>JARBJD010000045.1:0-349082 GCA_033064195.1 Blattamonas nauphoetae
CTCTGAGCTTCTGTTCGCTACTGCTGTGTTTCCTTCATCCACGTTTCGCTCATATTGTGCCATCTTTTCTGCATGGATTTGTTGATCCGATTTCACATCTGGTATCATCTCAACTCCTGTCTGTGCGACCTTAGAAATCAATGGTCCAACAAAGGGGATGAGATTCAGAAATGGAGCTCCAACACGAAGAATTGTTTTTCCGACTCCTGCTAATTTTGATAACCAACCTGGTGCCATTTTAGGAAAATAAAAATATTTGAATACTAGTGAATTATTATCCTTTGAATTGAATTTTGGAATTAGACGAGATTGGCATATCATCATTGGAGTATCGTCCATTTCGAGGTGGTTCGTACTCGATCATCTGCGGTTTTGTTGACGATTGATCGCCTTATTTTGTTGATAAACGTCCATCATTCCTCCTAAAGCCATTGAGTATTCCTCCTGCTGTTTGTCCGAATTTTGTTCGTTTGAGAGAGCAATCCACCACCGACTTGAAGCAATGTTGGAGCTAGAGGTTTGATGAATTGGAAAGAATTGCTTGCCGATATTTTGAGTTTGTTGAAACTTCCTGGTGCCATTTATGCAATTTTGAGAAATTGTGTTGAAGAGACGAAGTCTATTTAAGTAAAAATAAAAAATACAATTCATTAATAATTTATCTCGGGAAAAATCTCAGAAGAGATTTCTGCCCTGACGGGGTATTACCTTTGTTAGAGAAATGCCACAATTGAGAATAGTGTTGTATGCTTCATTGTAGGCAATACTCATGTCTTTTCCACCAACGAGGATCTTGAAAAGGGTTCTAAACACTGGGAGTTTATTCAGACATAAGCACTTATCAGACAGGTCATCCAATTCAATCACCACATCATTGATTCCAGTGAGAGTCGCAATCAGTGCACATAAATCACTTTGGTTTGTGATCAGTTTCTTCGAAGGTTCAATGAGGTTATTCAACAATTTCTTTTCACAAGCGAATGCATTCTTGTAGACAAGCAGTAGCTGATCTTTGAATGCTGAAATGTTGGAAGTGTACTCCCTAAGTGGTATAGAACAGCTTTGAATGGGGGCTGATGGATATGTCTCGAGTGGTGGATCATAAGCACCTCGTTCATTTTCAAGCTCCACATTTGCGCTCTGGTCATTACGATCTTCGAGTCTCGATCTTCCAGAATTGGATCCTTTATTGTCGATGATGACATTGTTGGTGATTGATGTTGGTACTGAAGAAGAACTTGTGTGTTTTGTAAATTGACAACTTAGAATTGGTTGCATCACTTTCTATAAAAATAAAAAATATATATTAATGTTTTTAAATTCACATTTCTGCTCGATCTATAGCTCCCATTCCAGAACTGTCCAACTGTGCAAATCGATAATACCCAGGCATTTCAGATTGGTATCCACTGATATCATCATCTGTGACTGTTTTGAATGCTTTGGCTTTCAGTTTATTAACTTCTGTTGATATGTGAGTTGAACAGCGAGTACAGTATTCCGATAAATACGTTGTATCTTGAGTGATCATTTGGAGAAACACTGGATAAATCTGATCTTTGAAGGCTTTCTTTTGTTTCATACTGGGATTGTAGTCCTGAACATGATCATGAAGCCATTGATCCCACATCAGTGATGCAATCTGTGATTGAATTGAATTGAACACCATATTGTCTAACACATTCTTGCTGGGATCAGCTGGATTGCTTCGATTTGCACGAGTTATTCCCAATGTGTCTGTCATGTGTTCACCAACAGCTCTCTTCATTATTGCATATGGTTGTTGAGATCGTTTGGTCTTCATCTCTTTATAGCTGATGTCTCGATAATTGGTTGGCAAATCGTATGTTCCATTTTTGAGGAAATTTCGATGTACAGCTTTGATTCTCCTTCCATTCTCTTGATTGAATGATGTGTATGGTTTCTGTCTTCGCATATCTGGTGTTGGATTCATTGCGTAGTATGTCTCTTTGACTGGTCTACTGTTGTTCGGAGTTAGCATGGCACCATTGACTGCAATCAGATCTCCAGTATCATTATCGTAGACCATCACATCAGGAACTTGTCCATATTGTTCTACTTTCGCAGTCCAATTTCGTCCAGTTCTCGCAATATACTCACGAGCTGATGGAAGACTACACAGAGCATCATTGCGTCTGGTTTGAATATCATCATCGGCATAGATTCGTTTCAATGCTGCTTGAGTCTCTGCTGCGTATCTCATTCTTGGTTTCTTCGCTTGTGCTTTTCTTTGTGGTTGAACGTACACTATCTTTTGTGACATTGTGTGTTTTCATACAAAATAAAAAAACCAAAACTATATTTTAATTAGAGTTAAATCACAAATGAACAAATCGAATATGGCTAAACCAGAGGTTTCGCGGAGGGTGGAACCCTTGTCTCTAACAGCATATGTGAATGCAAAATTGAGTGAAGCATCTAGTAGGAATGTTTCTCATGAAGTGCAATCACAAATACATCCAGACTTGAATTTCAATCGCAATAGTGTGAATGTCCTCGTTGGTAACAGAGGAAGTGGAAAAACATTCAATGCTCTTCGAGAGGTTGCCAAGCTCCAGAATGTCCAAGTCAGAAATGAACTCTTTCACCTCTTTGTCTTCGTGACTGATAAGAACATTGATCCGACTTTCGATAAATTCAAACCAATATTGAACGTTCCTTATGTGAAAGTGAAATACGATGATGCACTTCCATTTCTGTTGGAACTCTCTGAATCGAAAGCTGCTTATGAAGAGATTATTGACAATCAGTGGCAAGACAGAATTACTGATGAATGCAGAGAGAATCTCTTTGACTCACTTTACATTGATGACTTCTCAGTGAAGAATCTCCAAACGATTATCCTTCTTGATGACTGTCGTAGAATCCTTGGGGAACGTAGAACATCCAAAAATAGAATGACAATGATGGACTTTATATTGGAAAATCGACAACCGAAATTCACATTCTTTCTGACAATGCATGAGCTCTTCAGTTTGTCAGCTGACATGAAGTCAAACATCGATTCAATGTGGATCTTTGGAGGATTCAATAAAGAACGAATCAGTCGAGTCTATCCTCAGTTGAACTCACCAATAGATATTCGACAGTTCTGGAATATCTATCAACGGAAACAAAAGTGTGAAGCAATTATTCTTCGATACAATACAGATGGAGTCGCATTGACTGAGATCAACAAAGAAGGGTTAAACCGGACTGTCCGATAATTCTTGAATAAGGTTTCCAATTGAGTCAGTCAGCGCTCGAATTGATTCTTCAATGTCTGATAATCTTTGATCAATCGAGAGTGAATTAGGAGAAGTGGAAGCATCAACATATCGTTTCCTCAGTGCAATCTCACCTCTTATTTTTGTTATTCTGTATCCATCGATTTGAATCATCCTATTCAGTTTCTGTGTTGTGTACTCATTCAGTTCTTTTCTATTCTTCTCCAAGTATCTCTGAAAGTCGTGGATGTTTGTGAACTCCTTTTGTTCTGGATCAAACGGTTCTAATATTTTCAGAGATGTCATTTAAGTGAAATAAAAATATTTGAAACATTATTGAAAACGAACAAAGTTCTGAGGTCAGAGAAGACCGAATTCCGCAATGAACTCTGGAGTTAAGTCGTCAATAGAGTCTGCATGGAACTTGGTGTGTTGGATTGGAACGTAGACAACTTTTGGTAGACAAGTGAGACCATTCAGTAGAGTAGCTACAACATTGCCGTGCTTGTATTCAATGAATTTCACCACGAATTGAAACTGCCTTCTCTTCTTCTGAAACTTGGCAACAGTCTTGTCCAGATCAAGATGAATCAGTAGAATGTTTCCTGGTTTGTATTTCCATAGCATCTGAGTTGTCTGCTGTCTTTGGATGGCCTTCAATTGTTCTTCACAACTGGAGATGTACAGTGCTTCGATTTCTCTATTGTTTTGAGCTTGCTCTGGTGTGAATTTGTTCCAGTACGCTCGATGAGGAGTCATGTTGTAGTATTCAACCATCTGATTCATCAATGAATGATTTGCCATCTGTGTTGCATTGTCTTGGAATCCATCTCTGATTGTTCTGATCACTCGATCAACAATTCGATTGTGATTTGTGAATGGTGAACTTGTGAAATATGTGCTGACATTCTGATCCTTGAAAAACTCTGATGCTTCTCCACTTGTCCATGCTGCTTCACCATCACCTCGAATGTTGTTCACGTGAACGCCACGATAATTAATCAGGTCATTGATTGCAGTCTTGACTTTGCTCCATGATTAATCCAGAACAGGAATGACCACCAGGTATTTAGTGTTGATGTTAATTGCGAAGAGGTAAATCTGTAGAACTGTTTTCGACGTTGGTGATTGGATAAAAACGAGATCAATTTCCCATGATCCGAACTTGGGAGAAAAGTATGGTCTATCACAATTCTGAGGAACCTTTCTGTCTGATGTCTTCTGTGGATCACCTGTTATTGCTTTGGACATGAACTGCATTTTTGATCGAAATGGATTCACTATTTTTTCCGTTGTTTTTGGAATCATTGGTGGATCAATTCTCATTCTGTCACCTCCTTTTTCTCTCTGAATTTTCCTCGGATGTGCTACACTCCATCTGTGATCAAATTCCTCATACCAATCCTGAAATGATCTTCCTCCGAATGGGATTTGTTTTGTGTGAGTCAGAATGAAGTCAAGATCTTCGTTCGCAATCTTTCTGTTTATCGAGGCTCGAACGAATGTGTCTCTGTTCATTTTATTTGCATCCAGAATGTGTGATGTAATAAAGTGTTCCATCTGCTTTTGATTTTTCATTATTGAGTTCTCAGCTTTGATCTGTTCATCTTCTGAATCGTTTCTCTGTTGATGATCAAACAATCCTTTCATTTGTGCCAACTTATTGAGCACTTGCTGTGTCGTCGGTTCATTCTGTCTGATCTCCCTCACTGGGTGGTTGAACACGGTTGGTGGGAAGAAGGGATTTCTCTCTATTGGATCCTGCATCTGTGAAATTGGTATAATGTCATCATCATCTTCATCATCATCATCATCATCATCATCATCCTCATCATCCTCTTCGAACGTCCTCTCCTTCATTGGATATTCATATTCGAACCCAGCCGATTTTAAGTTTCTCTTCTGTCCAGGAATAATTAGATATTCAGGTGGTTCTATAACTATTGGTCTTTGCACTGGAATGGGTATTGGTCTTGCCTCTGCAGGGCTTCGAACTCTTGGTGAGAGAATTGGTGTCACTTGTTGATTGTACTTTCGATGATATTCTTTATACATCTTGTATGCTTTTTCACATCTCCAATCACTAAAACGTTTTCCCAAGAATTCAATAAGAAACTGTGAGACTACTTTTGTTCCATCTGACATAGTTAAATTAGGAGGTAATCCACCATTGAACCAATCCTCGAAATATGTTTCGTCGTTTGCTACATATTCTCCATGTGAATCATAGACATCATATACTGGTAATGTGTTGGTTCTATTGAACTTGACATTGAATATTTTCTCTTGAGAGTGTTGTGTGCAATTCAGTAACCTATTCACTAATGCATTGATCTGTCGTGTGTTCATTTATTCAAAAATAAAGTTTGTGTTTATTCGATTTGATAATCAGTTGCTTTCAGTCCATGAATGAATGGAGGACATGATTCATTTTCAAGTACGATTGCCTTCAGATGAATTCCACTGAGACTGAGTTTCTGTTGTTGTATTTTGGCGATCTCAAATCCGTTGGGGTCATCTTCGCTCACGATTCTTCTTGTCTGGAACGCATCATTCTGATGCTTGAACCGTTTTACGGTGAAGTTCAATGTGGTTGTCACAGTTTTCTCTCCATTCAGGCACTTCACATAGTCATCACTTGTGATATTGGTTTTCTTCAGAGACACTCCTTTGATTTTGCATTTCTCATCGAGAGAGTAACACTTTGGCGCAAGACAGATCATCTGTTCACCTTCCTTTTCAATTGCTAATCCCAACAGCTTCTTCTCATCATCGACACCTTTTTCAGGATTGGGAAACCATTCATATTTGTGTGCATCATAGAATTCTTTGTCAGCAATAACATGTTCAAATTGTTGATGAATTCCAGCATTTGGATCACCTGAGATAGCCCAATATGCAGAATCAGTGTCTCCCTCACAGAAGTGGATCTTGTTCATGTCTAGGCATTTGTACATGAAGTTGTAGATGAAATTCAGATACCAGAACTTGGCATTATCGAGTGTGAATACTGCTTCTTGTAGACATGTTTTGCACGATGCTTTCTCTCTGTCTTCAATCACAATGTAGTTGTCCTCATTGATCTCTCTTGTCGCTACAAATCCTTTCATCATTTGTTTCAAATACGTTCTCTTCTCATTGCAGATTGTGATTGAGTTGTATTTCTCAGTGTTCATTCCATCGTATCCATAACTTCCATTCAAGTTGGTTTTACAGAATTGTTCCTTTCCTTTGTTTCCAACCTTCATTGCTTCTATTCGATCATTCATGAACGAGGTCACAAATGGTTCAAATCCTGCATGTCTCGAGAACACCATCACACTCTTGATGTCGTCGACGATGAAGTGGCAATAGTCGATGAGGAACCACAGATAGTATGTCGAAAAGAACATATACTGATCGTGTGTGCTCAAGAGTTGGGTCAGCTTTCTTTGTTTGTCATCAGTCTTCAATCCATGCTTCTTCATCAACAAATAAGTCTTCTCTCCAATGTTCTCTTCTGTTGTGTTAACCATAATGTTTCTGAAGATTGGTGGGAAGTTTATGAATTCATTGATGTACTTTTCATCGATGTGTCCTTTTATTTCAGCAACAAAAAATGTCTTCTGATTCTTGTCTTCAATGATCTTGCGACATTCTTTATCTCCTGTTGCGGTGAATAAGCATCGTCCTGGCATGAACATTCTGTGTTTGGTGTATGGATTGTTCTTGTTCTTGATTGATGAGAAAGCACTTGGATATAGTGAATTGAAATCAACACCACAGACATGAGTCATGATGTGTTCAGTATCTATTGATTTGACAACACCATCTTCAAATGAGAAGTGATTGATTGGTGTCACGTCTTTGATGTTCTGTCTATGCTGAACATTCGAAAATCCACCAGTCACTGCTGCTCTCAGTTTGTGATAGGTTTGCTCATGTGTCAGAGTCATTGGTAATGATTTCCAGATGCAATACTTCTTCAGTTGAATTCTCAATCTTGTGAGATGTTCGTCTTTGTCTGACTTGTAAGTGTTGCAATAATCACAGTAGATCTTCACGTTCTCTTTTGAATGACCTTTTGAATTGTCGATTCGATCCAGTGTTGGTCGTACTGCTTGTGAGAAGTGACTCTTGCAGATATAGCACACTCTCTTGCACTGTTGAACAAACCAGTTGTAATCCGCTTCAGTGACATTTTTGTCAGTGCTGCGATGAGCTTTCTGGTCTTGATAAATGTACGATGCAACCTTGTACTTCCAGTATTGTTTGGTGATTTTGATGGGACCAGATTCGTCACATTCGTTGTAGTCAGCATCAATATCAAAGACCTTATACGCACAAGCATACTTGATTGCTGAAGCATTCGCTGACAATGAGAGATTGTGCAACATATCCACTTTGTACTGGAAGTTCAAGTCGATGAGATTATCCAATGGTGCAATCATACATTCGACGTCTCTAATGTTGTAGAACTTGAGGTATTCCCATCTGTTCTTGAATCCTTGCTTCTTCCAATCATCAAGATACATTTGATAATCGGTGTCTGACATTTCACTGTTGTTCAGACTGGAATAGAATTCATATTTAGAGAATGGTTCTTGTTTGCTCAGTACTGTGTCGTAGTCTGATGAGTCGAAGGATTCGTAAGCAAAGAATGATTTCTGAAGTGTAGTGTTTCCACCAAAAGCCTTTACTGCATTATCCAATGTCATTGGTCCTGTGTATGACATCATGTCGATGAACCGAAGGACCTGTTGGGTTTTCTCATGTCGGATCAGTACTTGTTTGTACTTCGTTGTGGATCCAAGGAAACTCACCACTTTCCAATCCTTGTCAACGAGATCACGAAAGATGAGAGTGATGTCGAATCTAGAACTGTTGAATCCAATCACACTGACTTCATTTTGTGAGGGGATTTCAGGGTCTTCGTAGTAGTTATCTTCTCGAACTGTCTCGGCATATTTGAAGAGTTGTCTGATCCATTGCTTCACAAAGTCCTTTCCATCTCGAAGATCAAAGTAGATTGACTTCACCCCTGATTTTGTTTTGATTGCTGATGCAACAGAGAGAGGTTTTAAATGTGAGATCAACTGAGTATTTTCATCAGAGAACAAGTTGTCAAGAATGAGATCTTCCATGGTTTCGAAATCGAATGTGATGTAGTACTGTGTTGGTTTGAATTCGTATTGTCTTTTGTGTGCCATCAGAAATTCATAAGTTCGATTGTTGAGAATGTGTGGAACATATGGTCTTGGTGTTTTATCAAGTGAGATTTTCTTCACATGTTTTCCCTCAAGTTCTTTGCACTCTTTGAGATGCTTCTCGTAGTATGTCTTGAAGTGAGAATCCTTGACTTGGAATCCTCTTGACTGACAATATGGACAGAGTTTGTATCCAGTGATTTTCTCAGGATCTACAATGAACATCACATGAACGAGTGTGGCTGTAAGTGGAATCATCAGGATGGGAAGAACTCTTGCATCATCATTTTCGTTGACATACGATTGACTTAGGAAATAGCGCTTCTTGTCTTCGTCAAATTCATAAATGTGAACTGTGATGTTAAATTCTTGCATGACTGTCTCCATATCACATGCAATATCAAATCCAGGAAATTTTCGCAAGTGCTCAGTAAGTTGATGTGGTTTGAGATGGGTCAGCTTCTTCGATTCTGCGAACAATCTTTTTGCTTCAACGTTTCTCATGTTGATAGATATTTTCTTACCAGGAACTTCAGGAAGGGTGAGGAATGATAGTGCTTGAAAGAAGCAGATGTTGAACTCGGAATCAATGTATCGAACGTTTCTCGTTTTGATGTGTTCAGTGAGAATTGCATTCGCTTTTCCTGCAACTGGGAATCGATAGACTGCAACTAGAATGGAGTGGAATGCTATGTACATTGTCTTCGTATCCATCAGTGTTCTCTCTTGAGATTCTTTGATAAGATTGATTGCATACTTCGAATACTCATTGATGTCTCCTGAACTTCTGATCACCGTTGGGAAACTCTTTGACGTGTTCTCCAATTCTGGTCTGAAGTCTTTGTATGTTGTCTCATCTTTGTCTTTTCTTTCGATGATCTTTCCAAAGTCAATACTAATCTTGAATGGATGATCCTTCTCTTTTTCGAACACTGCTTTGATGAAGTTTGTGATTTCTTCAACATTCTTCAGATGATTGTGGAAGTACAACTGATATGGTTTTCCATTCTCTTCAACCTTCTCGACTTCATTCTTTTTGAACTTCCTTCGTGCATCCATGAGACAAGAATTGAATGCTGCTTTGTCACGTGGTTCAGCAAGTAGTATACATTCTTCAAATCCATCGAATGTCTGCACTTCTCTCTTTTCCATCTGTTCATTTTTCTTTTGAATGATTAACAGATTCTTCATCCAATGATCCATCAGTTTCTCTTCAATTGATTTCAGTTTCCACGTCATTCTGAACACTTGCTTCTTCAGTTCATCTTTGTTCACTCTTGGATTTGCTTTCATGTTCTCAACAATCATTCGGTGAGCAAGTCGATCTTCTGATGTCATCTGTTGTCGAAGTTTAACTTGTTCAATAAAATCTGGAATGAGATTGAGATCGAGATTCTTTATTGGATGTGGAAACTCGAGATCTGTGTGTTGAAGCATTTTCAGGAGAAATGATCTGTGATGTTGATAATTTTTACTGTCAGGATCGTACATTCGACCATCAATAAATTGAAACTGTGTATTCGGAAAGAGGTCTCGAATTTCTTGAATTCTATTTTTGATTGGTTTTAGCAGTGTCATTTACTACAAAATAAAAAATCAGAAAATAAAAAAAGTTGAGCGTTTATTTCTGTTTTCTCAGATGGGGTTTTTTCTTAGCAGTCAGCCATGCATCAAGTCTAATTCTGAACACTTCACTTCCGCCAATCTCTCGATATGTGAATGGAACCAGAACTTTTGTGTACTCACCAACGAGTTCACAATTGTATTTCTTCAGTTCATTTTCGACGAATGATTGAGTGTAGTGTCGACGTTTTGACAAGTGAGGTCTGTTTCCTTGATTCCACAACTTTGGTTTTATTCTCCATTCAACTCCCTCATGAACATACGTCACCGGCACATTATTTCTGACATACTCAGAGACCAGCGAACAGTTCTCTTCTCTCATTGATTCAATTAATGCTTGTTCCGAACATACTCGACGTCTTTCCTTGTACATTTCAGTTGGATTCATTTAATACAAATTAAAAAAGTCAAAATTAGATTTTCTTTCGTTGATTTCTCAGTTCTGGATTTTTCACCAGAAAGGAGGATCAATGGGTTCGATCACTCATTTCTCAAGAGTGCTTGTTTCGTTCTGATTTGTCGCGTTTCTGATTCTTCTGGTGCTCAGGATCATCGTGGTATGCTCCGTTTTTTGAAGATTCCGGACTTTTGCAGAGTTATTGAGCGATTCACAACCGGGTGCAGATCTTTGCATATTTATGTATTCTTCATCATTTCACTCTCACTTTCATCTTATTTCAGCTCTGTTTCAGCTGTTTTTGGTTGAATTGTTACTTGTTTCTCATTCGTTACCATCTCATTTTTGACCTCACTTCTGTCTTCGTTTTCTCGTTGTTAATCGTTTTTAACCACTTCATTCATGTTTCTTTCTCTGAAACTTTTTCTCTGTAAGTTCACACTAATTCTCGTTTACTGAGTTTTCCGGACTTTTGCAGAGATCCGCCATTCAACGGCTCACTTCATATCTCGGTATTTTTCCGTAATCTTCATCATATCACAGACATTTTTGAATCATTTTTGTTGTTTTAAAGAGAGAAAACCCGGAACACAAGCGACATTTTCACTATTGGTGTCACATTTCACGTCATTTTCACGTTCGTCAATTTCCCTCTCAGTTTCATACTTGCCCGTTTCGTTCATGCTTGTTTCGCTTTCTTTTACTCTGTTTTTGTGAAAAAGTTGATGAAAAGTTGACTAAAATGATGTGCTAGTGAAGTGAGAACGGCCCACAAAATGGAAGTGATGTGAGAAAAATGGAGAGGAGTGATGAAGAGATCAAATGTGAAATGGGGAGAGAAAGTGATGAAATGAAAGGGACTACAGTCGGTTTTGAAGTGACAAAAACGGTCAAAAGTTGTGAAGTGAAAACATGAAAAAGTGACTTTATGGGAGAACTATCCGACAAAATCTCCTCAAAATTTGAGCACACCTCACTCATACCGTGAGAAAGAAGGATTTGTAACGAAATTCAGATCAAAAAATCTATAGTGTCAAAATGTTGGTGCAAATGTGTCGTCACAAGTGTGATCGAAAAACCGACCCTCCAGAGCGAACTATAGGTGATGTACAACCAGAATTCTCAAAAAAGCGTCGCTTGAGTGTAATTGTGAAGTGGTTTGAAGGAAAATCGTTTAAAATGAAAATTGACAAAAAATTGTGAAAACGATCGTGTGTCGAGGATCGTCAGAACCGAATGACGCGAATACCTGTCCACTACCGATTTGACACGTTTTGAGACCATCAGAGGGCGAAAAGTGACGTGTTGGAGAAGAGCGAGACGTCACTTTCTCCTCCTTAAAAATTTTGTCATTTTCAAAATATGTTGTGGGGTCGGATCAAACTTTTTTTTCAAAAGTGCTTTTTTCCTAAAATTTCACCTATCAAAATCAATTTCGTAATTTTAGAACGTGTTTGAACACAATTTGAGACATAAAGGTGTTCATAGTGGCGAAATCTGAACATCGACTTTTTCGTCACTTTTTCGACCTAAGTTCGGTACGTAGCTCAACGAATTCTCAACCGATTTTGATCAAACCTCTTTTGATCGATGACCTACATTGTCCCCGAGATTTTAGAATTTTTTTCAGAATTTTTCGAAATGGTTCTCACATTGGATTTCATTGATTTGTGGTCAAAAATAGATTTTCAGTAGTTTCAAGACCTTTCATGGTACTTTCTCAAGTGAGGACGGTCTCCAAAATACAACCAATTGTCCAAGCGAACGTAATACTCATTCTTTGTTCGTAAATCGCGATATTTGAATGGCTCAAGTACCTTTGTGTATGTTCCAATGAGTTCACAATTCTCTTTTTTCAATTCATTTTCAACAAACGATTGTGTGTATCTTTTTCGTTTGTTCTGATGAGTTCTGAATCCTTTCATCCATTTTGATGGGATTACTATCCATTCAATTCCTTCATGTCGATATGTTACTGGAGTACTTGAATGAGTGTATTCAGAAATGAGTTCACAATTCTCATTTTCATTGATTCAATAAGCTTCTCTTTTGTACAACGATTTGCTGGTCGAAGATATTTCTGGCGATTCAGATGTGGTCTGTATCCTTTGACGAAACTATTGACGTACACTTGATAAGTTTCATCTGGTTTCTCTTCGAGATAGTATTCGAAAGTGCTTCCTGTGAGATATGTTGTTCCTTGTCGATTGAGAGTTGGAGGTGATTTCATTTTCAAATCTTCTTTGTCCAAAATTTCCAGTAGTTGTGTTGGTGTCAAGACGCTGCTCATTTTATACAAATTAAAAATTGAATAAAAAAAGAAATCGACGTTGTTTTCTAAAAGTACTCAAAAAAAGCTTCAAAAAAGACACTTTTCAAGAGGTCCGTTTTTCGCCTTTATTTTCGAATTTACGGCAAAATATAGACTACTCTGAAATGTCAATATTTTCAGTAGTAAGTGAGATGGAAATTAGAATGAGTCATATTAAAAAAAATCAATTGGCTCTGAGATTCAAAATGATTTCTCGTTCCAATTCTCCTAGGAGTATCACCTATGCCAGTTTGGTTCCCATTTCGCTTATACCACTACTACCACTCCCTCCTTCCTCTCCCACCGGACGAGAGATTGAAAAGGAGAAATGAAGCAGAACGTGAAATCACATCAATTTAATACCTCTCTTCCAACTGAGCCCTTCCGAAAGTATCGAAGGAATCCAGGACGCTCATCGTCGGATGGTGTGGAGAAGAGGGGACTGCCCCGTGGTCACTCGCACAGTCGCAATGGAGTCGACCGAACTGACTGTGCCTTGAGTGGCAGTTCAGCGAATGGATGAATGTTGACATCGTCCTGCCATGCCCAGACATCAACTTCACTCGTCTCTGCGACAGCTGTCTCTCTCTCTCTCTTGCGGTAGTTCTCGACTTCCCCGTCCATCGCTGGAACATCGTCCGAAGCTGTGTCTGTGTTCCCAATTGATGGCTCGGCATGTATTACCCCTGTAGGTAAAATGAACCCTGTAGGAAATCGGAACCCTATAGGGTGTGAAGAGGAAGCCTGTAGGGTGTTTTGGAACTCTGGAGGGTATGACTAGAAACACTGTTTTCCACTCATTTCGCTCCACAAAACATGCTCGAGACCAACACAGGATTCAAACTTCTTCGAAAGCGCCACTTTCGATAAAAAACTGAATTTCTCTCTTTGATGACATTATTCTTTCATATTCTCATTTTTGTGCATATCATCATCAATTTTCAACTCCATCTGTTTGTGAAAATCATTTTTGGTCGCGATCCTTGATCAAGACCACAACAACAAAAATGGAGATTGTCGACTAAAATGAACACAATTTAGACTATTTCCATTTCATTTAACGTATATTCACCTTTTTTCTTTCTTTTCTCCATATGTTCAACACATTTGCATGATAGATCGGGAAAGATCCATTAGATCAAAAGTGTTGGGGAAAACACACAATTTCCTCCGAATCGATTTTCAAAAGAAATCATCGGTGGATGCAAGGCAAAGTGAAGTTTGTGATTCTCCATTATCCCCCCTCTCAGACCGGTTCTCTCTCACAAACTCCCTCGATTACCTACAGGGTTCCGATTACCTACAGGGGTACTACATGCCGATGGCTCGACACCGATATCATCAGTTGTCAGCCATCCACTTCAGATTAGTTGAGTGAAAGCCTTCCTCATCAACCGCGCTTCCGTTGATTGCTTCGGCCAAACTTGACTTTTCAGAAAGGCTTGCTTGGAATGAGCCTTCGACCGTTGAGATGGATGGAGGCATGAATTACCCCTGTAGGTTATCGGAACCCTGTAGGTTGTCGAGCTACTGCGTGAAAGAGAGGTATGCCTAGAGGGAGGATTGTGGAAAAGTACAAACCTCTGAAGGTGTTACCTCGTTTTCTGATTTCTTTTGGAAATCGGTTCGGAGGAAATTATGTACTTTCCCAAACACTGTTGATCAGTCTCACTTTTCACGATCTATCAGGTTAATGTCATGAAGACTTTGAACAAAGTAGGCATGGCTGACCGGCACTGACCGGTCAGTTTTCATCGAAAAGTACTGACGGTCACTGACCGGAGAAATGAGGGAACCCATAATCCAGAGTTACCATTTCTCCGAAGTGGATTCATCGAAAACTGCATTTCGCATCGATACCGTGAGTATTCGTGATCTGTCTTCGGATATACAACAAATGTATAATTTTCACTTCTATTCATCTCTTGCTAACTTATTCTTGGACATTTTTACCAGTTATAAGTACAAAAGGCAATTATGGGTTGCTCTTTGACATTTTTTCGAATTCTCCAAGTTAAGTTAACACTCTTGTTTTCTCACTTCGGCTTTTTTTGAATCACAGAGTTTTGAAGAGGATTGAAACACTTTATGAATGAAGTGGGAACGACGCCACTACTCATTGCTGGCATCACTTCTTTCCTCCCCACTTCGTGCCCACCAAATCGATGGCAGACTTTAGTGGAGGAGCACACGAATGAGGAGTACTCTGACGGGGGAGGGAGAGCATTCGACTCTTGTTTGGTGGGCGATGGATGGACGAGAGGGGTGTAGGACAGGGCGAGGGGCGAGTGGTGTGAAGGGTGTTGGGGACGGCGTGGTCAGGAGGGGTGGTGCCTTCAGGACGTCGGGTGCTTCCTGCGGCAGCGAGGGGAGGAAGGGGAGAACGAACGGTGAATTGGGAGTGGTCTGCTTTGTGGGTGGGGTGCGCTCGGCCTGCGGGAGGACCACCGAGAGTGGTCGATCCAGCACGTGCTGCGAGTCCGCTGATGGATTGGGATCGACAGCGAGTTTTGTGAAGTGCGGGAGGGTGAGGAGTTATGTTGGGGAGGGCTGTGTCCGTCCAGGCGACCGTGCTGGAGGAGATTGACGGATCAGAAGAGACAAGCGGGGTTTGGAGGCTGGCTGTGTTCCAAGAACGGTGATCGTAGTGGGAAGCTTCTGCTCGGCTGGCTGAGAACTCGCCCCGTCCGTGCAGTGCGTAAGGAGGGGGAGCAGCCGACGAGCTCCGAAGCACGTCAGCTGCGTCTGTCCTGTCCAGCTGGGGGTGGCGATCAGTGAGGTTGGGAGTGCTGACAGACTCGCCTGTGCTCTTCAGGAGAGAGAGGGGGAGCAGCGCGTGGCTGTTGAGGTTCAATCGCTGCAGTCCCAAGGTGTGCTGAGCAGGCTGGGCCGGTGTCTTCTCCAGCACCGCATCTGATCAATTAGGCGAGAGACAATTGAGCACGAGCTTTGGAAGCGGAGAGTACGGCAGGATCAGCTGTGTTGGGGTGCGGGGGGCAGTCGGGTTGGCAAGCGTGGCTGGCGATGGCGCTGGTTGTGTCGGGGAGAAGAACACAGGCGAAACGCTGGTGCCGACAGGAGGAGTGACAGCAAGCGACGGTGGAAGGGTCGGAAACAAATAAGAGGACGGCTGGATGCCTTTCATCTGCAGAAGATGGGCGAGCGGGAAGGCGAAGGAAGTTGTTGTGGGGTGCGTCACGGGCGGCAGGGATGACTGTTTGTCAGTGAAGAAGAAGCTGCCTGTTAGTCCCTCGGGATCATTGGGCGACGACGCAGGTGGGGGTGAACCGTTATTTCCCCACAACAGTGTCTGTTGGACAGATCCATACGATCGGTACCGAAATAGTGAATATGATAGGGTTTGGGGCAGAGGATAGAAATAGTGTGCAACATCAAGCGATTTAGTCTGTGGAACGGGCGGGAAAGAGCCAGACTCGGCGGTGATGTGAGGGGGCGTCGGCGGGATGGCACTGAAGTCTTCCTGGGCCATCAAGAAGCTTTCCCGCTGCGCTTCGAGTTTGTGGCGTTCGCGGTCTTCGCTGAGACGCCGACTGGCTGGAATAAACACTTTGGAGTGCACGGTCAGCGAAGACAGCGTCGATATGGAAGAAAACGGAGTGGAGACTGAAAGGAGAGGTTGGGAAACATGATGAGAAGCAGAGAGACTTCATAGAACAATGATGAACACACTTTCCAGATTGGAAGGTTGTTTCGTGTCGATCGACAAGTCTGATGACTCCGTTTTGGCAGAAAGCTGCGAGCCTGCCAGCGGTGGATATACAGTGTCGCGGATCCTGTGGAAAAACTGCTCGAAGTGACAGACGTCAAAGGGGAGCGAGTACACAAGGAGCGACAGGAGGGTACGCTCCATGTCGTTGAAGATAGTCGGAGCGATGCCTCCGAGGTGGGCGTAGTGCTTGTTGAAGAAAAATTGGTCGTCGAGATACTTTGTGGAGACAACGGTGCTGAAGGGAAGATGAAAAGGAGAGGAGATGAAACGCTGTGAGGAAGAGGGTGTGGGCGTTGTGAGAGGTGAAGCGCACGCCACAGTCTGTCCGGAGACACTCGATGTACAAAAGAGCGATCACGAAGCAGAAAGGAGAACAGTTCATTCTCAACATCAGTCTGAAAGCACAGTGGCGATCAAGGAAAATGAGGTAAAATGATGAAAAGTGAAAGGAAAGTGCGTACAAATCAAGACATATTGACAGAGATGGTAAGTGCGGTGAGCTTTCGAAGAGCCAGATTGTGTCGGAGTCTTGGCTTGTGCTTGACTACGAGTCACGACGTGAAACCTGGTCGAGAGCATAAAGTTTCACGATTGCAAAAGCACTCGCTCCGTCAACATCGTGGAGATCTTTTGGGCTGTGTTTGCTGATCGATTCGTGGTATGTTGGTGAATGTGATGTGTGAGATCAACAATCCCATTGTTGTAGGATATCTCCATGATACGGAAAAAGGAGGCTTCCGATCGGCTTCTGCAAGCAAATCTTGATATGTATATCCGCTTGCTCGCCGATTTCTGGATTATAGAAAGTGATTTATAGAAGAGCTGAGATCTGACCCTTTTAATTATTCCAGGGTGACACTGACCGGCACTTTTGGCCGGTCAGCCATGCCTAGAACAAAGGAAGAAAAAAGGTGAATATATGCGAAATGAGAAGAGAATAGTGACGATTGTGTCCTTTTGATTCGTCCATCTCTGATTTTGTTGTTGTGGTCTTGATCATGGATCACGACCAGGTATGATTTTAGCAAACAATTGAGTAGCATTTTGAGGGTGGTATGGCAAAAGTATGAGAATATGAAAGGAATGAAAGCTGAAAAGAGTGTAATTCAGAGAAAAATTGAAAACGACGCGAAGACGGACGTATGAATCCCATTTTGGTCTCTTGTGCACTTCAAAGAGCGGGATGAGTCGAGAACATAGTGTTGGGTCACAACCTACAGAGTTCCAAAACAACCTACAGAGTTCCTTTCACAACCTACAGAGTTCCATTTCGCAACCTACAGAGTTCCCACAACCTACAGGGTTCCGATAACCTACAGGGGTAATACATGCCTGGATGGACGACGCCGATCGGCAGCCATCTTCGAATGTCGCCAATCTGCATCTCTTCTCGATTTCAGTCTCGTCGCTGACACCATGTCTTCCTTCCACGCCATCGACACCAGTTTCTCTCGTTGCGCTTCAAAGAATTGGCACACCCACAAATTCACTCTCGCTTTCTGTTGATGACATCTGGACATGTGTCTCTCGTCGAAACTGAACCAACGAGCATGGATGGAAAGTGACAAAAGGAAGAAGGAGGAAACTAAGTTATTTCGTTGTTTCTCCACTCCATCGGATTGTGCACACACACACCAGTGACAGAAAGCATGCATCTGCCCATCTTCTGAGGCGTCTCAACTTCGTCCCGCTGTCGATCTGAGATCATACACCTTTGGTTGTGTCTTCCCAACCCAACCACTCCGTTCTCCTCTTCGTCCTCCGTCTCGTTCTCCACGTTATCCCCCTCCCTATTCTCCACATTGTTCTTCTCATCTTCGTTCGCTCTTCGTCACCGCTTCTTGCTCCTCCTCCACTCGTCGATCAGAGCAGGACGATGGACAGTTTGGATGGATGACGACAGTGGCCAGGCAAGTTCCAGCGTGGCCGACATGCGCTTCTGATTGCTTCAGCTGTCTCGTTTAGGCCGTCACGTCTTTGTGAGCAGATGAAACAACCTGTCGGGCATGAACCTTCCAGAACCTGCCGAAATGCAGACAAGAACCAACGCACAGATTCATCCATGAGCCGCCTCCCCGACGGAGGAATCTCGCAGAGCAGGAATGGTTGTTGAAAATGCCAACAATTAGAATGAGAATGACGTTTGACTCGAGTCGAGAGCGAGCTTCTGAATGCTCCACATGATCATCTCCCTTCTCGGGACATCTGGAGGTTTCGGAATGGTCTTCGTGGATTCTGATTGGATGGCTTGAGCTGTGGAAGATACTGTGCCAGGTGTTTATTGTTGACTTGATTCATTCGTTGGTAATCAACTAACCGATGCCAATTTTCATCTCTGTCGTTAACAGGCTTCATCTTCCTTCATGGATTCTCTCTCAATCTAAGTTGGCTGATGATTTCGTTTATTTCCGAGGAGTATTTCATCTCACACTCTTTGTTTGTCACGATTGCTTTCTGACCCATAACGAGCGAATGAACTCCGAATCCGAAGGAATGATTGCATTTGATACGACGATTAACACCTCCCCTGATTCTCCTTGCCCTGGTATCTCTTTCCACAGCTTTTCATCTTCTGTAGATTGCTCACAGTTCCTGGATTGGGATGAAGAAACTCTTGAAACTGAACAGGAAATTGCCGAAATATTTATGTCTCTCGTTGCCACAGTGAAGTTGCAGCCTTCAATTGACGACTCTTTGGAAGCGAAAGCGTTGAATCTTCTCAGTTATGTGTTGCCACATGATAGAGAATCAGCAGATGCTTTCCTCGACGCCTTTGGGCCAACCACAGATGAATCTTCGACAAATTTCGTACGCTCCATTGTGGTTCTCCTTTCCTCGTCCAATCAAGCAATCACCACAGCAACAATGAAGATGATCAAATCATTTGGGCGATTCTAAATGAAAGGTCGCCTCCGTTTTATCTCCATCCCCACTCTATATATCGTAAAGAAAACAGCAGAGTTCACATAAACATCCTCTCTCTCCCCGTTTAAGGTTTGAATTACCAGATTTTCCCATTTTCACTCACTTTTTTCCAGATTCCAAGTTCAGGTGACTCCTTCTTCATCACACGGTATTCATTTGTCAGATTCGTGATTGAACCGACCTAATACCGTGCATTACATGTGATTCTCCTGGTTTGTGTCATATATTTCGTTCACACTGACAGACACTCAGCACTTTTTTGAGGCGAGACAGATTGTTTCTCACAGCCAGAAGACAATCTGTACACTTGCACTGTGTGATATTTTCTCCAGTTTTCACTCGCGATCGGAACTTTTTTCACAAATTTCTCGTCTTATAGATCACAAACGGGCACTGACTCTTTGTTCGCCCTACTCTTCCTCTAATTCCCATCAAATACCGTTTTGAATCAAGAGATACCTCAAAGCACCTCTGTTAGACATGTTCCGCCAATCTTGAAGACTAAATTCATCATGATTGTTGATTTTGCCATTCAGAACTTTTCGTGTCTTTTTCTACAATAGATGTCTTTGTGTTGGTTCTCTCACACAGAATGAGCGTTTTATGTAGTTTTCCATCGTTTCTCTGTTTTCGAACAGATTCTGTGACAAAAAGTGTGCACTATTGTCTTCAACAAAAAAGGACGATATCGAACGCGATCGAACTTAAAATTCAATAATTTCCCTATTTCTTGTCTACTGAAATAAAGAACGGTAATTGGGCAAAAAATGAATTTTTGGGACGCACATTAGTGTTTTGCGACCTTTCAAAGAGAATCGCCCATTTATGTCGTTGTGTTCACCTGAAGTCAAACTTACCTTCGTAAAAGCTGATCTGATCCCTCAACTCATCAACGCTCTCAATGCACTGTCTCTTTCATTTGCAGAAGCAGATGATATCCACGTCAACCTCCTGATGAGCATCACAATTTCTCTCTGGATCACAACCACATCTTTTCTCGCACGTCTCGGAATCAAAGATGAGAATGAACAACAAACTGTTCGCGACACGGTTTTAATGCAAGTTGTGACGCCTTCGGAGAATTATATTCGACGTTTGTGCGTGAACCGCTATTCGATCGTCGAAGGAGACCAATCGGTAAATTTGCTGATGCTACTCGCCCAACTCCTCCGAATATGTCCATATTATCAACCAACAATGGAATTTGTTCTCAATATGCCAATCTTTCTCACGATCCCAAGTTGCCTCACATTCTTCGAAAATGATCTCTCAATCTGGAGTTGTCTATTCTCAATGATCGATGCTTGGGACAATTTAAGTAAACACAGCGGAGAAGTGGGACAGATGGGGAAGACAGCCAACAAATATTGAGAATGGAAGGCTTCGAAGATGTGATTGAGGAAAAGCTGCAGAACGACCAAAACGGATATGGAGGACAATTGATTATTCACTTCTCGATCAGGTGGAACAACCAGCTGGGCATGAATCTTCCGGAACAGGAATAGAGTCAGACTGGAACCAGTGACAACTCCAACCGAATCACACCCTTCGCTCTCCACACTCAACCATCTCCCGCCCCTCTTCCTCGTTTCGCCCGATTTCAACACCACTCGCTCGTTCTCTCGCTCTGTTGTGTTTTGATTTGAAGAGTGATTGACCAATGATGAAGGGAGGAAAAGGCACTGATGGGCACAACGACACTCCTCGTCCATCCCGATCATCTCGACGCGCTGTTCGCACTCTCTGGCGCTCAGCTGCTTCTGGTCTCGCCGATCTCGAAGTCAGCGATCGTCATCAGCGAGAGCAACAACAAGCGATACCGAGCTTTGTCTGGCATCTCGTCTGCTGGTCAGGTAGTCACAACCCAACAACGCTGTTCATGAAACACATCACCCAACACTGCTCTGAACGTCTTCTATCGAAGCTCGCCAAAGCTGGCCTGATCCCTCACCTCGTCATCACTCTCAATCGACGGGTAGGTCTAGACTCAGATCCGGAAAAGTCTACACGCAGATCTGAAAAAAAGTCTAGGCGCAGATCTCCAGGTCTACACGCAGATCTGACTTTTCTGTCATAATTTTTCACAATGGAACATCTAAAAAGAGAGAGAGTGACGTGAAAAGCAAAGAAGGTGATAGTGAACTCGCTTTTTTTTGAAATTGTTACATTGATGTGAAATCAGAGTTGATCTCACCCACGAAGGAAGAAATCTGACTCTGAGGCGATGACAATGTCTTTCCGGTCCATCCCCTCTCGACGTCGCCTTCTGCCTCCGTTTCAGTTCTTTGTTCCGCGTCCAGAGCTACGCTTGTAACAAAAGACTGACCAATTGTCAAACAATCCCGGTCCACACACGAGGCGGGCCTGTGAGTGGAGAAGAGTGTTTGGAGCTTCTGTTGGAGAGTGTCCAGAGAGCGCAGAGGATCGAGGTGAGGTGTGGGATCTGCTGGATGATACGCGCGGTCACAGTGGAGCGAGATTGAGGGAGAGAATGCCTGCTGCCTCTTCCTTCTTTCCTTTCTGCGAGAGCGGATGAGGAGGGAGAGGAGCAAACAGATTGTCTGATGTGGGGCTGCTGGATGACAGATAACTTGTGAGGTGGATGGAGGGGATGAGGGAGCTGATGCAGGAGAGTCAGGGTGGGACGAACTGGGAGTTGGGAGTGGACTGTTCGGTTCGCCTAGCAGGGTAATGAGCTCGAGGCGGAAGGAGCCAAGAATGGATGAGTGAGCAACTGTCCACAGATGCCTGCGAGGCGGTGAGTTGTTGGCTTGCTCCTCGTTCGGATTAGAATGGAGATGAGAGAAGCAGAAGAAGCGGAGTATGGACGAGAGAGAACTTGTGTGTGTGTAAACACCTTCATATGGGCGGTTGTGATTGGGAGAGTTAGAATGATGGAATGTGACGACGGAGGGGACAACATGTGTCCATGTTGGAGAATAAGCGTATCGTTCTCTTCTGACAGTTCAAACGGAAGGGAGAGGGCGACGAGCGAGAGAAGCGTCGTTCCAAGTGTCTAGTCTCTGTTCAGTGCTGCATTGGGCGAACCCGAAGCTGGCGGGTTGAACTGCGTGAAGCCCTTTCTCAGAAGATGGTCGACCATCGGAAGGTCGTCTGAGGTCAGCGTGAACATTTCGTGTGGGCAGAGGTTGAGGAGAGTGGAGAGAGGAGAGGGAGCTGAAGCCGCCTGTTGCGGGGTCGGCGAGGGAGGGATGAAGAGACTTGCAGGGTTGTCCGTTCGGTTGTAGATGTTCTGTGAGATTGGAGTGAACGAGAATGTGGAAGATGGACCGAAGCTGTTTTCGTGTCGGCTGTCGCTTGTGGTGGAGAAGGCAGACACAACTGAAGAGATGATTGTCTGGGCGAGACCCACCTTCCTCTCCGCAGAAGGGAAGAGGTAGCAGATGCCGTTTGCTGACGAGGTGGTCAGAGATGGAGTAGCCATGGTCGACGAAGAACGACTGCGACGAGGGACGGCGTCGAGAGAGGAAGCGAGACGAGAAGTCTGCGTTGAAGAAGATGCTGTCGTCAAACAGAGGCACACTCGTGTCCACCAACACTGTCTCGTGTTTGGGGGCTGCAGGCGAGACAGGAAGCAGGTTGTCAAACTGGACAGAAGTGGTGTCGATGAGAAGAGGAGAGTCGCTCGGAGTAAGTTTTGGAGTGTTCTTGGAAGATGTTGTGAAAGAGGCGCATGAGGACGAGGATCGCGCGGAGGTGGCTGTTTCACGCACCGATCCTTCTTCTCCACCTCCTGTCTCCCTAAAATGCTCTTTTTTCACAATTTCGTCGTCATTGTCATTTGTTTCCGAGTGATGCTCTGGTTCCTTGTCCGGCTGATGATCGATGCTGTCTCCTTTCTCTCCTTCATATTCCAGTTGGTCTTCAAACTCTTCCTCCTGTCCATATTGTTCTTCGGGTTTTTATTCTTCCAATACTTCCTCTTTTTCTTCTGAAGAGAGTGACTTCCTAGATTCTGAGGGTGAGATTTTGATTCCCAACTTTACTTCGAACTCCGGGACAATTTGCTTGATTTTAATCTCTCCCTTGATTTGACTGAGTGTTTGCTGTGTTCTTCTTTTTCTACTTTCAATTCTGTTCCTTCTGCTTGTTCATCGTCTTCAAATTGATCGTCGGCTTCTGCTTGTTCATCCGCTGCTTCTACAAACTCCTCATCGTCTTCATCATTTTGATCGTTTTCTTGCAGCTCGTTTTCTTCATCATTTGATTCTTCTTTTTGGGCTAGTGCACCAAACGAGCTTGTTTTGACATCACTTTCGATTTCTTCGATTAAACTTTGTCTTCTTCGTAATCGTCCACGTCTTCAGCTTTTCCATCATCTTTCTCCTGCAAATCTTCATGTTCAGATTCAGCTTGCTCATTTTCAGGACCGGCAGCGTCAGGATCTTCATCGTCGAGATGTTCGCTTTCGACAGCTTCGTCATTCTCGTTTTCTTCGCATCAGCATTCTGTTCAGATCCGGCATCTTCGTCCATTTCTTCATACTGTTTTTCAGCATTTTTGTCTTTGTGTTCGAGTTGCTCATTTTCTGGTTGGATGTCATCGGCATCTCCATCGTCTTGTTCACCCTCATCTTCAACTGCCTCTTCCTATTCGTCTTCAGTATTGTCGTTTTATTCATCTTCTTCCATTTCGCCAGTTGGTTCAGGTTCGTTTTCTTCAACGTTTTCATTCTCTCCCACGCTTCGTGTTTCGTCTTTCTCATTATCTGCCTGTTCAAATTCTCCTTCGATGTCCTCATCAACCTCAACTTAGTCGTCTTCATCCCCTTCCCTTTTGTGTCCTTCGCGTCGTCGCCTTTCTTGGTCATTCTCACAATTTCGGAAAGTTTTGCCTTTTGGCGTTCTGCATCAATTCTTCTTCTTTCTGCAAGTAGAAATTCTCAGTTGTGAGCGGATTCGATGACTGAGTGACAACCGTCCGTCGAGCTTGTCAATTGGAGATGGAACTGACCTTTTAGACGGGACATAGTGGAGGGTGGGCTCGGATATCAAGGAAGGTGAACTTGAATATCAGGGAAGAGAAGTGAAACGATCAAATGGAATGCATACTTCGGGCTGGGCAGCGGAAAATGAAATGCCGGCGGTGTTGAGAAGACGGAGAGTTGGGAGGGCTATCTGTTCGTGAATCCGACGGCAAAGTTCCGGACGAAGGTCTGGAAGGGTCTCGAATGGAAAGAAGCTTTAATAGGAAGGAACTGACCAAGATCAACCCAGGATCTCTTTGACCATGTTGAACCCAGATAGTAAAAAAAGTCAGAAAGTAAGAAATGAGCAAAAAAAGTGGAAATGACGTCGAGATTGAGGTGTTCGTTGAATAAAATGTGGTAAAGAATCGAAAAGAACGAGTTTAACTGCAGATCTGCGTGTAGACCAAGAGATCTGCGCCTAGACGGATCTGCAGATCTGCGTGTAGACTTTTTCAGATCTGAGTCTAGACTTACCCTCAATCGACCACCTCTCTCGTTGCCAGACACTCGAGACTTCCACGTCCAACTCTAACATCGTCGTGAGCTCTGTCCTGCTCGCAACTGCACGTGCACTCAGACGCCTCGACAACCCACTCTCCTTTGTGTTTGTGCTCTACCCGTCTCTCTCGCTTTCTCGAGCCATGACTCAACTGCAGAATCGGACATGTCGATTCCTATTGTCTCACATGAAGCCTTCACGATGTTGCTCGAACAAAACATGAACAACCGAGAACAAAGCGAGTCGGTGAAGATCCCTGTTCGACAGATGGGAATGGAAGACTTGGCGGACACTGTCGAAGGAAGGCAGCTGACTGATCGCAAAGGAGATTGGGGAGGTGGAGTTGTGTCGAACTGGATGATGTTGAGTAACTTGGTTGGACTGAACGTTGGCCAGTTTGGATGGATGACGACAGTGGTCAGGCAAGTTCCAGCGTGGTCGACATGCGCTTCTGATCGCTTCACCTGTCTCGTCGGTGACAAAACGTCTTCATGAGCACCCGACTTCATTGATTCGATGGACTGGTTGACAGTCACCGTCGCACTGTCAACCAGTCCTTCGACATGGAATGGATTCGCGTGTTCATCAAACTGTCCCACTGTCACAGGGTTGTGGAAAGGAACAAGTGCAAGAAGCATGACGAGGGAGTCCACATCTCTCCGCCTGTCTCCGCGATGCCAGACGAAACTCGGCATCGCTTTTCGATGTTCTCGCGGACGACATCGTATCTGATGACCTCCTGTTCCCTCATTCTTCGCCAAAGCCAAACCCAACCGCATTCGAGGAAGGAAAGATATTGCTGTTGGTTGACTCGATCAGATGGAACATCGAGCAGGGCATAAACGTTTAACGACGTTGGTAGAATCATCCAAGAAGCAGCGACGATTCGAACCGAACAACACCCTTCGCTCTCCACACTCAACCATCTCCCGCCCCTCTTCCTCGTTTCTCCCGATTTCAACACCACTCTCTCGCTCTCTCGCTCTGTTGTGTTTTGATTTGAAGAGTGATTGACTCATGACGAAGGATTGTCGAGCTGATGTGGGACTGACTCGAACACTCTCCACCACACTGGACACTCAATGGCCTTCATCAGAATAATACCTGAATACGATCATCAGGACATTTGAGTCGCTACCATTCCTCCTCTCTCCCGTCCTTTGTCAGTGATGGTATTGTGTTTGGAACGAGTTGACCGAAGTTGACAGAAACAGAGTCGTGTGCATCGAAAAAGCTGCGCTCTTTTGTCAGTCTGACCAGAGTCTTCTTGTTGTGTCCTTCCACAAACTGAAACCATTGAATGCACACAAACCAGGCAAGAACCACCTTTTCACACACTTGTGTGTCGTTTGAAACGACTTCTCATCACTTGATCGTTCTCTGTCTTTCCTTCCTCTTCGCTCATCGATTATCTCACTAATCATGATTTGATGTTTTGTTCTTCCATTTCCGACGATTATTTCATCTCAATATCATTATTTCAGACTTTCTTGTAGCTCACCCATAACGAGACTTTTTCCGCTGAAGTCACAAGAATGACCGAGATTGACAAGAAAACAGACCCCTCCTCAAGTCAAGCACACTCTGATTTGTCCTCCCCACAGTCGCCAGTTTCTGCAGATTGCTCTCCATTCCTGAATTGGAATGAAGAAAAGCCTGAATCAGAATGGGAAAAGGCCAGTATCTTTGAGTCTCTCGTTGCCACATTGAAGTTGCAGCCTGCACTTGATGTCTCTTTGGAAACTAAAGCCGTAAAGTTTCTGAAATCTTTGAAATCGACGGATGATAAATCAGTTGATTCTCTTCTATCCTACCTTGGGGTATCCAAGTTTATATCATGTGTCAACTTCGCAAAGTCCATCGTGGTGCTCCTTTCTTCAGCCAGTAAGATAATCACCGTTGCGACAGTGGAGATAATCGAATATCTGTTCACCAAGTGTTATTTGGAAAAGCGCAATATGCTTGTCACGGCTGATCTGCTCCCTAAACTCATCAACACTCTCAATCCACGATCCTGTCTCTTCGCCGAAGCAGTCGAAATACACGCCTGTCTCATGGATGTTATCACCAAGTCACTCCATCTCGCAACTCCGGGTGGGGTCTTCTATCTCGAAAGTGAAGCAGGCGAAGAACAGCAAGCTATTCATGAGACGATTTTGAAGCTAGTTCTGGCACCTTCGGAGAAGTATATCTGCCATTTGTGTCTGAACCGATTTTCGATCATCGATGGAGTCTTACCTGGTAAATTCATGCTTCTTCTCGCCAATCTCCTCCAAATATCTCCATATTATCAGCCAACATTGGAATTTGTTCTTTCTATGCCAATCGTCATAACGATACCAAGTTATCTCACATTCTTCGAAGATGATATGTCAATCTGGGTTTTTCTGTACGGAATGGTCGAAACACTGCGGAAATGTAACAGGGAAGGCGGAGAAGTGCGACAGATAGCGACGACAGTGCATCGAATGCTGAGAATGGAGGGCTTCGAAGATACGATTGAAAACAGACTGCAAAACGATAAAACAGGATATGGAGCGACGATCATTTTCTATTTGATCGGATTGAACAACCTACTGGGCATGAACCTTTCATACCGTTGGTAGAAACGGAACAGGACCAGCACTCAGAACGAACTGATTGTGACTTCCTTTGGACAGCCAACACTGTTTGTGTGTGATATTTGATGGCTCTGGCATCACCTCATGGTTTACCGGACTGAACGAGTCGGATTCTCCCCTTGTCTCCCTCCATTTTCACAGAACAGTCAGCAACATCGAGGAAAGTTCCAATTCGCTCTGGAATATTTCTCTCTTCTTATTTTTCGAATCATTTGTTCACTTGACTATTTGTTAATGTTTCGAAATCGGTCGGTTTCATCACCTCCACTCGAGTAAATGGGAGAGATCTTTCTCGAACTCCTGATTTTCTTCATAATTCTCCCTATACTTTTGGGAATATCTTCGTTTCCTTTGGATTCTTCGATTTCCGACTTTGATGGACTCCACAGCTCCTCCACTGTTGTGGTCGAAACACTCAAAATCGAAACCATCAAAACTCAATCTGGAATCCTTCAAAGTTGTGGGTATGTTCTCACACATCGGCATATTTCTGTTCTTGGCAACTCAGAGAACAGGACTGCCCTTTTGGAATCGCCCAACTCGAACAATTCGCTCGTCCATCTTGTCAACTCTTCTTTCTCGATCGTGCACTTCGTTCTCGTGGGTGAGAACGCGTTGTGCCTCGAGATGGAGCCAAATTTTTATTATTCAGTTGAGGATTGTTCCATCTCTCTCTCGAACGGGAATTATTCGATTTCCGTCCAAAACTCATTTCTTCTTTTGGGACGGACATCCTTCATTCATCCGCCAGAAAGTTGTATTCCATTCTCTATCTACACAGACTATTCTTTTGGGAGTTCAATTCTTTATCATTCAATTGTAATGCGCAATTTCACGACTGACACCCAGTCCGCTTTTCTGGGTTGTCTGTCCTCCTCCGACGACTCTACGCTGGACTTTGTCTTTCAAAATGTGTCCAGTAGATCTGCATCATCGTTTTCACAAGATTGCTCGAACATAGTCGGAACGACGAAAGTGATGAACTCAAATGCGAAAACATGCCACAATCTGCTTTCAGGTGACATCTTCGCACCTCTCTCCATGTCTTCGTTCTCAATGGTCAACTCATCAGCTGTCTCCAACACCGAAATCTGGTCTCCACCACTGTCTCCAACAGCCACCAATCCGACTCGCCCAATCTCGCCCTTCCCGCAACGCTGTGTCGTCAGAAGCAGCTCGTTCATTTCATGCAAAGGCTTCGGCGCGTTTGGAGGTGCACTTGCTCTGTTTGGATCTGCATATGCGGAAATTGGAAAGTCGATGTTCGAAAGCTGATCAGTGGAGGACGAAGCGGAAACAGGAAGAAGGAAAGCGAGAGGAGCGATTTTGGTGGCAGGCCAAGGAGACTAGCAAGCCAGAATTTTGAAATGCATGTTTTGGGAAAACAGAGCTGAGCGAGGAGGAGCACTCATGTTTGTGAACGTCCCTCGAATCCACATTGAAGACTCGCCGTTCACGAAGGAGGAAAGCGGGCACGACGGCAGACGACGACAGGATGGAAGGAAGGAGGAGAGAGGGGAAGAGGGAGGAGTGTGGGTGTGTGGGAGAGTGGACGAGCTACTGGTGTGTGGTGTTGGGAGTGAAGAGAACAGGGCAGAAGGAGGAGGCTGGCTGAGCATGAGTTCTCTCGCTCGCACTTCGACGATCTCGTCGTGTCTGTATTGTGGGAACAGGGCTGAGAGGGCAGGAGGAGTGATGCTGTTTGGAGGAGAGGGCGATTGCGTGTCGATTGTGTTTGAGTTTTGCCGATTTATGGGGAATGAGGTGCCAGATCGGATGGGAGGAGAGGAAGTGGGGTCGGATGTGTGTTTTGTGGACTGCAGTGCGGACACTGTGGACTCTTCGGTGAGAGTGGAAATCTGCTGGTCAACCTCAAACACAGCCGGAATTGGAGTGTTGTCATCTGATGGCGACTTCTCGTCTCTGTCACTCCTGTCGACATCTCACGACTCGAACGAGGAAACAGGAAGGACAGTGGATGTGACAACAAGCGGGATAGACGAGAGTGGATGTGGGTCAACATCCAACGCTGCGTGTGCGACAGTGGGAGGATGTGTGACATTCGCAAAAAGCATCGAAATGGAGATTGGAGTTGGAGCAGGATCGTTTGTGGAGACAACACCAGTCACACTGCAACTTGACCAGTCGCTCTCGATCGTTGGGAATGGCGAACAATCCACCAAACTCACCACTCCAGTCAACTTCATCACTGTCGATCTGAAGTCGAGTCTGACGCTGTGCAACCTCGTCGTCCATCCGAAGGGAAGACTCCTGGCCTGTTCCGTCGGTGTCGTCTCCCTCTCCTCCATCGCCATCGCCGACATCGCGAATGTCTTCTCCGGCAGCGTCATCATCCAAGTTCACCTCACCGAACCCACAGACTCTCCACACGTGGACCATCTCACCGTTCACAACATCACTTCAACATTCGACGGACTCAATGTCTGTCAACTGAGGCCCAATCGTCACATCGATCCCCTGCTTATTTTCGCCTTATGTGTGACTTTTCCAGATTGATTTCCGTTGCATCTCCAATTCCACTGTTCATTTCAGCCTCTCTCGCCTCAAGTCCCATTTCGTTCATCTTTTCCACTCCAAACTTTGAATCACTCCCACCCACGATTCTCGTTCGCCTCGACGGATTGTTGGTGGAGCGTGGGATTCTCTCGCCCAGCTGTGCTGAATGTCGAAACGCGAGACATTCACCAAAAGGGGACGTTGGAGCCTTCATTGACATGATTAGCGAGTTTCCTTTCATTTGTAAGCTTCTTTTTTCGTTCTCATTTCTGTTTCACTCATTTTGTTGTGTTTCTTTTTTGGAGCAAACACTTCACCTGCGTTGGTGATTGGTGGAGGAATGGGAACGAGCAAGGTCTCCAGGCACAGACTGAGAAACCCGTAACGAATATCAAACATACAACATGACCACGTTCACGGATTGTGCCCACTGTTCATCAACAACAGTCATTCCGGCTTCCGGTATTTGGGTCTTGAATAAATTAAGAAAGGGGTGATCAACGAGAACGAGCTTTCAATTCCATTTCGATTTATCATTCTTCAATGAAACAGCCGGAAAGACCAGTTATTATTGAACAAGTGATGCTAAAATGACAATAAAGCATTCGTTTATGAGTTCAGATTGAGATCAATCCATAATTTCAACTTGAGTCCAGTTGAACAGACTCCACACCGTCTTCAGCAGGAAGACATTGAAATTGAGGAACAAACCACCATCTCGTGTGATCGTATCAATGTCACTCACTGCTCTTTTTTTTTATTTTTCTTAAATTCGCGGATAAGTTGAGATCAACCCTTTCCTTGAAAAAAATGAGAACCAAATACCGGAAGCCGGAATGACTGAAGTGTTTTGAGATGAAATGGTGTTGAGAAAAAGAAGGCAGAAACGGTTCAAAAGATTTTGTGGTTTTAGTTTGTTTTCACCAAAGATTCATCAGGTGTCTGCCCAAGTCTGTTGATAAAACGTTCGGCATCAGAATCTACCATCGAATGGATATATTTCATGTATTTCATGGCTTTAGCTTCCAAAGGGGCATCAAGTGCAGGCTGGGACTTCATAGTTGCAACGAGAGAGTTAAAGACAATTACCTTTTGTTTAAGAGATAAATGTTCTTTTTCGTCCCAATTCAAGAAAGTAGAACAGTCTGGATCATGTGACAAGCAGTGTGAAGAGATATCAGGGCAAGGAGAATCATCGGAGGTTGATGGATTCATGTATGGGATGCCTCTAATCCCAGAGATGCGAATGATCGAACCTTAATATGGATCAGCAACTCACGTTCTCTGCTCCACCACCGGTGAAACGATTTGAAGTCAAAGTTCCAGGTCCATGTCTGCATCTCCATATCTTTTCTCTCATTTTTCTCTTGTTTTTACTTTGTCCACTTATCGATCATTCTTTCATCTCTGATCGTCTTGCCAGACACTCAAATTCAAAAGTTGGGGCAGGGCCGTTTTGGCGCAGTGCACGAAATTGAGAGTTTTGAAACGCATGAACATTTTGCGATGAAGATTCTGCACTTCGGATGTGAAGAAGACTTCGAGAAAAACGAACATGAAATCACCAAATTGAAGAATAATCAACACCGAAATGTTGTTAGATTTGTGGAGGTTCTTGAAGGGGACACAGCACACTTTGTGGTTCTGGAACTCTGTCGAATGAGTCTCGCTGACAAGTTGAAGGAACTCCCACCAGGAACTGCTCTGGACAGTATTGTATGTCTGAATGAACTCTCATTGTCTCAGTTTGTGTATCGATTGATGTGCGATATCATGAACGGCATCGTATTCCTTCATGAACGGAACGAGGTGTATGGAGATCTGAAGCCAGAGAACATTCTCATTTCAGGTGATTTTGGTGGAGTTGTTGGAGCTGGAACGATGAAGACCAACAACACGGCAGAATGTGGGACAATGAAGTATTGGTCACCTGAGCAGTTTCTTCTATCGACTCCCGTTCCATCGAAAGCCAGCGACATGTGGGCATTTGGGATGATCATTCTTGAACTCGTGTCGGGGAAAGATTGGATCATCAGTTCGAATACTGTTGAACTTGCGGAATCTGTGGCGAATTTCGATGTGAACAAAGCTCTCGAACAGACAGTTATGAATGGAGGCCTTAAGACCCTTCTAACGCTCCTCCTTGAGAAGGCATCGACTCTCTTATGTTTCTCATACATGATTTCCTCCTCCTTTCCCATAGAATCCACAGGAACGGTTGTCATCGACCGAACTGGTTCGATCAAACCGTCTCGCGAGTATTTTGGGAGAAGAAACCCCACTTTCTCTTTTCCGTCTCGAAGAACTCCAAAAACTCAACGAACGCCTCTCAAAAGTCACGCCCGGATCTGATTGTGGTCCTCAACAGGAGCTGAAACTCGACTTCAAACAGGACGTTGATGAAGCAAGTTTCATCGCAGAACAAAGGGCGCTGTTTGCAGAAAACGATCTCCGACTCGCTCGAGAGCGTCTGCAACAGGCGGAAATGCAGATTCAATTTCTTCAGACACACATTCGCTCATTGGAGCACGCACTAAATGTTGCAACGGAAAGTGAACGAGAAACAAGAAATATCCTTCAGGAAGAGCGGAGAAACTTTCATGACAATCAACGACGAGCGAAGAACACAATTGAACGTTTGGAAAGCCAAACTCAAAGACACACGAACAGTCCATCAGGATTGTTACTCGCACCTCAAAGCACAACCGTAGCTTCTTCAAGGTCTCCAGATGTGCTGAATCTTGATTTCTCGAATCATGCTCACTTCAAGGTGAGTGGGAACGTGATCTCGAGAGCAAATGTTGGGCTGGACGAAGAAGGCGAAGGTGTTAGCAGTTCCGTCTTCCTTTCTGACTTTCTCACCGGCGGAATCATATCCATTCAAATCACATTCTTATCTCTCCCAGAAAGGAAAGAAGGCCGTGACGTGATTGTGCCAGATCTCTTTTTTGGTGTTATGGATGCTTTATCTCCCATCCCAACGCCTGAGGCACGCCTGGGATGGTCTGTTCGCAGTATGCCCATCTATCTTTAATATCTTTTGAGATTCTGTCGCCATCAATTCGATCTACGGCTCGCTCAACTACAACATCCCCTCCAGTGGACATCAGCATCGGTACAGTGAATGCCATAATCATTTGAGCGGAGGCAATCAAGTGTTGATGGAGATCGACCTTTATTCGCCACGCAGGACGGTCCAGTTTTTTGTGAACGGACAATCCGGAGATTCTTATATTTCTGGTCTTCCGTCGTCCATCCGAGCAGGGGTATGTGTTTCTTCTTCCACAGGATTCTTCCAACTTGTTTAGTTTTCTGTTGATTTGGTAGGAACCAGATTCAGAATCGACGAGATTTCTCGGCCTTCCCGAGCGAAGCGGATTGAAAAGGGGATGAAAGAGATCAAATGGAAGAACGCTGGACGATGAGCGGCATGAGTTACAAGGCTGGCAGGGATGGACGCCGCGGAATGTGAACAGTTGGCCCTTCATTCAGATGTATCTTTTTGAGCCTCCTTGTCGAGGGAGCTGAGTCAGTGTCGCTCTTTCCTCTCACGCTACGACGATTAACTTTTGTTCTTCCTTTTGGACGTTTGTTGCATCTCGGTCTCTTTCTTCGAGTGTCTGTTCTGACACATTACGGGTCTTTTTTTCACCTAAACATTCAGAATGACCGAGATTGACCTGAAAACATCCATCTACTCCAACATAAGACCCTCTGATTCGTCCTCCACTGAGTTGCCAGTTTCAATGGAATGCTCATCGTTCCTGAATTGGGATGAAGAAGATCATGAATCTGAACAAGAAAAGGCAGTTGTCTTTCGGTCTCTCGTTGCCACTGTGAAGTTGCAGCCTGCGCTTGATGCATCTTTGGTCGCTAAAGCCGTAAAACTTCTCAAATCTGTGGATCAGAAAGATTCCGATTATGCTGATGGTTTTCTCATCAGTCTTGGTGGTACCCCTGATGAATCTTTGACCAACTTCGTCTCTTCCATTTTGGTGCTCATTTCATCGTCAAATCGTGTCATTACCACCGCAATGGTGAAGATACTCAAAACTCTGATCATATGGTGTTCCACAAAAGTCCGACTTGCCCTCGTTAAAGCTGATCTGATCCCTCAACTCATGAACACTCTCAATCCCCAGTCTCTTTCTTTTGCGGAAGGAGTCAATATCCACATCAACCTCATGAAAATCATCACCAGTTCTCTCTGGCTCGCAACTCCGGATGCTATCAGACGACTCGCAATTACAGATGCTAATGAACAACAAGCTGTTCACGAGACGATTTTGAAGCAAATTCTCGTTCCATCGGAGAAGTATATTCGACATTTGTGCGTGGACCGCTTCTCGATCGTCGATGGGAAGCAGTCCAAGTCTTTTCTTGAACTCCTCACCCATCTCCTCAAAATATGTCCATATTATCGACTGACAATGGATTTCATTCTTCATATGCCAGTCGTTCTCACGACTCCAAGTTGTCTCGCATTCTTCGAAGATGATGAGGTTGTCTGGTATTTTCTGTGTGAAATGGTCGAAATCCAGCGGGAATGGAACAGAGAAAGTGGATATGTGCGAGAGACGTGGAAGACAGTGCATCAAAAGTTGAGAATGGAGGGCATCGAAGATGCGATGATGGGAAAGCTGCAGAACGACCAGAACGGATACTTTGGAGGGTTGATTGTTGCGTTCTCGATCGAATGGAACAACTTGCAGAGCATGAACCTTTCAGATTAAGAATAGAAACAGACGAGAACCAGAGAACCGTCCGAACTGTTTCTGATTTCTTTTCGACAACACACACTGTGTGTGCTCTTTATTGGATCTGATGCTCTCTCTTGATTGATTACAATGATCAGATGAGATTTCAGAATCAATCGCGCACTGCCCGCCGTACTCGACACTTCAGAAAGACGAACGAACCGAAATGATGCTTCATCCACCCAACCACTTTCTCGTGCTTCTCCCACTCGAAAGGGGATGAGGCAGAAAGCAGGCAGCGCGATACCGACACACATGCGAAATGACATGTCTTCGGAGGAAGCGGTTGAACGAGGGATGGAGAAGCAGGACGAGATGGCACTTCACACTCTCACTGGAAGAGCGATGGACAAGATGCAGACAGTCCAGTTGCCCATGGACTCTGTGCAGTCCACTGGATCGATGGCACAGTGCCCGCATCCCACCATCCTTCCTCCACCGAATTGGTTGAGATGTGGGACACAACACAAAGGAAGGTCCATTCTTCAGACTTCTCTGCAGAGTGGCTGGACATGGAGAGAAAGGGCGGAAAGCAGGACGTGGATGTGTTGAGCTGCGGACTGGAGAGTTGGTTGTGTGTGTTGATTCGGAGCGAACACTGTCGACTCGGTGACAGTGGAGTGAAGGGAGGAAGAGGCACTGATGAGCACAACGACACTCCTCGTCCATCCCGATCATCTCGACGCGCTGTTCGCACTCTCTGGCGCTCAGCTGCTTCTGGTCTCGCCGATCTCGAAGTCGCCGATCGTTCTGACCACTCCGAATGGATCAGGCAGCGCTCATTCGAGTTCTTGCCTTCTCGAATCACAATCCTTCACTTCTTCATCGTCAACACCGCACACTCCGCTCATCTCAGATCAGCATCACCTACCGACATCATTCGAGCACACTTGCATCTGTGTGCTTTATTCTTTTTGTGCGATGGGACGGACAACTCCAAACGAGACAGATCGTGAACTGCTGCTTCTCTCGTCGTGTTCATCCTCTTTTGAGATCTCAAGCATTCCACGCTCATTGTGTCCATTCATCCTTCCCCTCCTCCTCCACTCGCCGCATCCTCGCTCCTCGTCTGCTCCGTTGGCACTGCCTTCTCTTTGTCACCCATGGCTGATCCATTCGGAGTGGTCAGAACGATCGGCGACTTCGAGATCGGCGAGACCAGAAGCAGCTGAGCGCCAGAGAGTGCGAACAGCGCGTCGAGATGATCGGGATGGACGAGGAGTGTCGTTGTGCTCATCATTTGCCAACAGAGTGCGCTGAAAACAGCATTTCGAGAAGTCTTTTATCTTCCGGAGTTCGAAGAGTTGGCGCACTTGGACTTCACCCTCTCTCGACCCAACGTCGTTCCCATTCTCTTTCTTCGGTCTCTCCGCCACGTTATCCGTCGCTCTCGCAGTGCTCTGACTTGCCACTCTGCCTGCCCACGCTGGACGTGCTGTGGTTGTTGCTTTGCATACTGCAGCGTTCGATGTCGATGCAATCTTGATCTGTTGGAGCTCAATGTTGTCTTGTTTCCTTCCATTGTACCGATCTCGCTCTTCCATTCTCCACTCATCCATCCACACTTCCACATTTGTTCCTCTCAATCCCACGTTGCTCTCTCGCCGCGATGGTCTGCAGCTGTCCTCTGTCCTCGTTTCCTCATCCGCACAGCTTCTTTGTCAAGGAACGATGAGAATGCTGTATCGTCTGTCCTCCAACCATTCTCGCCAATTCCGACTGACCCTCGTCGAAGCACAACTGGTCGGTCGAGTCAGTCTGTCTCTTCTGCCGATGCCTCACTCTCCTCGTCTGTCTCGTCCACATCATGAACGACTCTCCGAATGGTGACCCCTTTTGGATTGAGATCACTTGACATCGACCATCGCGATGAACGAAAAACACAATTGAACGTTTGGAAAGCCAAACTCAGAGACACACAAACAGCACATCAGGATCGTTTCCTGCACCTAAAGGCTCAACCGTAACTTGTTCAAGGTCTCCAGATGCGTTGAATGTCATTTCTCGAGAACAGATGTTGGATTGAACTCCGAAAGAAACAAAAAGACAATCGTCGACACGACGATTGGCCCATCCACTGGCGGTTTGTTCTGTCCGGGATTGTCTCGAAAAGACCGGAAATTGAGAGCGGAGCAAAGATGATGGCTTCAATCGGTTTGTCGATGGCAGAACAGTCTGGACTTGTGGTGGACGATTGGCGGGCAGCATCGAGAAAGACAGTTCGAACGATGACACAATTCATGACATCGTTCCCTCTGGTGAACGTGCCGGAGATTGCACTGACCACGCAGCGAGACGGATCAGTTGTGGACGAGCGGCTGGAGGCTGAGATTGAGAAGATGGGTGAGCTGATGAGACAGACAGGATTCTTCCAGACAGGACAACTTGTGTTCGCGACTGACCTGCTTCAGAGGCTGGTGGAAGTGGATGTGGCGTCGGGCCAACCGCATGCGGAGTGGATTGTGTTGAACATCAACATAGTGAACATGCTTGTTGTTTATAAGCTGGTTTCTATCAAGAACAGGCGTGACGTGGCGATTCGGAGTTTCTGGTGGACTCGAGTGTTTAGGATCCCGTTGGGCGTGCTGAACCGCTCGGAGGAGTCTTTTCTGTCGTCGCTGAATTCTGAAGAATCGCCCTCGCATGTTTGAGATGCATCGCTTTTGGAGTATGTGTTGGATGTCTGCTCAACTTGAAACTGCGGCAAGTTCAAGTACAGTCTTGATTTGTCTTGATTTCTCGTCAATTTCACTTCAATCTCTTTGTTTCACACGTTTGTTGTTTTGTCCCATAACTTGTGTTTCGTCTCAGAATCTGAAAGAATGAGTACTTTAGTCACGAACTCATCCTCATCCACTGATTCTACTTGCGATGGTATCTCTTCACACTTCTTCATATATCTTCCAGACTGTTCTCCTTTCCTGAATTGGGACGAAGAAGAACATGAATCTGATCAAGAAAAGGCAGTTGTATTTCGGTCTCTCGTTGCCACATTGAAGTTGCAACCTTCACTTGATGACTATCTGGTAGCCAGAGCAATGAAACTTCTCGACTATGTGGTTCCATCTGATAGACAATCCGCCGATACATTCATCGGCGCCTTTGGGCCAATCACTGATGATTCTTCTCCAGACTTTGTACACTCCATTGGGATGTTCTTTTCCTCAACCAATCAAGTCATTACAGCAACAGCAATGAAGATGCTCCATCGTCTGATCTTGTACTGGTCATCGAAAGTCCACTATACCCTCGTCAAAGTTGGTTTGATCACTCAAATCATCAACACTCTCAAACAACTGTCTCTTTCCTTTACAGAAGCAGAAGATTTCCATTCCAATCTCATTTACACCATCTACAGATCTCTCAGGTTCACAACTCCATTTTTTCTCAGACAACTCAAGATCAAAGATCGGAATGGACAACAAGCTGTTTATGAGACAATCTTGAAGCAAGTTCTGATCCCTTCAGAGCGGTATATTTGCCATTTGTGCGTGAACCGTTTTTCGATCGTCGACGGAGACCAGTCAAAGCATTTTATGGATCTCCTCGCCCTTCTCCTCCGAATATCTCCGTGTTATCAACCAACAATGGAATTTGTTCTTCATATGCCAGTCTTTCTCACAATCCCAAGTTGTCACACATTCTTCGAAGGTGATGAGGCAATCTGGACTTTTCTGGATAACATAAACATTTCCCAGCGAGAATGGAACGAAACAAGGGGATTAGTGCGACAGAACTGGAAGACAGTGCATCGAATGCTGAGAATGGAGGGCATCGAAGATGTGAATGAAAAAAGACTGCAAAACCACAAAACAGGATATGGTGGATATATTGTTTACTCCTCGATCGGATGGAACAGTCTGCACGGCATGAACCTTCCAAGACTTTGAGCAGAACAGACAGAAGCCAGCGAACATTTCGACATGTTTCTGGCTTGTTTTGAACAACAAACACTGTTTCTGTGAGATCTTTGTCGGCTCTGACATCACCTCATGGTTTCTTGTAAGACATTATATTACACTTGTTTTTCTGAATCGTCTAGAAATTGAACCATATTCTTTTCTTCGCATGAATCGAATCTCCTCACTTGTGTCCAGATTAACTAACGTGGAAACATCTCTCCACTCTCTCAACAGATCCAATCGAAAACTCTTAGATCAGATAGATATCGATACTCAGCAGCAAGAGTCTTTTTCTTCTCACTCAAACTAATCGTCTCTCTCCTCGAAATAGATTCGCCATTCCTCTTCAGCATCATCATGACCCAACGAAAATCGTGAATGCTTTCAGAAAACACGACATAGATCCACTTCAAGAGACACGATACATGTTTTTTCTCATTTTGTCTCAATATTCTATCATTTTTTCTTCTATTCACAGAAACAGAATGGAAAAACGTTACGGACTGCACAGTTCGACATCAACTTCACCATTTTCTCACCACGACTCTCTTGAGGACACAATTTCATCATTTGGCAATTTCTCACCCATTGCCAAACGTCTACAGGTCTCAGCCAGTTCTTTTTCCATTCTTTCTGGATCATATGTTTCATTTCAGGACACTTCCTCTGTCTTTCGTCCCCATTCAGCCCCAAATTCACGCGTCAGTTTCACAACACCTCAAAATCAACGCACATCACCCCAATCCTCAACATTGATTGATACCCCACCCACAAACACTTCGTCACAAAGACCCACCACTCGAGCGAGACCATATTCTCCCATAAATCACTCCCCACCTTCACCACCCTCATCTCCGACCCAAACAGGACCTCGCCACGTCTGGCATGCCAATGATCCGAAATCCGAACAAGACAGAAGAGTTGCCTTTGTCCAAAGTCATATTGAAAAGAGATTGGACACAAAACGATCGGATCGAAGGAAAGCTGGTCTTCCAGACGTCTTTTCCCGCACACGCCCTCGAACTGCGCAAGAAATACAACGCCGTCCTCTCTCTTCTCTTGTTACGCCAGTGAAGAAGGAGTGGAAAAGCTCGAACGTGTCACTCAACCAATCTCTCCGCTCGAGCTTCAAACTCCACGGGGCATCTCTTCGTTCTCCTCACTCTGCTGTCTCTCGTGCTGATATGCACAGTTCGACTGGGAGGCGCAATTTTGACGCTATTCGTCCAGGTACCTCCGAGCACAATCATCATCGATCATCAAACTCTCGATCGGATGATACTGGAAACTCCCGAACTGAAAACGGAGATATTTTCGAACATCGAAAAAGAAGCGGTCGAAGAGAGGGTGGAATCACGTTTTATCCCTCTTTCAGTACACTCGAACCAAATCTGTCGCAGTCACTATCAACAAATGAACAGTTCGGGAGTTCGTCGTTTCATATGCCTTGTACAAATGATGATGATACGACAGACGATGATGTTCATCAGATTTTCTCAAGAAGCGAAGCAGACGGGTTTGTGGTCATCGCTGACTCGACAATCGAAGACATAACAAATTTTGTTCACTCAAAACGAGAAGAAACACCAAAAATTGAATATTGGGCCGAAATGGTGACAGACAGGCGGAATATTGCGAATTGTGATGCGAAAGAGATTGACCAAAACTTCGCCGATCCTCATCCGACAAAAGAACCTGAAAATGAAGCCAACCAGCCACAGCACAATGCAACACCCCCAACATATACATCTGCCCCAGAAACAGGTAGCTCACATACTGAAACAGATGAAGAAAATGAAGAGGTGAAAGACAGCCCGTCGGACGAACGAATTCCCGAAGGAATTGCGACCCCTGCTCCAAAACCGACCCAAAATTGTGATTCTAACCCTGTCCCATCTCTGAAATCCGATCCTATATCTTCTTTTGATGACGGGACAGATCGCACAGTTTCACCGCCCGTAGAAGAGAGCAGTGATGATGAAAATACTCAAACAACCGAACCGGAGCAAGATGGAACTAATATGTTCCTTATCAGCTCAATTCTTAAAGATATCCCGTCTGGAGAGTCCACACCATCATCGAACACTGTGCGGGGATCAGCAAGAGAACGAGGGTTGGTTCCGAAGCTGATTTTGGGAGGAGAGGCAGATGAAGAAGAGAAGGGCAAGGAAGAAGACTGGCGTATTGAGGGAATTGATGAAGAGAGTGGGAAGAGAAGCGAGAACAGGAAAGGAGAGAAGAGAAGAGAGAATTTGAAGAAAGAAGGAAAGAAAAAGGGGAAAGCGAAGAAGGAAAGAACAGACAATCCAAATCGAAAATCAAAAACTCGAAATAAAACCAAACAATCGACCAAACGCATCAAATTGGAACAAAACGAAGACCCACAGGTCACTCCCACAGCGGACAAGGCTAAAACCAACACACCAATTGTCTCATCTAACCAAGCCAATGCTGACATCCAGATGGACGTGGTCTCGAAGAGTGGAACGATTTCGTTCGAAGGAGCCAAAGAAGAACCAACGCCAGCCACCAACACCACTCCTCCTCCCATCGCAGAATCGATCCATCCCTTAATCTCAGAATCTCAAGTTCAGACAACGACACCTGTTGTGCCTCACCAAAACGAGCGAGTGCACATTCACTCGACCGAGCTTCAACCACAACAGCATTCTGAACTCGACACAGACGAACAACGCGAGACACATGTTCGTCGACTCGATTTGACAAAACTGTCTCGATACCAACGAAGTGTCCATTCCTCGTCATCTCGACCACCAACACTGGATGGATCGGTCGGAAGTGGGATTGGGGAGGAGGGAGAGAGTTTGGGAGGGACTCAGCTTGCGTCGACAGAGGGATTGCCTCTGAGGAATCGATTGATGGTGTTTAGGAAACACCACAACACACTCATCCGAGAACGAGAAAAACAGAAAGAAGACAAAATTCGTAAAAGGAAGTTTTTTGGAATCCAAAATGGAAGAAACGGAAAGGGCCATGTATCCTGGAGACGGACAGATGACGAAGAAGCAGATGTTGGAAGAACGACGCGAAGAATGATTGATGGGAAGGAAGAGTCTTGGACCGATCGAGAATTACGACTGTTGCAGACCGCACAACGCCCCAAAAGTGTTGGAAGCGAAGGCCGACGATTCGGAGTTGGCTGTCTGACGAGAAATACAAACAAGCAGAGAGAAGATGAGAGGAGGAAGAGGGAGGCGAGGGAAAGAAGGGAGCGAAGGGAGGCAACTGCGAGAAACGGTCAAACAGTTCCAACTCCCATCATTTCAATTCGACCACTCTCTGCCTCACTCAGAAGAGCTCAGATAGATCACACAGAACTCTCACCAACTGAACGACGTCAACAGTGGGAAGAGAAGAGAAAGGAGAGGCAGGAGAAGTTGGTCTTCTCTCCAACAAGACGGACACGAACACCAAAAATTGAAGATGGGAAGGTCTCAGAGACAGGAAAGACAAACGAGGATCCAGTCGATGGAATCAGTGAGCAAATCGGAACTCTGGCTGTCACGATGAGTGGGGAAGGGGACAATCGAGAAGGATCTGAACTTGTCCTTTCGACAGCTGCTGGTTCAGAAGTTGAAGTCAAACATGAAAAGGAGGGAGAACAGGAACACATCCCACCATCACTCCTCGTCCCAGAAACTGAAAACCAACCTTTGGAGATCCCATCACTTGATTTAGGTTTGGATCTCCAAAAGGAACAGCAAGGAGAATGACAGAACGACTTCCGATTCGAGCGACATCTCCAATGAATTCGACTGAATTCCGAAAAAAATAAGTTCTTGACAGGATTTATCGATCACACGGATTCCATTCATTTCATTTACTTTGCGGAGACTCGTGAATCAACCGACCGATCGCTTTTTCCACAATTCATTTACGTTTTGTACGCCCTTCTGACTTTCTTATTTAACTTTTCTGTGATTTTCTTTATTTTCCATTCATTTCTTTCAAGTAATCTGATAGTATCGTTCTAGATGTTGTGAATGGGCGTCGGATCTGTCTTCACGTTTTCCACCCTTGACAAATGGTAATTCTCAGTTAACACCATATATTGGTGACATTCAGAGATTAATATGCATATCAGAGAATTTAGAGTCCGTTTTGATCGACATTTGTTGATCATCCCTCTATCCAACGTTTTCACCTCGTGTTTAAAGGTCTTCTTGATCAACGGTTTTTCGTTGATAAACCAGTCATTTTTGTGAGAGAAGCACGGGTTGCTCTCTCACTGACACACACTGGGATAGAAAAGCTTTCCAGATTTCTGGTTGGTTCTGTGGCTCTCCGTTCAATGCATCACTCAATTTTGCATTGACCCTTACTGTCCACAGATAGCTCTGATGTTCTTTTTGTCTGTTCACGCAATTCGGTGAAACTTAGAAGAGAATTATCGCTAATCTTAAGTTTTTGCGAAATGGTGGGATCAAACGAATCAGAGTGAGGGGTCCGATCTTCATCATTTTGACGTCTTCCTAAAACCGTCACTTCAATTCGGCCTATATACACTTATCCTGACAATGACTGCTGTTTGTGGACCATGCTGTGAACACAAACCTTTCACAACCGTGGTCCCGAAGCTTCAACAACAGTTCATGTCACACCCCGATCTCTTTATTCATCGCCTGTCATTTGCTCTCACGGACTGGATTGCCACAGCCATGAAATCTGCTCGTTCCGCTGCCTCTAATCACAATACCTTGACGAAGATTTCGGCGAATCTGATCAGTCCATTCTTGAGCTGAATCCCTCCATAGCCGAATTCCTAACGACATGTGCCAAACTCGATGAACTTACAGAGGCGGAGTTACTCTACACAGGATGCCTCATCGAGACTGCCATCTTAACACAACTCCACTCCGACCCACAACGGTTCGCTCTCCTCAAAGAAGACAACATCGGAATTTTCATCCTAAGCTCGATCATTATCACTCTGAAATGTCTTCGTGACGAAACCCATCCTAATTCGAGTTGGGCCGATGCCTTCCACATCGACTTAGCGGCCATCAACAGTGCGGAGCGACTTATCTTAAAATGCCTCCAATACCATGCTAATGTTTCTGTTCAAAAGGTTGGAAACCTGCAGCTGCGGCTTGGCTTCACAAAATAGAGCTTGGCCTGCGGCGAGCAACCCTGTATTTGATGTAATGATCATCTCACACGCAAACGCAGTCATTCATCGATTATTCCTTTGGCTTTGAGCCAGTTCTGTTTTTTCGTCATTATCTAGCTTTGCTCGATTTCCTCTCGTTTATCGAGACTTTTCCGAATGTTCTTTTTCTTCACTTTTTCACGCAGTATGGTTCGGATCATAAGTCCTCCATTTCGTTGAGACTCGTTATTTTTTCTCAAATCCATGTTGAGCCAGAAGAGCCATCCCGTACAGTCATCTGACAACCGTTGCTCGCGTCATAAATTGCTTGTCAACACGAAAACAATGAACGAAACGCTCACTCAGCGGTTCGATTCTCTTCGTTCGTCCCTCTCCTCCACAGTTGCAGGGTGGATTGTGTATCTCTTTACTACACAGAATGTGCCACTCTCCCAATCAACCGCAAGTGTCACCCGCGATTCCCTCAAGAAAGCAATCAACGCATTCTTCATCAATTGTTCCACCACCGGTCAGCTGACGGAAGTTGAACTTCTGTATTCAGCATGCATCATCCAACGAGTCATTAGAAACCAGCTCAAAGGCCAGACTCCCTCAAGTCGCATCATCACCCAGAACAACCTCGGAACACTCCTCCTGTGTTCCATTATCGTCACTTTGAAGCTACTCCGTGACAATCCCTATACAAACAGCTGTTGGGCGAAATATCTCCGAATTCCTTTATCTGACCTCAACCATTCTGAAGTGATCATGTTGGCCCACCTCAATTTTAATCTCAATGTCCAATTTGAAGAAATTTCTCAACTATATTCTATTCTGGCACTTCCGTGCTGACACTTCTCTTCATTTCTTCGCTGGTTTCAACATATTCTTGCTTCTCGGTGCATTTTCCTTTGAGATTGAGGAATCACCATTGTTTTATCTGTTCGTTTCGGCGCGTTTCTGTACTATGATTTTTCCGACTTCATTTCTTCTTACGACCTCATTAAAGTTTATTTCAAAGTAATCATCAGTATTCGAGGCTCTTTTTCATTTCTCCGAAATCTGTTCCAACACAAATGGGTCAAATGATCGAACTGTCTCCATTCGCACCGGGGGATGGAGGTTCACTCTATGGCAAAGTTGACACCAAAAGCCAACAATTCACTATTCTCTCCTCTCAATTCTCGATACTAGATAAATTGTGTGTTCTCCTTCCATTCACAATTTTTTCCCATCTTTTGAACATCCCAGACTTTTTGCATTCTTTTACGGATATACAAATGTATGGGTTCCTCATATTTTCAACCCTTCCCATTGTTTCGTAGAACAAACCGAAATTAGCACCGATTTTCCACCATCTGTTTATTGCACTGGTCACCTTTCAATTCTCGATTCTTCCTTTAAAACGATGGGACTACACGTCCCTCGGTATGGTATATATTATCCCCAAACTTGGGTTTGCTCTTAAACTTCGTCATTTTCCTCAGTCATTACTTTGATCCATCGATCAGGATGGAATCACCTGTCACCCAACTTGTAATAACCATATTCGCCTGCAGTTTCGTTCTGATTGGACTGATCCTCCTTATCGTCCAAGCATCCTTCACATTCATGGACAGGGTTCCACACAGACTCGTCTCGTCGTTCATCTCGCTATATACATCTCTCATCCTCAGACTGTTATTTATCCCACTGCTCGTCCTGCTTGTTGATCCCGCTGTTTGCCTCTTTGGCCTCCAGAACACCTCAGCGCTCCATTGCAACCAATCTGCAGGTCTTGCCCTAACCATCACTGGTCTGATCTTGGCAGTGATATTGGTTTTGTGGAATCTTCTCCAAACGACCCTTCTAACTGCATCGTTCCGGTCCCAAAATTCCTTCTTTTCGACGCAGATGACAAGGACACAAACTCTCATCGTTCTACTTGTCACCATTGCTTGTGTGAGTGGAACTTTACTGTCTCCCACCCTTCCTACCGTTGCCACAATTGTTCATTTAGTGATTTCAGTTGCTATTGCATTGCTTTTGTTACATTTTCCACCTTTCCTCTCAAATTACATCAATATTCTGGTCTCAGTCTTTCCTATAGTGTCAATTATCACTTCTATTTTTTCATTTTTGTCTGTTCCCCTCTCATACACCCATCCAATCGCCAACAACCTCATCTTCTTCATTGGCCTCTTCGGTTTCTCGATCGCTGCTTGTTTCGGCTTTGCACGTCTGATCAAACTCAGACTTGACAAAATCGTATTAATTCATAGACACAAAACCACATCAAAGGACACCCAGAACGGAACTCGAGCTAAGCCGCTCCAATCACAAATGGTCGGATCGATCTACACCGTCATGAACAACATGCTATTCGAATATCCTCACATCCCCAACATGTCCCCATACAACGCCAAAAACCCCTCAACGAACGATACCTCTAAAACTCCAGCATCTCGTCCACTGTACGATGCTGTAGATCTCGCTGCCAGAAGGATCAAAAACAATGTTGATCTGAACCTCAAACTTCGATATCTTCACCAACCCAACATTATGACTGACGATGAAGTTGTAGGGTTCACAGACGCGCTGTATCTCAGAGTCTTGAACCGCGGCCAATTCCGAAACGATCCGTCCACATTTCTGTCCTATGCTCAATTTTTAGGGATTTTCCGGCCTTCTCAACGTATAAACATCGTCTTAACTCGTGTTACCGAATTATTCCCCTCCTTCCCCGACCGCTTCATCATCTACAGATATGTCAAAGATATCGAAGCCCAGGAGAACAAGCTTAACTCCCCAGCCCATAAAACGATCAACCCACAACCAAACCAACGTGCTGCCGAACGTTCCCAGACAAATAGATCGGAAGAAGCCATCAGATTGAGCAATATTGCTCGGGCCCACATGCTGCGCTTCTGGACGATGCTGGCGAGAAAGAATTTTGATGTGATTCGCGCCATGAAACATGCAGAGGAAGGAATATCGAATTTTACAAAGTCCAAAGAACTGCTGCAAGAGTTACTGAAGGAGGACACGAAAAACCCAACCATCCTCCGACAATATGCATCTATCGTGCGAGAAATCGAAGGAGATCTTGTGACATCGTCGGCCTGTCTCACGCTTGCCGAGAATGTCGAGGATGTCATGCTGCAAGAAGACACTGAAGCTCACATGAGAGAGATCATGAAAGGGGAGCAGGATCCTGCCCAAATGCGGATGGATGGAAATCAAGATTTTGGCAGCAATTTCACACATCCGGACGCTTCCGGTGTTCCTCCCTCCACCCCGCCTCCCCAAACCTTCACAGTGAAGAGAAAGACGAGAGAAGATCTGAGCATTCCAAACGCCCTCCAACTGTCGATCTGGGAGTCGAAGCAGGTTGTCCCGTTGAACCCAATCTCGTTCCTCTTCACTCTTCTCGGAATGGTCGTCCTCTTTGCTCTTCTCATCTTCACGTCCATCTTCATCCTCATGCAAAGCTCCCAAAGCGAGCCAGAAACCGTCATGATTCGCGCAACCATCGCTGGAAGCGTCGAACTCAATTATTTGTTCGAAATGATGCAAGCCTCGTTCCAGTACACGGGAATGATCACTGGCGTCGATGCCGACGACGAATGGATTCTAGAGAATTTGGAAGAAAACAAGGAATATTCAACAGACAGCGTCTTGTATCTGAATGGAGTGCTCCATCGAATGCTTGATGTGTCACTTGAAACGAACGATTGGGGCTCAAAGAACTTCGAATGGGTTGTTCCAATTGAAAACAGCGTCGATGGAACGATTGTTGAGAATCTCACCAAGTACAAGCTGAATTTGTATGACTTGATCAACTGGGCCGACGACCTGCTTCTGGAGTCGCTTGGAGACGATCTGAATCCAATCACGAATCGTGCGGCTTACCTCCACGCCACAGTGACCGCTGGATTGACCATCCCATTCTCGCTGACGGAGGAAATGAAGAAATTGGTGTTCGAATCGTCGACGTCCATTGAGAAGACGGATCGGTTGATTTATTTGATGGAGTGGACACTCTTTGCAATCAGCCTGACTGCCATCCTCCTTTTCTTGTTCCTCCCCACTTTCATCTCGCTTCTCCGCACGTGCCGTTCACACTCAAAATGTGTCGCTGAGGTCTGTCAACAAACAACGCAACAAGCAGAAGCCCAGATTCAACGATTCAACTCAAACGCAGACTCCTCACAAACGGCCAGCCAGACAGAATCGTTCGTTGAGAATGATCTCGATGACTTTCCCATCCAATCACCAGGAATTAAACCGCAAATGTCTCTTCATCAAGGAAGAAAGAGTGTTGGAGCAGGAATGATCACCCCAACACTCTCACAAGCAGCCGGACACAAACCATTCATCGCCGAAATGGCTGGCGAAGAAGGTGCAGACCATCATCTCAAGCCTACGTTCTCACTTCATCAGAGGAAGAAGAGTGTTGGAGCAGGAATGGTGACTGAAGCTCTTTCACTCGCAAGTCGACAGGGTCCAATCACAGGACAGTTCAGTTTGGCGGAGTATGGAAACATGCCGATTCCAAACACTCTTTACCAAATTTCGCAGGTTTTGGCTGATCCGAGAAAGAAAAGAGAAGAGATTCGGAAGAAGGAAAGAAACAGAAGAGAACGAGCGATGGCCCAGACACGAGAAGTTGAACAGATGCGCATCGAGAACGAACGCCTCCTTCGAATCGAGAACGTGAACGCTGCCCTTCCATCCATCCGCTCCCACACTCTCCCAACATCACTCATCGTTCGCTTCGCCATCGGCATCGCTCTCCTCGCCATCGCAACCTGCGGGTTCTTCGCTCCGACTGGTCTTTTTGTCCCCCAAATGCGACAATACTCCTCAAGAATTGTTGTCAACGAATACCGCCGAGTTCTTGTGACCCAGATATCGTTTTTAGCCGACATGGTTTCAGGAAAGTTCACAATTAGTCCAGCTTCGGATGATGTTGTGATTCTCAACACACAGTACGGGACACCGTGTTTCACGAACACGACAAACTTCCAATCTGTCGTTGATCTCCAAGCGACGTTGGGACGAACAGCTTCCCTCTTCGCACAGATGAACCAAATCTTCATTTTGGGATCAACCGACGATTTGATTACGTCTGACCCTTTCTTGGATGGAATTGAAGTGGCGTCGAGTCGAACGTATAGCGAGGACATCACAACACTCTACACAGCCAAGGCTGATTGCTACATCGATCCGGAAGACGGCGAAGTGTGCGAGGGAGGTTCTGTTGACGGTCTCGAATCTTGGTTTGGAATCGACGAATTGTTGCAGAAAGTGACAGAAGCTGCAATGCTTATCGCAAACACACCGGAAGCTGAACTGGAGATCAGCATGGCTGAGAACACACTCATCACTCAGCTGACTTGGGACTATCTTGACGCTGGTCTCGCTCGAATTGGAGTGTATTTGGAGAACTCGCTGGACAGCTTCATTCAGACGTCGCGTGTGTTGGTGATTGTTCTTGTTGTCGTCGTCGCGGTCGTTCTGGCCATAGTCTCGCTCGTCTTGCTCATCCCAATTCCGTTCAGTCTGAGGAAGATTCATACTCTGTCCAAATCTCTCGAACGATACGGCATTGTGAGAAGTACACAACCACCAGTGTACTCTTCGTCGATGGAGACGTCAGTCCAAGCACTCGACGATATGCACCAACGAATTCTGAACGACTTGACGGAATTGTTCTCTTTGGTCCACGATCCTTCAGTGATGGGTCGCCGGAGAAATAGAAACTCCGGCACAGAGACAGATTTTTCTCATGGGGCTCAGAAATCACAAACCGCGATCCTCCAACCTCTCTCGGAGCTGCTGTTGGACATTGTGGAAATGTTCTCGATTGAAGAATCACTCATGCTCGCTTCATGCTTCCCATCTGGAGCGATGACTCTTCACTTACAGGCACACATCGACGTCTTTGTCGATCTTCTCAAGATCTACGAACACGCGCTACAAAACAAGGTTTCAGAAGAGGAAGGACACATCTTCACTGTTAGTTGGATGAAGGACCATATTTCAAGTGACGATCACCTGCTGGGTGTGTATGTTGCAGAAAACCTCGATCACGAAAAGTTGAAGCGAGCGGTGAAGGAAGGAAAGAGGAAGAAAAACGGGATGCTGCAGTTCCCACGGCTGATGGGCCGTTCATTGCAGGAATCGCAGGTGGTGGATCCTGTGTTCTTGATGCAAATCCTCCAAACACACAATATCCAATTTTGATGATTGGATGGACTTTTTGCACTTCATCTTCTAGTCATTGACACCACTCATCGCCAATTATTGAACATTTCTCTCGTTCAGTTTTGGGGGAGTCGCAATGGAGCCCAACTTTGTTTCACTTTATTGAGTTTGGATGTGATCTCATTATTCGGAAATCAAGAGAATGAACCGACAATGAATGAATGAAAATGAAAAATGAGGAGTGTGTCCTGCGTGGAGGTGAGTGTTTGAGTCAATCCCACATCAGCTCGACTATCCTTCGTCATTCGTCAATCACTTATCAAATCAAAACACAACAGAGCGAGAGAGTGGTGTTGAAATCTGTAGAAACGAGGAAGAAGGCAGGAGATGGTTGAGTGTGGAAAGCGAGGGCTGTTGTTCGGTTCGAACGTTCGCTGGTTCTTCTCTATTTCTTCCAAAGTTTTGGAACGTTCATGCCCAGCTGGTTGTTCAATTCGATCGAGTCGGAAACAATGGATCTTCCGTAGAATTGGATCCTGTTGTTTTGCAGCTTTGCCTCCATCGCATCTTCGACGCCCTCCATTCTCAAGGTTTGAAGCACTTTCTTCCCCTTCTTTCGCACTTCTCCGCCTTCGTCGGTCCATTCCTGCTGGATAGTGTTCATTCTAGACAGAAACCAATAGATTGAGGAATCATTTTCGAAGAATGTGAGACAACTTGGAGTCGTGAGAATGACAGGCACGTGAAGAACAAATTCCATTGTCGGTTGATAATACGGTGATATTAGGAGGAGAAGGGCGAGGAGTGCCAGATAATACATGGATTGCTCTCCATCGATGATCGAAAATCTGTTCACGCACAAATGCCAAATATACTTCTCCGATGGTGCGAGAACTTGCTGAAAAACCGTCTCGTGAACAGCTTGTTCTTCATCTTCATCTTCAATTTCGAGACGGGCGAAATTCTCGGGAGTTGCGAGCCCGATCGAATAGTTGATGATTGCCATGAGATAGGTGTGGATATCGATTGCTTCTGTGAATGAAAGAGACTGTGGATTGAGAGAGATGATGAGTTGAGGGATTAGATCAGCCTTAACGAGACAGATGCCACAGTCCAACGTGTCAGCATTCATCCTCTTCCAGACGCCAACGGCCCCCTTTGCGTCTTCAAACATCTCATTCTCTCTTTCCCCGACACACATTCACCCACCAGCCACAACGCCGAGTGAATGATCCTCATCTCCCACGGCCCACGTGCCCACAGCACTGCCATAAACAATGTCATCACAGGCCAAGCCACCAATCACGACGGGTACATTCAACTTTGGACGGTGTGCGATCAGCTGAGAGTGTCAGAGAACAGTGGAACAAGCAGACGCAATAGATTCTCTTTCTTCTCGCTCTGCCTGTTCAATTTGCGGCTGCATCAGGGCGAGATCGATTAGGATGCTCACTGCATTCCCTCTCCTTCCTTCTCCTTCCAATCATCCACGACGACGGCTGATGGAGAAGCTCTCGTGTCATCTCTCCGTCCAGCCTCCCCGCACAGATGCCGGGATTGGGGACACTGAATGGTGCAGTTTGGTTCCCGTCAATTTCTATTCAAGTCGCAGCATCATCATTCCTTGCTTGATGTTCCAGTGCATCGAATCGAACATGATGGTCATTCCAAAGTCTCCTTCTTTGTGGTTGTGCAGTCTTTGTTCAGACATTCTTCAACTCCTCCCATCCTCACCCATCAATTGCATTCTCTGATCGATCGGCATCTCACCCTTCTTCGTTCCATTCTTCACAGTCATCCATCACTCCATCCACAAAAGTCCAGATTGAGTCGTCATTCTCGAGAAATGTCAGACGACTCGGAATTGTGAGATGGACTGGCACACAAAGGACGGAATGCAATGTGGGATGTACGATGCTCACACAGGAAGAGTTGGGCAAGAAGCAACGAGAAGCCCTTTGATGGGTCTCCAGCGACGATCGAGAAGGGATGGTCGCACAAGTGCCGAAGATAGTTTTCTGAGGGAACCAGAATATGTTCTAAGCCAAATCTGTGAATAGATTGTCGTTCGTCGGGATGTTCATTTGGAGTCGGTCCGGTTCACGTGGAGTGGCAAGCCAGAGAATCTCGATCATGATGCGAATGAGAATGACGTGGAATCGTCTGGCTCAGCCAAAGAGAGCGACAGTGAAGTCGGAGAAGTGTTGATTCGAGGGATGAGAACAGCGGCGACGCATTTGTTTCCATTACAGAGTAGGGCGAATTGACGAGAGGAGCGGCGAAGGAGAAGGAGCGTGTGGTGACCATCGAGCGATATTGGCGAGAGAGAATCCGAATCGTTTCGTCAAATGAAACCATGATGTGATGCTGAGCAGAAGAATCAATCGGAGGCAGAAAATGCTGTCGGGCAAACGAAACAATGAGGTGATAGTCCCTCCACAAAACCGGCTAAAATATACAAAACCGGTTTTATTCATTATAAGGTCATTTTTCACAATATAATGCAAGAATTGTCATTTCAGAACTCTTAGAAACATGGTAACGGTAGTTTGATGAGAGAGAATATCATCAAAATCGCAAAAAAAACATGAGAAAGTTACCAAAGAATGGGGAAAATGCCTTCTTTTCGTCACTTCTTGGTTTTTGAAAAAACGCTAGGTATATTTGAAATGGTGTACTATGTGACGTGGTAATAGATAATCGAGAAATTTTGGATGAAACGTCGTATTTTGATTTTAGCCGGTTTAATAAATAAAACCGGTTTTGTGGAGTGTCTATGACGCCAGAGTCGACAACGATCACAAACAAACAGTGTTTGTTGTCCAAAAGAAGCTAAAAATAGTTCGAGACGATCTCTGGTTTCTGTCTGTGTCTACTCCTGTTCTGGAAGGTTCATGCCGAGCTGGTTGTTCCATTCGATTGATTTGGCAACAATATGTCTTCCGTATCCTTTTTTGTCGTTTTGCAGCTTCTGTAAAGGAAAGAGACTGTGGATTGAGAGTGATGATGATTCGACGGATCAGATCAGTTTTAACGAGGGCATGTCGAATGTCACCATCAACAATCTCTACCAGTCCTTTGAGCATATCCATCGTTCCTTTCACAATCAGCGGTTTGGATGAAGAAAGGAGCACAGTGATCGAAGCCAAGAAGCTTGTCAATTTGTGGTTAGATGGTGATCGAGATGAGAAACCAAAGAAGTCGTGGGCATCGTCACAATGGAAACGCCCGATCTGATGAAGAAGAATCACAGCTTTCTTTTCAGAAGTATCATCTAAATTATAGCCGTCCTTCAATAGAGCCACCAACGATCGAAAGAAGTTCATTTTGACCCATGGATATGCGTTTGGGTTGCCATCCCAATTCATGAATGCTGAATGGTCAACCGATGATAAAAGACTAATGAAGGATATACCATTGTTGGAACGTTCGTCTGAGACGGTTGATGGAGATAAACAATCACTCATTTCTTGACGGAATTGAAGGAGTATAAAGTATGGGTTGATGATGGAATCATCAGAATTAAAGATCCATGTCCTCAAACCGAGTTTATGAAATGACATCACAAAGAGAAAGTCAGACGATCAGATGCTGAAAATTCGATATGGCTGGAAATCATCACAACTCTTTGAAGCGGCCATCATCGTCGAATTCAATGTCAGTCAGACTTCAAACGATGGACACAGATCTGTGCATGGTTCTCTATTTGGATGAAGATGGCGAAATCATTTGACGGATTCTTATTCCGTGGTTGTTCTTTTCTCCGCTGCTGTGATGATCCATTTGTCTCACACCACTTCCTGTGAAACTTGACGAAAAATTGGACAGTGTGGATCATCTGGAACGGATATCTCGGAATGCAAAGACATTTGGGCAAAAATTTGGTGATTTAGACACTTTGGGTTGATCATGTCATCTTCCGCTTTTTATCTCAAGACAGCATCCGAGAAGAGTAAAATGGCCGCACGTCTGTTTGACGCGGCTGCCCAGATCTCCGGAGGGTGTCCGGACGCCCTACTGGAATATACCGTTCTGAGCTCAAAACGTGGACAACACATCCGTATTAATCTGGAACTGGAACTCAACGGTGTGTCAACAAACTTTTGTTACTTTCATCTTCACAGGGAAGTATTCAAAGCTGTTAAAATCTCTTGGATTGATCTACGCCAGCCTAGCAAAACGTGCACAAATTCTCCTCCTATCCGCACTAGCATCGATTGTTTCGTTGTCAGCATTGATCGGAGCTGGATTCGAAATTACTAGAAGTGATTTAAAGAACTCATACCGTATGAAACCAAGATGTGGCCAAAGCATCGAAAAAGTTGGAACAAATTCAAGAAATCAACGTCTCCCATCAGTTTCGGAAAGGATATTACTTTGGAAGTGGCTTCAGGATCACACCACTGAGACATGTAATTCTCAAAAATTAAAAAACAAACCTGACTTCGATGAATCTCTTGTTATTGATCGTCTGAACCAAGATCAGGATCACAACCCCGGCAATCGACAAGCGTACCTTCTCGAGTGGACCTGGGAACATCGTATATATTGTGGAACTCTCAAAGATCTCTTTCATCAATTTGCCAAAGATTACCCAACCATAAAAATTTCTTTGACAACGTTCCGCAAAACTTGTCGATCTCTGACGCGATCAAAAAGAAGAACCGACGTCTGTAATAGATGTGCTCGTCTAGAGCAAGTCAACCGCGAGATTGCATCTCTAAATCAAAAATCAGAAACGATCCCACATTCACTTCTTTCTGAGCAAACAACTTTACAAATGCATATTCAACACGCCGCTTTACAACGAAAAACATTCAATACTCAGATATCAGAATTGGAAATGGGCACTGCTATTGTCATATATGATTATAAGGAAAATTGGAAGGTCTCAATTACAAAGGACCAAGCCTCGCATCAATTCTACAACAATCAACAGATCTCTCATTTATGTTTTACTGTACTAACTGTAGATTCAACAGGGACCCGAATCAAACGATATTTTCACGCGTTTTCGGAGTGCACGACACATGATGCACGCTTCACGACATACTGCCTATTACAACTCCGTTATATTCGACTCTTCAAACAATTCCACACAATTCACTTTTGGTCTGATTGTGGCCCCCATTTTCGTAATCGTGTCAACATATATAATTGTCTCTTTCGACAACCCTTTCCTTCTCTATATCAGAAGACAACAATCAATTTTTTCCACGAAGGACACGGAAAGAATTTATGTGATGCAGCTTTTGGGACATTAGTACAATCCGTTCGCGACAGAATCCATGAAAGGAATATTCTAAACATAACTGACCTCACGAATTTTTTTAAGCTTGAACGAGCCCATGGACACATCCAATCGAACCATTTCTTCGACATCGTTACCATACCGGAATCTCAGTCTCTTCCATCAGTCTCCATCTCAAAGATCAAAGACTTTCTTTCACTTCAATTCGTCAGCGGTCAACTCCGAGCCTATTATATTCTAGATGGCAACACAGACAATTATGTCACCATCCCCTTCTCCTTTGAACAGACAACCTTCAGTTCACCTCTTCAATACTACACGGAGAAACCTTCTGTACATCTCTCCAAATCCAGTTCCGAATCAACCAATCGGATAAAAAGACGAGCCAATTCTATCAAAATGAAAAATCGACCAGGCACAGCTTGTTCATCTGACAATTCCCGTCAAAACCAAGTCGTCGCATCCCGACCAGCTCCGCATCTCCACAGCACCATCAATCGATCATCAAACTGCGTTCTACCGCTTCCATTTGATCAACTTCTCATCCTAGGATTCCAAAAAGGGAAAGATAAGGAAAACAAGGTTCCAGAAACAGATAATCAACGCCTGTCACAACCATCTCTATTTCCTCTCATGCAGTCCAACACCGTCGTCAAGAAGACACACATGTAGATTCCACAAATTTATCATTTCATCTCACTGGTTTTTTTTGATTGACAATTTCTCCGATAATTCCAGAAAAGAAACTACTGTCTAAATCGTCAAATTTTTGCCCATTTTGAAATCCAATCATCGATCTCACCCATTGACAGCACGTTTAGTGAGGATCGCGTGAAGTCTCACAAACGGAGCCGAAACTACAAAGATTGAATGAATGCTCATCCACATACTCTTGATTGCTTTTGTTTACTGTAATATTACACGATGGTGAAGTTCGGTACTCTCTGTTAAAAATGTTACGAGTTGGATCCTTGAACGTTGAAATGTCTGAAGTTGACCAGAAGGTATTCCATGTTTGGATCAGTCAGTTGGCGGTGATTTCCTTTCCTTTCATATCTTTTTTGATTTCCACTCTCTTCTGCATGGCTTCTTTGTTGAGTCACGAACATTCATTGTCATTTCCTCCTTCTCACAAATTGAACCCCCCTCTCCTTCATTCTTCACAGAACTCTTCCTCGATTGAATCGGTGCTGGGGGAATTGACAAGATCCGAATCGAATGCATCAGTGATTGTGAACACAGCCGGTTGGAATCAACTTCCGCTCCTGCTTTGGGGTTTGGACGGAACAGACGAAACCACGATAATCCAACTTCTGAGTGAGATCTCGCGAATTCTGACATTGGTTGCGGAAGCTGAGGTTCCTCTGGCGAGCAAACGACTCCTCCACTCCTCCCTCTCCGCCCTCCTTCGGATCCCCACTCTCCCCAAGAAGGGACGCCTTCCCATCAAACACTCACTCACAACACTGGAATCTCTTCCCGATGGGCCTCTTGTTCTTTTGGTGACAGATGAGGTTCGGTCGATGGAACTTGCACTTTCCAGACTCGAACGACAAGCTTCAGAACTGACGCACCAAAATCAGAATCTTGAAATGGAAATTGAAGATCTGAGGAAGGTCGAGGAACAGAAAGAGCAGGCCGAGAGAGACAACGAGAAGCTGTTGGATGTTCTGAAGAGGACTCTGAAAGCACTTGGAGAGTCGAGAGAAGAGAAGGAGAAGAGCGAGAGGGCGAAGAGAGAGATGGTCGAGCAGATGGAGGAGATGAGGATCCTGATGAGAAAAGAAGTGAACGGGACTGAATTCCTCATCCACGCGGATTCGCTTTCCGATGTCGACGAAAGATTGTCCGACATGGCACAGCAGAGAAAGGAACTCGAAACGCCCAATCACGATATGCTCCAGAATGATGAGCAGGCATTTGTCATCTGTCCCACTGACCTCAGCTTTCAGAGACCTCAGCTTTTTACCACAGTTGAATAGTGAGCACGGTCGGCTGCAGAGAAAAACAGCAACTTTCAAAAAATGAAAGTTAGAAAAGATCGACCTCCGAAACAAAAGGGTAGAGATCGCTATTTAAGAGGTGTTTCTATTTGAACAGACACTCTAGAAGCGCTGGGAGCATTGAATATCAGCAAGATTGTGTTGGATTCCTGGTATTTTGAATGATTCTTAGAAAAATTGATCCTCCGAAATAGGAGTCTGACCTCAGCCCCAAAAAAGGGAGCTGAGGTCAACGGACCTCAGAACATGCCTGTTCGACCTCAGCTAGCAAACGTCTGATGATGAGGAACGCAGACGAGAAAGAGCAGACATGACTGCGACGATTGAACAGGCGAGAACAGCATTGACTGCAGCAGAAGAGCGACTTGGCTGTCTCGAAGCGGAGTTGGCAGCTGAACAAAAAGAGAAAAGAAGGATCGAAGAAAGGGTGGAGTTGATGGAAGAGACAAACGGAAGACTTGATGAAGAGAATCGAAGACTGAAAGAGGAGAAGAAGACGACGGAGAGGGAACGAGACGAGATGGCTGAGCGAGAGAGACGAGAACAAGATCAAGTCAAGCAAGAACGGAGGAAGCGAGTGAAAGCAGAAAGAGAGAAGAAGACAGCCGACACTGAGCGAGCAAGGATGGAGGAAGAGATGAGGAAAGCTGAACAAGAAAGAGGGAAGATGGAAGAGGAGAAGAAGAAAATAGAACAAGAAAAAGTCAAGATTGAAGAAAAGAAGAGAAGAGCTGAAGAGAGGATCAGAAGTGCTGAGGAGAGGGCTAAGAAAGCTGAGGAACTTCAGGGACAAGCAGAGAACGAGAAAACGAAACGATCAGATGAAGTGAAGAAGATGGAGAAAGATCTTGGAGAAGTTCGAGAAGGGATGGCGAAGAGTGAGCGAGAGAAGAGGGAGATTTCAGAGAAGATGGATCGGATGAGAATGATGATGCCAACTGCGTGGGTTGGAACTGAATCTCTTCAAACACTCGACACAACTGTTCACTCACTCACTCCAACCACTCTCACGCAAATCATCAAACTTGAAGCGAGGTGCTGGAGAACAGCATTTACACCTCCGATGGACGAGGGAGAGTGGGAACTCAAAATTAAAGCAAGTCGAAACACTTTCTCAAATCTGAGTGTGTTCTTCTCTCTTCTCTATCTTTTCAGTGCTTGGTTTCCTGGGAACGACTATATCTCATCAAGCATTCCGTCTATATCTCATCAAGTTTTGATCAGACCTTTACTATGTCACTTAATACTTTTTTTCAACATCAGAGATTCATTGTTAGAGACTAATCACATCCTTATTATCTTCATCTCAGTATATTTCTCGTTTTATTCGATTCTTTGATGCAAAGCATTTCCTTCTGTAGTTTCAAACCCAAAACGTTGATCAAGCCATTGATTATTTTTTTCCTCATCCTAGCTTGATCCAACGAAAATGAAGTGTCAACAGAGCTGAGTCCGTCGGTTCTGCAATCTCGTCCAAAGTGTTTGGTTGGGGGAGAGAAACCAGGATCGAGCGTCGCCCCCAATCTGTCCTGCCTTCCCCTTTGTACACCTCGAACAACCCGTCGTCGTCGCTGCAATCGGACTGGTCAGCGTCGGACGATTGGAGAGTGTTCGTGTTCTTCTCTTTCCTTTCTTCTTCCACTGTCCCGTTCCTTCCATCGTGTTCGATTGGCCAACACTACACTAACTCCTCTGTTCTTGTGAGTCCGTCGTCATACCAATTCTGATTGTTCATTCCACCACATCCTCAGCTTGTCCTGTTCTTTCTTCTCTCCCTGCTTTTCAGTCCATTCCGCCAGATTCCTCATTTCGTCTGAAGAGAACGAGGAAGAGATGGAGGGAGAAGGAAGAAAGAGTGATAGCAGAGAGGAATCGAGAGAAGAACGAAGACATGAAGGAAGAACAAGAACGAGAGCATCTCCAAACCAGTCATCAACTGCTTCGAGAACCACATCATCACCTGAGCGTCCTGAATCTCCTTCTCCAATCGCCCAATCACCTGCTCTCCCTCCCTCTCCACAACAACCCTCTCCGCTCTGGCATCTCCATCTCCCAACGCTGTCTTTCCTCATTTATCACACTCGTCAATGTCACTTCCTTCTTCCGAACCCAGACATTCCCATCCACCAAACGAGATGTCTGCACAGGTTCAACGAGCTTGTTCTCCTTCACTTCCGCTTTCTCCTCTCCCTCTGCCAATCCTCCTTTCCTTCCCGCCTTCTCCAAGTCTGCGATCCTCGGAGTGCGTGGTCGGGCTGATCCAGCACTCCCTCTTCCCGTGTTCATCATTCGTCTCTTCTGAACCTCAACACTTCCCTCCTCCATCAACCCTGTCCCCTTCTTCCGTGTCATTCGCGTGAACTCCTTTCTTCGTTTTGGCTTCACAGATCGTGTGAGGAGATGATGTTGACTCCTGTTTCGGATGTTCCGATTCTCTTTCAGCACTGACAGCTCGTCCTGTCGCTTCTTGTTCTCGTATTGTTTGTTAACGCACCACTCAACTTGATGCGAACGAGGATGGGCGAGCTTTGAAGTTGATCGGGAGAAGAGGGATGGTGGGAGAAGCTGGGGCAGAAGGGGATTCTGTCTCCCATCCATTTCTTCACCTTTCTCTTCTGCTTCTTTCTCAACGGCTTCAGTCTTGCCGTCCTCGTTCTCGTCGTCCTGCTTCGCCCATACCACAAAACTCAACTTACTCTTCTTCCTTCTCAAGTCAAACTCCATCTCCGACTCCACTTTTCGCTTTCTCTCTTCCTCGTCTGACTTTTCTCTTTCAGAAGCCACGTGCACATCCACAACTTGCTCTGAAAATGCCAGCTTCGCGTGATGAAAGCCTCGTGTTGGGGTGAGCGGCGAAGTCGGAGGGAAGAGCTTGGCACTGTTCGTCGAACTGTGCGTCTGAGCGAGGGGAGACGATGAGACAAGATGATCCGAAGAGAGATCCTGTGAGTTGTGGAGAGCGGGATGAAAGAAACAATCAATGGCTTGATCAACGCATTGTGTTTGAAACAACAGAAGTGAGATTATTGCACCAAAAATATCGAAAATTGAGAGAAATAGACTGGAATGAAAAGAAGAATGATGTGTTGAGTCGGAAAAAGAGCGGCATCAGAAAAGTGGAAAAGACAATTAAGGGACATAGTAAAAGTCTGATCAACACTTGATGAGATATTAATGAAAATTCTTGAACAGGACTGGAGAAATTTTGGCATGTTAATTGGATTGGACGGTGCCAGCGTTGGACTGGACAATTGACTTCGATTGGATATTCAATTTTGATCCTGTTCATTTTACTCTCATTCCATATATTGGTTTCCTTTCACTTGAAAATGAGAATAGTCTCTTGAAAATCAGCGAAATGGTGAGAATCCGATGATACTCTTCTTCTAGTGACGAGTTGCTTGATCCACCCACCATTGGACGTCATTGGATGTCATTGGACATTTCGCTGATACTTTTGTTCTGATGTCTTCTCAATTAGTGCATACCGTTTTTGTAGTTTTCAAAGAGTCGGCAAAAATGGACTGTCCGATTGGACATCCAGTCCTGGACGTCCAATCCACATCTATAAAGGGTCACAGTTGCTTCTCCATTTCGATGTTGGTGTGATATTACCACCCATCTCTCACTTTTTTGATTAGTCTTAGACCTCATCACTTTGTTTGAGCGAGGTAGTGCCTTCATCTCTGCATTTTGCTGCCCCTGGATGTGTCCAAACTCAGAACAGTTTGAGTCGCCGTTGATAGTGTTTTCTCTCTTTATTTTCAATTTCTAGCCACTTCCTTCACTTTTTCTCTCCATCTCTTGCAGGAACAGGGTGCTCATTCATCCACAAGCGAAAAGTCAACACGATCGAACTGTCGGACGTCTTCTCCTCTGAGAAGAAATGAACAACTGTCATCGAATTGGTAGAAAATGGACTCAGAGTATTTTCAAAGGGAACCTCCAAGACGACGGGCATATTGTTCCCCAATATGCACTAGGATGGGAGATCTGTTGCCATCGGTTTGAATCTCTTGCTTATTCATTTTTTGACATTTTTCATCGTATTTGACCCTCCTCATTCATATCTTCACATTCGACATATAGATCGGGAGTTAAGGGGAGATTTGAGCAGATCGCGAAACAGGCCGAGGCGAAGAGGCAAGAATCAGAGGAGATGGTAGCTAGGAATATGGAATCAGATGATGAGAAGAAAGATTCGAAGACAGTTGTGATTCCAAAGGAAGTGAAGTCTCCAGAACCCAGCCAGAACAAGATTGAACAAGAACACACTGTTGCACTTGTTGTAACTCTAACTGATCAAACGATGGCCGAATCAATCGGTGAAGAAAATAAGGAATCAACAAAACAAGTCGAGAAGAAAGAAGAACCGAAAGTTCAGGACAATGAAATACTTTGCGAAAACAATGGAAGAGAAGAATTTATCATCGATACAAGGTTTGTCAGAATGAATTCCCAGAAATTTCATCTCATCTTCATTGTCCTCTCAAGAGATATCTCCGTTCTTCATAATCTTTCACATTCTCCACATTGATCCTTCTTCTCTTTTCTCCTTAACCTCCAGAATTCAACATTTCCCCACACGACAATGCTCCAACGAAGTCAACGTCGTTGAACACAGCTTCTTCAACCGGGTATTCTTCACAATCGCTTTCCTCAAGACCTTCCTCTAAATCATGATCACACTTGTTAACGGTCTCGCCTACTCTTTTTGGTCATACACATGCACCCTCGACTGAATTTGTGTTCTGGTCCCTTCGAACTCGGCGTATTTCTACTTGTACATGGCCTTGATGATTACACTTGCGAAAATCGGAAAGGAGGGAATCAAAGATTCTTGGACGCTCGCTTCGATCTGAACAGGGAGTGACGGTGAATGAAAAGCAAACAAGGAAGGGGATGCGAGGAAGAACGAACATAGACGCGCTGTTGATGTTTGTAAGATCTCAACCAGCCCTAAAATAGACTGAGCCAATCGTCGAAGGAAATTCAGAAGAATCACAACAAGCTGAAGGTCGGCTGCTGTATCTTTTGTCTTCTTTTCACTTAATTCGTCACTAATCACACTGTTTTGCCTTGTGTCATTTTTACCAGCCAGGTTCTGATATCCACCCTCGCCATATCAATTATTCCATCTTTGAGATCATTGCTGCAAGAATATGTTTGTAGAATTGATAATTCGAGGAGAAAATGATGTGGTTTGGAATGATCATCCCATTTCCATCCGAGAATTCAGTTCTCCGGACACAATTGACCTCAATCTGCTGAAATATCTCTACTCTGCCCACAGAACACCTTCCCTTGTCGTTTCGAGTCATTTTGTTGCAATGACTTGGATTTCACCCATTGCCCGGTTTTATGAACTCCCTCGGCTCCTAAATAGGAGACTGGACATTGGACTGGACATTGCCACCTCGACTGGACACAGCTTAACAGGCCAAGAGAAATTGATGAAAAAGTCGAAAAAAGCCAAAATAGGAAGTCTTCGATATTTTTCAAAATTTTCCAAAAAAATTTATTCTCATCAAAAGATCCATATTGGTGAAAACTTCATGTCCGAACTATGTCTGGTTGTGGAGATATGATCAAAACAAGTTTTCAAGATCCTAAGCTTAATCTGCAGGGAAATCAGTTTTTGACCCTCAATTTCCACCCAGGTCCCCCCAAGAATTTTCATTTTTCGAAAAATTGTCATTTCGAGAGAAAACCATCCCAAACCACCAGAAATGAAACGAAAAAGAAAAATCTTGAACAGGCGTGGAGAAAAGTGGTTCTGAAGTTTGGATTCCCTAAGCTTAAATGTTAAGGACCTCCTATTTTGGAGCCAAAAAAGGGTCGATACCCTGACTCCGAAATAGGCGCCCCAGCCCTGGAATCCTATTTTGGAAGTTCGATTTCTCCCTCGATGATTCATGGGGGAGGGAGGAATCCAATCTCCAAATGGGTTGGACTCACTCAAATGTGGGTTCGGAGAAATCTGGGATGGATTGAGATTTGAGTCGAAAAAAGTGTCTTTTGTAGTCGGGTTAGATCCATGTGGTCGGGTTAGATCCGCATGGTAAATCATGATTTTTCACAAATCGCTCGGATTGGTGGAGATGGACGATGTCGATTGGGGAAAAGTGGGAGTGGGGGAGAAGGAGAGTGTGGGGACGATGGAAGGAGACTCGAGATTGTGAATGAGAGTGTGATTGAATCCGATCGAAGGGCATCTGGTGTCTTCAACTCACAACCATCCAAACCACAATCTTTCTGCAACTTCATTTTGAGCTGGCTGGCTTTCAAAACATGTCGGAGACCAACACGAAGAGCATTTCGCTGAGAGTGACTGCGATATTCGGAGTGACACGAATTCGGATCTGTGGTGTTTCAAATGATCAGAACTCCCCAATCTCTCACATTTCAAATTGAGTTGTTGAAATGTGTCTTGCGTTCATTCGAAGTCTTCGCCATCTCCCCACTCATCCCTTCCTCTTCTACCTGAAGGGTGACAGGAAATCATCCCTGGACGATCGTTATCACTTTCTTTTCTCCTCACAATCAACCTGTGCGAGTGCATCGTCCATCACAACAGTATCTCCATCCCACAACACCAACGACATTCCCTCAAGTCTCCGCTCAGCCGCAACCATCACACACATCTCTTCCCCCAAACAGCATGTGAGTGTGCTGCTTCTGCGAGACGCCTTTTCTCGTCGCTTTCAGAATCATCTCTTTCCGTCCAGTGTCTCGCAGGGCTGTGAAGGTGACGAGAGGAGAGACATTCCATAAAGCAACAATCTGGGGACATATCAGGAATGGCGACAGAATTAGACGAGACGAAGAAACGCGGATGTGGGTGTGTGTTCGCTTCAAATGAACTGCCACCAGCACGTGCCACTCCGAGTGTGGAGAGGGGAGTGTGAAGGTGAGGGTGGTGAGGGAGAATGGACCGAGAACGGCCGTTGGTTGACACGACTTGATGTGTCTGGTATGACGAAAGTGAATGGCTTGGAAGTATCTGCAGATGGTCGAGGGTGAAGAGGAGAATGCACTCAAATCGAGTTCGGGTGAGATGGGAGGGACTTCGTTGGGTGAATGTCGATGGAGCTGGTGTCGTTCAATCAGACCAAAATCCGTCCTGACAACGGCCAGACAGACGATGTACACACAAACCAAGATCCACAATCCAACGAAGAAAATGAATAGGAGTGTGTGTCCAGCATGCCGAGAAAGTTGTTCCATCTGATCGATCTGACAATAACCCATCTTCCAAACTCTGTAATTCTGTCGAACAAGGATCTTCACCGATTCTCATTGTCCTCCATTGTTCAAGTCCAATTCTTGGAAAACCGTGAAGGCTTCATATGAGACAAGAGGAATCGAGATGTCCGATTCTGCAGTTGAGTTATGGCTCGAGAAAGCGAGAAAGATGGGCAGCGCACAAACACGAAGGAGAGTGGGATGTCGAGGTGTCTGAGAGCACGTGCAGTTGCGAGCAGGAGAGAGTTCAGGACGATGTTCGAGATGGACGGGGAAGTCTCGGGTGTCTGGCAAAGAGAGAGGTGGTCGATTCAGAGTGATGAGTATTGAGTTGAACAGGAATTGAGGTCGAGTGAGATCGGCAGAGAGTGATATCGGCAGAGGATGATATCGGCAGAGGATGAGATCGGCAGAGGATGACATCGGCAGAGGATGACATCGGCAGAGGATGACATCGGCAGAGGATGACATCGGCAGAGGAGGACATCGGCAGAGGATGACATCGGCAGAGGATGACATTGGCAAAGGTTGACATTGGCTGTGGCCGAGCATGAAAGGTGGGTTGTGCTGCTTCGTCCATTCGGGAGAGTGGATGTAGGATTGTGGGTGCGACCAGTGAGGGAGAGAGACGACCAATCCATCCTTATCTCCCCTTCTTCAGAGATGTCCACCGCAGATCCCGTCGTCCATCCAATTCATAAATCTCCACGTCACTCTTCGGCCATCACAGCTCAGTCCATTCCGAGAGTCACAACGTGCACGAGTCAACTTCGATCGTCGCATGTTTTGGGGAATCAACGAGTGGAGTGATGTTTCCTTCGAAAGCAAGATTTCACACAAACAGTGTTTATTGCCCAAAAGAGCTCGGTCGGTGCACTCCTTCTTGTCTGCGTCTAATAACGTCGTGGAAGGTTCATGCCCTGCTTGTTGCTCAAGTGAAATGAATAGAAAATGAAATTTCGAACAAAAGTGGAGTACTCGTCTTGGCAGTTCAGCAGCTTTTGTTCCATCACATCTTCAAAACCCTCCATTCTCAGCATTCGATAAATTTTCTTCTCCATCTGTTGCACTTCTCCCCTTTTTTGTTCCAGTCTCGCTGGGTATTGTTCATTTCATACAGAAAATACCAGATTGATTCATCATATTCGAAGAATGTGAGACAACTTGGGATCGTGAGGAAGACGGGCATATGAAGAACAAAGTCCATTGTGAGTTGATAATACGGAGATATTCGGATGATTGTGGCAAGTAAAGCCATGATCTCATTCCGTTGGTCACCATCGACGATCGAATATCGGTTCACGCACAAATGCTGAAGATACTTCTCCGAAGGCGCGAGAACTTGCTTCAGAACAGTCTCGTGAACAGCTTGTTGTTCATTCACATCTTCAATTTCGAGAACTTCGAGATAAAGTGAGGTTGCGAGGGAGACAGAATAGTTGACGATTTCCATGAGATGGAGGTGGAGATCGACACCCTCGGTGAATGATAGAGTCAATGGATTGAGAGTGTTGACGAGTTGATGGATCAGATCAGCTTTGACGAGGGGGAGTCGGACTTCGGCTGAACAATTCAAATACAGTCTTGCGAGCGTCATCATTGCTGCGTTGGTGATGGTCTGATTGGCCGACGAAAGGAGTACACCGATGGAGTAGATGAAGGTTCTCGAAGATTCGTTCGTGGTTCGCCCAAGACTGTTGAGAAAAACATCGGCGTCTTCTTCAAAATCTGGATCCACATATTCGAAAAGTTTCAAAGCTTTTGCTTCCAGAGAGTCATCAAGAGCAGGCATGATCTTCACAGTGGCAACGAGAGACAGAAATATTACGGCCTTTTCGTCTCTATATTCCAGTTCTTCTTGTTCATCTCAATTCAGAAAAGGAGAGCAGTCTGGGGGAGATAGAAAGAAGAGAGAAGAGATACTATCGCAAGGAGAATCAGTGGAGGTTGATGTTTTCTTGTTAATCACTGTCATTCTTTCTGATTGAACGGTTAAAGTCTCGTTATGGGTCAGATCAAGAAAGAAAGTTACAATGAGAGTGAGATGAAATAGACGTCCAAAAGGAAGAACAAATAATCACATCATGATAAGGAAGGGAAGCGACGAATTAAGATGAAGTTTGGATGGAGAACGAGCAATTGATGAGAACAAGTCGTTTCAAACAACGACACAAAGACGTGGCAGGGTGATTCTGGCTTCGCTTGTGTGCATGTCATAGTTTCGCTCTGTGGAAGGACACAACAAGAAGACTCCTGTCCAACTGACGAAAAAGCGCATCTTCTTCGACGCACACGATGATGCGTCCATCAACTTCGGTAAACTCGTTCCAAACACAACACCATCACTGACGAAGGACGATGAGAGAAGCGGAAGAGTGGCGACTCAAACGTCCGTATGATCGTATTCTGGAAGCATTCTAGCGAAGATCAACGAATGTGTCCAGTGTGGTTGAGAGTGATCGAGTCAGTTCCACATCAGCTCGACAATTCTTCGTCATTTGTCCATCACTCTTCAAATCAAAACACAACAGAGCGAGAGAGTGGTGTTGAAATCGGGAGAAACGAGGAAGAGGGGCGGGAGATGGTTGAGTGTGGAGAGCGAAGAGTGTGGTGGCGTTCCAGTGTTCCCGAACCAGTTGCGGCAAGTTCTGCAAGTTCATTCCAAGTTTGAAGTTCAAGTTGATCGATTAGTCAACGGTGTTCTCTCTCATTCAATCGAGAAGCAGTTGCTTCGGGTGGACGATGACGAGCGACGATCAGAGCGATGTGTAGCCACGCAACCAGTGCGTCATGGTGAGCGAGGGAGGATGTGTGGCGAGTGATAATCTGGGGATAAATCGGGAATGGGGACAGATTCAGACAAGACGATGAGAAGTAGATGCGGGCGTGCATGCTTCGAAGTAATGACTGACTTGCGGCACGCACTACACCGAGTGTGGTAAGAGGAGAGGCAGAGGCGAGTGGGAGGGTGGGGTGGTGAGGGAGAGGCAGTGGGAGGGTGTGGGTGGTGAGGGAGAGGCAGACGGGAGTGGGAGGGTGTGGGTGGGGTAAGTCTAGACTCAGATCTGAAAAAGTCTAGACGCAGATCTGCAGATCGGTCTAGGCGCAGATCTGAAAGTCTACACGCAGATCTCATTTGTTTCGTTGATATAATAGTTTATAGAACCGAACACCTCAATATCCACATCATTTCCTTTTTCTTTGCTCATTTCTTATTTTCTGACATTTTTCCATTCTGGCTTCAATGTGGTCAAAGAGATCCTGGGTTGATCTTGTTCATTTCCATCCTATTACAGCTTCTTTCAATGAGATACTCTTCCGTACATTCGTCCGGAATGTTGTCGTCTGGTTCACGTGCATATGTCCGTCCCAACTCTCCGTCTTCTCAACACCCCCAGCATTTCATTTTCCATTGGCCTGCGCTTAACTACGACAAAGACAAACACCCACTCTATGGTGGACTATTACCAGATTTGAACGCGCTTCATGTGGAAACATCGATAACAAACAGCAGCTTCACCAGAATGAACGACGACAAACAAACTCTCGCATGGAAGTCGTATTGCCACGATATGATCTTCCCGTCTGACAGTTTTGATTCACGGACAACGACAACAACAACAATCTTGGTCACACGATGCATTTTCAGGAATATAAATGCCCAATAGGGACGGGATGGAGGAGCGCTCTGTTTCAAGGGCAGGGACACGGTAATGGTGACCCATTGCACCTTCACCAACTGCCGAACGAATGCAGACGCAGGAGCAGTTGGGTATTATACAGGAAACACGTATTATCATGCTTTCAACATCCATTCGGATTGACAAGCAGATGGATGGGCCGGCGGTGTTGTGATGGATGGAGGGGATATTCTTGGCACAAATCGTGATTGCTATTACACAAACTGCACAAATCTCAAAAAGGATGAAATATACATTGGAGCTGGACTCCACTGTAACCATGTCAAGAAAGCCCGATACATTTCCAACTGTTGGTTCGAAAAATGCAGCTCGGGAGGTGAAGGGGGTGGACTAGCTCTCCAAAATGACAAAAATACTACAGTTGTCAGTTGCAGATTCACCAAAAACAAGGCAAAATATCGAGCGGCATCGATCATGCTCATGGAGCAAGCACCAGATACATAAACCCAATTAGAGTGAATTATTGTCTTTTCCACAATAATTTGGGATACGACCAAGGAAATGACGTGTCTCTAACAGCAAGTTGGTTCCAAGATGGGGTCGACCGATTGCTGATCTTCACGGATTGCTGGACAGTGTTATCTGAACCCAGAGTCGGTCGAAAGAACGAGACTCGGGACGGAGTGGACAAAACTTTATGTTCGCGGATCCATTACCCGGAGTTGGTGACAGCGAGCCACGGCGGGGCGGATGACATGAAATGGTGCTGGGCAAACATCCACAAATGCCGAATAGTCGCTTTCTCGCTCGATGTGACGGAGTACGTTGCTGTGACGCATCTGCTGATCGAAGAGGGTGGATACGACGACAACGAGATGAGTGTGGCCACTACGAACTGTTCTGCAAGTCTTTCCAACAATCGCTTGTTCGTGTTGTGAACAACGTCGCCAGAATCATGTTTTATTCGTCTGTCGAGCTGGGATTCGACGCGATCATGCCGAAACCACTGGCAATCACATCTCGAACCCATCCGGGTGAAATGAGTGTCCTTTCGAGTGGACAAATTGTGCAAAGTCACGCGGGAACCACCACACTCGACACGATCCTTTTCTCTCTCCCAGCCACTTCAACGCGAACTGAGCTGTTTCTTGTGACGAGTGGGAAACTGAACGTGAAATCGTGCTCGCTTTCGTCTGTTTCGGGAACGATTCCGTTTGGAGTCCTGAATGTGACGGGAGGAACTGTGGAACTGTTGTCTTTGACTCCTTCTGCGCAAACCGTCTCGACTCTTCCGTTTTCTTTTGATGGGACGACCAAAACAAGTCTGACTTCGCTCTCCCTGACAGACACAAACACACCATCAAACGAATTGATGAAGATTGTCGGAGCGATGCAATCATCACCAATCATAATCAAGAATTCGGAATTCTCGAAAACAACAGCAACCCAACAGCAGATCCTCTCGACGCAGAATCAATCTGCTCCAATCTGTTCGTGGTCATCTGGAGCACTCTCGTACGCAACATGCACAGCCATTATCACCTCCACCCGACTCGCTGGACTGACAAATGGCGGGATTGTTGTGATTGGAGCGACCGTCACACTGGCACAATGCACATTCCAGCAGAATGGAAAGACCCCAACCGACGCAGACTTCCCGTCGCTTCAAAGGAACATCGTATGCAGTGGGGGAGGAAGCGTGATTGTGAGTTCGGCTGCTGGAGGAGATGGTGTTGATCCTGACTCCCATTTCTGGATTTCTGAACACGACTGCACTGTGACGCTTCCGAATCCACAGTCGAACACGCCATACGCCGCTCCAACACTATCAGATGCTGTTTATTCAGCCAACGACACCCATCTCACCGCCGCACTGACAGGAACCCTTCTCTTCCCGTGCGGATTGAAGTTGAGCGTGTTTGACATGCCCGAATACCTCGTTGATCGGAAAACAGTGGTGTCTGAGATTGTGGAAGTGAGTTGGACAGAAACTGAAATCTCGATTGTCTTGGATCGAACTGATTTCCCAACTTTGAACGAGATGCTTGCGTGGCGAGCAGCTGTGCTGTTCGGGCCAGACAACTCGAAACAAACAGACGCAGTTCGAATCAAAGATGGAGAAGAATTCCTTGTTCCCATCCCGCCCCCTCCACCCCCACCACCCGCCGACCCAACACCAGATCCACCCCCAACTGACCCAACTGATCCCCCATCTCCTCCTGTTGACCCAGTCGACCCAAAGGACCCCGCAGAAGGCGGGCTGAAGTTCCCGATGTGGCTGATTGGGATGATTGTTGGTGCCCTCGTCGCAGCTGTCGCTGTCGTCGTTGTTGTGATTGTCGTTCGTCGCAACTCGCAGCCAAAACATAGTGTGTATCTCTACATTGAATTGGATGAAGAGAATTCGCACCAACCAGGTCGATTCGAGACAGCAACGATGAATTGTGTGAAACTGGAATGCACACTCGCTCTGGAAGCGTTGAAAAGTCAACTCATAGATCAATGACAGCAAAATGTTGGACCATATTTTATTGCTCTTTGTGATCATACCCCTTTTTCCATTTTCAACTCGACCAGAATCCCGTCTCATTAATAACTCTCGTCTTTTGACCCGAAACAATTATTTCATCATTTCACATCATTTATTCTTCTCAATCGGTTCTATAAACTATTATATCAACGAAACAAATGAGATCTGCGTGTAGACTTTCAGATCTGCGCCAAGACCGATCTGCAGATCTGCGTCTAGACTTTTTCAGATCTGAGTCTAGACCTACCCGTGTGGGTGGTGAGGGGAGAGGCAGATGGGAGTGGGAGGGTGTGGGTGGCGAGGGAGCAGGAAGAGGGGAGTGGGAGGGTGTGGGTGGTGAGGAAGAGGGGGACTGACTATAGTACATCAGCAATACCATCTATAGTTCATCAGAGGCCCATAACTTCATTTTATCAGATCTTGTCTCCCTTCCCCTTTTCACGTCATGTCCATCTCTTTCATCACCTTTGAGAGAGAAATACGCGGCATCCATCAAAACAAGTCATGACTGTCCCTTTGAACGAACTGCCATGAAGAACTGATCACCCACGGTAAAAGAATCGGCATTTCGACTACGACCAATACAGATGTAAGTATTCAATAATAACGCGCAGAACTCCAATGAAAATGACGTTTTGTCCTCACTTGGCTTCTCAGCGCATTGTTTTGAGGATAGTCAGAGTGACACAGCTAATCGCGAAAATCTGAAAGGTCTCCGCTCTTTCTATTTGAAAAAACTCATCAGATGCTCAAAAAATCTATCAGCGATGGATTTCTTACCTTCTTTGACATATAACTCTCTGATTTAAAGTGCAGGTACGATGCTTCTCATCATGTCTCGACTTGTTTTAATCTGGTCCAAGGTTTCTGCTCATCATTTATGAAGGATACGTCTCAACAAATATTGATGTCATTCTGTAGGTTTTCGAACATATTTAATGGAAGATCCTCCCAAATGAAGTGTCTTTCTGACTACTCAGCAATTATTCGGGTGTTTGACAGTTCATCACTGTTCATGTCTTCCTTTACACATTCTCAATCATTCTCTCGCAATTTCAATCCTCAAAATCAAAGGATACATTCACTCGAATCATCTCCCTTTCAAACGCGATCGTCGTAGAGCTATCTCAGACTTTCCTTTCAATGAAGTTCATCCCTTGCACTGTTGTTGATCATGTGACTCGATCCTCGAGATGTGTCGTCTTCTTTCTTCTGAATATCGACTTTCTTGCCGATTCTGTCTCTCCACATTTCAGACAGTCCTCGTCCCATTCAGCACTTTCTTTAATTTATCTCCCTCCCAGAATGCTTCATCGACTTGTGACCTTCCATCGCTCCAACTTTCACCACTATTGTCAATCACTATCGCTTGATAGCACGATCACAGTCCAGATTTATGATTTCTACACTCTTGGAGCACAATTTCATTCTCTCACTCTTCAGCAAGGTTCCTCTCACTGCATATTGCTCATTTTTGTGGTTAAGCCTCTCAGCCTTCTCTTTAACTGACCCACATCATCTTTTTCCACTCATCAACAGAACTGGTCTTTCAAACAAACCATACTCGCCTCAAAACAGTTTTCTTCTTCATTTTGTGTCCTTTTTCGTGCTTTTTAGCGAAAAGAAGTCGATAAGCCTCACGCATCTCGAATTGTGGGATGCTGATGAACTTTAGTTGAAACTACTGATGAACTATAGACAGTCCCGGAAGAGGCAGAGGGGAGTGGGAGGGTGTGGGTGGTGAGGAAGAGGCAGAGGGGAGCGGGAGGGTGTGGGTGGTGAGGGAGAGGCAGAGTGAGTGGGAGGGTGTGACTGGTGAGGGAGAGGCAGAGGGGAGTGGGAGGGTGTGGGTGGTGAGGAAGAGACAGAGGGGAGTGGGAGGGTGTGGGTGGTGAGGGAAAGGCAGAGGCTAGTGGGAGGGTGTGGGTGGTGAGGAAGAGGCAGAGGGGAGTGGGAGGGGGTGGGTGGTGAGGAAGAGGCAGAGGGGAGTGGGAGGATGTGGGTGGTGAGTGAGAGGCAGAGGGGAGTGGGAGGGTGTGGGTGGTGAGGAAGAGACAGAGGGGAGTGGGAGGGTGTGGGTGGTGAGGGAGAGGCAGAGGGAGTGGGAGGGTGTGGGTGGTGAGGGAGAGGCAGAGGGAGTGGGAGGGTGTGGGTGGTGAGGAAAAGGCAGAGGGGAGTGGGAGGGTGTGGGTGGTGAGTGAGAGGCAGAGTGAGTGGGAGGGTGTGGGTGGTGAAGGAGAGGCAGAGGGAGTGGGAGGGTGTGGGTGGTGAGGGAGAGGCAGAGGGGAGTGGGAGGGTGTGGGTGGTGAGGAAAAGGCAGAGGGAGTGGGAGGGTGAGGGTGGTGAGTGAGAGGCAGAGTGAGTGGGAGGGTGTGGGTGGTGAGGAGAGGCAGAGTGGAGTGGGAGGGTGTGGGTGGTGAGGGAGAGGCAGAGGGGAGTGGGAGGGTGAGGGTGGTGAGGGAGAGGCTAAGGGAGTGGGAGGGTGTGGGTGGTGAGGGAGAGGCAGAGTGGGAGGATTGGGTGGCGAGGGAGAGGCAGAGTGGGAGGTGTGGGTGGTGAGGAGAGGCAGAGGGAGTGGAGGGTGAGGAGAGGCAAGGAAAGGAGACCATGAATGGCACACAGACAATCCGACGGAAAATCAATCTGGAATGACGGAGTGGTGATCAGTGCCAGTCGAGTCCACAGGAAGAAGATCAGTGTCAGTGTGGTGGAGCTCACACATCATCTTCCAATCACAAATCACAACAGAGCGAGAGAGTGGTGTTGAAATCGCAAGAAACGAGGAAGAGGGGTGAGAGATGGTTGAGAATGGAGAGCGAATGGTTTCGTGGCGTCGACTGTTCCAGAATCAGATGCAGTGATTGTTCACCTTTCCTTGAATTGGGATGAAGAAGAACTTGAATCTGAACAAGAAAAGGCAGTTGTCTTTCGATCTCTCGTTACCACGTTGAGGTTGAAGCCTACAGTTGATAACACTTTGAATTCGAAAGCAGTGAAATTCCTCGAATCTGTGAAACTGTATTCAAAAGAATCAGCAGATGCGATTCTCAACAGCATTGCGTCGTTAACAGATGAATTTTCGACAGACTTCGTACAGTCCATTGTGGTGCTTGTTTCTTCACGCAGTCCGGTCATCACCGCAGCAGCAATGAAGATGTTCGGAAGTCTGCTCTTGTTATGTTCAGCCAAAGTCCGCTTTCCCCTCGTCAAAGCTGATCTGATCCCTCACCTCATCACCACACTCAATCCACAGACTTTTTCTTTCACTAAAGCAGTCGATATCCACGCCTGTCTAATGAAAATCATCCTCGGTTCTCTCAGGCTCGCATCTCCGTTTGGTCTCACAAAACTCGAAATTGAAGATAGTGCTGAACAACAAGTTGTTCACGAGACGGTTTTTCAGCAAGTCGTCACCCCTTCGGAGAGATATATTCGACATTCGTGCGTGAACCGATTTTCCATCGTCAGTGGAAGGCAATCTTTAGGATTCATGTTTCTTCTCGCCACACTCCTCGAAATATCTCCATATTATCAACCGACAATGGCTATTGTTCTTCATATGCCAATCTTCATAACGATCCCAAGTTATCTCACCTTCATCGAATCTGAACCCTCAATCTCTCATTTTCTGAATGAAATGAACAAAACCCAGCTGAGATGGAACGATAAAGGCGGCGAAGTGCGAGAGATGGGGAAGACAGTGCTTCGAATGTTGAGAATGGAGGGCATCGAAGATGTGACTGAACGAAAGCTGCGAAACGACCGAAGTCAAACACGCGGAAGAGATATTGTTGACCAATCAATCGAATGGAACAACCAGCAGGGCATGAACCTCTCACGACAGGAATAGAAACAGACCGTATCCAGCGAACGTTTCCGCTGTTTCAGACTTCTTTTGGACAACAACCCCGGTTTCTGTGTGATCACGATTCAATCACAAGCCATGAACGTCCATTGCGTATCGTCCATTGATGCAGCGAAGCTATTCCCCTCCTCCACATCGTTGGCTCCAAACTCGGTCTCAGAATCACAACCATCTCTCCTCCACGCTCAATCAGAGTTGGCGTTTGGTCTTCTTTCCTCCTTCTCTTTTCTCAATTCTTCGTTTTTGTTCACAGAACGTCGTTGAGAATTGACCGAATCACGCCCAAAACAGATCAACTCCACTTGCTCGAGAAATGAAGAAAATCAAGTGGTAATCACCCCACAGCACAAACATTCGATCTGACTGCACTTCTTGTTCTTCATCAGTCAATGACCAGCTGACGATTCCTGGTCTTCCACTCCATCATTCGTCTTGCCAAATCATGTGTGATGCACAATTATAACGATCTGTATTGTTGTACGCACTCTCCAGACTCTCCTGTTTTCACGTTGATGCACAAATGATGTGTTCAATTTGATGCTGCTAGTGTGAATCGGGATGACAAGAATTGCGCAACCTGAAATCAGAACCACAAGAGATCTCGCCTGATCTGCTCACCCACCAACACAATATCCTCTTTTTTGATTGGTGACCCCAAGTGCGTCTGATAGTCCCTCCACAAACCCGTCAAAAATATATAAACCCGTTTTTATTCGGCTAGACCCAGAATTCGTACTATAGTCGAAAATTGTTTTCATATTACCACTAATAAACTCATTGACAATGGTAGTTTGAGAGAAAAGTGTCCATGCAATTGATCGATGAAATGAGAAAGAGTCCAATGAATGGGGAGATGAAAAGAATGGATCACATCCACTGGCTTTCAGGCTTGCACTCTGGTTGTCCTGTCTGGGTGCCTGTCCAGCTGGCTGGGGGATGTTCGACCCGGTCTGGCGAATGCCCAGTGTTGGTGAGGACGTTGACAGAGTCTTTGGGGATGAGACTTGGAGACTGTGAGGACGTCCGCGTCTGCGACAGTCGACGGGACAATCCCCGAGCAGAGCCATTTCTACTCGGACGGCAGTGTCTGTGGCGGGTCAGCTTCGTCTCTCTGTGAAGTGGAACTTGATGTCGATTCTGACTCTGAGTTTATCTCAGTCTCCTCGTTGTCGTAGGTGGTACGTGTTGATGCAGCGACGATTGACGTTGATCCGAGTGACGAGAGCGTTGGTGTGATGGCGCGTTGTGTAATGAGCGGTTCAAGTACCTCTTGCGGCTCACTCCCCGCCGTCCTTGTATCGAGAAGTGCTTGTTGGGCAGTGTCGCTTGGCTCTGTCCTGTCTTTTGTCGGACTGCTTTTGGTCTTTCCGGAGGAGAGTGCCCGAAGAGCGGGTGGTTGGTCTGCTTCGGAGCAGCCATCGAAGAAGTGGAGGACACCTTCTGATGAGCGGGCAAGGGATCAGCCGAGCGCTTCGCGTCTGCTGCGAGTTGAGAGGAGGAGGGTGTCTCGGAGAGGGTCTCAATTTCCATGGCCTGCTTCATCAGAGCCTCTTGTTCTTCTTCTCGTCTCTTTCTCCGCTTCTCCTCTCTCAATTCCTGACGTTTCATGTCAAAGTCAAAACTTAGGCGAGCGAGCAGCTGTTTTCGTTCGTGCGCCCGCCGCTCTTCTTCCTCCCTCTCTTCCGCTTCGTATGCATCCACGTCCTTCTTCAAGTCCACCATCCACCTTCCTCCGCAATCGTACGCACCGCTGCTCTGCCCCACTTTGCCAATGATGGGAGTCATCGGGGTGGCCCCTCTGAACGGCACCTTCACCTTCCCGCCCGCTCCCACACAAATTGTTGGATGTCGCGCTTCTTCATCGTCCGAATCTCAGTCGTCGACGATCGAGATGTCGACCATCTCGCATTGCGACAGAAGTAGAACGGTGGAAGTTGACTCTGGTGGGAGAATGATGAGGGATAAGTTGGACTTGATGGTGACTGTCGTGTGTGAAGTGACTGTCAATTCGACCGGAGACGGGATGACCTTCTTCATTTTCGGTGGAACAGAAAAGGTGAGAGTGAAGGAAGGCAGCGAGTAGATGTGAACAGTTGGTTTGGAGTGTGCCTTCTCTTCCTTCTTCTCTTCGTCGGGGAGTGGCTCCGGTGTAGTGTCTGGGACGGTCTCTTCTTTGAAGGTCGAGAGGGGCTGCGTGAGGATGGTGACTTTCCGCTTCTTGACGAACAGATTCCCTTCCTCCTCGTCTACCTCGATAGACCATTTCACCTTAACCACCAAATTGATGTTCCGTAGAGCAATGACGGCGTCTGACAGACTGAGCGGAACTTGGTCGCTCTTGTTGACATGCGAGAGAGGGATCTCGTCGTGGTTCGTTGGCAGCTGGCGTGGTTTCGGAGCGGCGAGGTTGGACGAAGAGTGGGCGAGGAAGGAGCTCGCAATGGGTGATGATGTTTGAGAGAAGCTTAACGATCGATTGGAGACACGAGGAGAGGATGCGAGAGAGCGGGCTTTGGTGTGCGAGAAGGAAGGGATGATGGGGCTGCGGTCGGCCCGGGTTCCATTCCACTGCTGGTCCAATGACGAGTCATCCTCTTTCGAAGTGAAGGTGCGTTTTGAGCTGAATCGTGGGAGGCGCAGGTCGGATGAATCAAGTCGCAGTTCGTGGACAGTCTCGACACCCTTCTGGACGGTTGTAGCGACTGCTTTTGGGGGAAGGTTGTTTGGCGTTTGTTGCTTCTTTGGATTCGTCATCACTGTCGATGAAAATGCGGTTCCGGGGCGCTGATGATGAATATTACCTTTTGCAAGTGGCGGGAGGATCACAAGCGGAGAATGATGTGATGGACGGACATGGATGACCTGCCACGGAGTCTTTCGAAGACTAACTTTCAGGGAGGGCGAGTGAGGGAGCGACGGCGTCTGTGTGGAGAGAGACGACTGAGCTTGCTGGAGGTGCACCTGCTGTGGGGAATGTGTGGCGCGGGAAGGCCAGGGCGGACGGGTTGGTTGGTGTGAGCGGGAGGTGACTACTTCCTTATCGAGCCCTGGTGTGCGAGTGGGATAGGAGACGGGCGGGGAGTGAGTTGTTTGGTTATGTTTGTTTCTCCGAGTTCTCAATTAGATCTCCGGAGAACGAATTGATCATTGACTTTTGCGATGCGTTGAGGAGCTTGTCTATCGATGAGGCAATCGTTTGAAAAATCTGTTGTGATGATGGAGAAGAGGTGGTATTTGGCAAATTTGGCATCGATGATCTTAAATTCTGAGATAGAATATATGATTCAATTAAGTACCCATTATTTGAAAAAGAGTCACAAACATTTTAAATCAAGTTCAGATAACCTAATTACTACAACTGGTTTTTAATACACCACATTTTGACTCCCTACCGAGTTGAGACAACTATTCATTTTATTTTTGAATAAAGACGGGTTTATATTTAAAAACGGGTTTGTGGAGGGTCTATGAATACAGCACATAATTCTGCTCTGAGGACGCTGAAAGACAAAGGCACAAATTCGCTTTATGTTCCTCCATCTGCGACATCCCGGGTATTCAGCCATCACATTGATGATGTGAAGCGACCCTGTGCAGTCTTGGAACAACAGAAATCGCAGCTATCGAGTTGGCCGGAATGCCCACCACTTCCGACCGCTTTCCACGCGAAGGACTTCGACACGGCAGCAAGCACTGGCAGTGCAGTATTTTGCATTCCTCGTTTTGATTGTATTCCTCACTTCATCGTTCTTTTCTCTTCGTTGTCGTTGATTTCGCATTTCCTGTCCACTTTCCGTTCCAAACATCGAATCCCAAACAAAGAACTGTCGATGAAGCCAAAGAAGAAAAGATAATGGTTCCGAAAAGAACACTGCTAATCCCACCACTGCCGACAAAGAAAGAACAAAAATGACAACTCAAAACAAGACACAACACTCGTCGCTCTTATCCATCATTTTCTTCGCTCGCAGCTGCGCCTCCTCCCGATCCTTCTTCATCCTCTCTTCCTCCGCACGCCGAGTCGACTCCATCTCGTTCAGAGGCAGCGCATAGCTCTCTCCAATTTGCGATGTTTTGTGTGGAAGATGAGGCGACAGCGGAACCGACCAAGACTCAGCCACGGAAGGAGTCGGCGATTCCCTGTTCGCCGATTCGTGTCCCGTCTGCGACACCATGTTCGTTGAGATGTCTGACTGCTGCTCGACCGACGGCTGGTTCGACTGGCCCGCACGCACCAGCTTCTCGTCCTCCACAAGTCCAAGTTCGAGTGTTCCCGAACCGTCTTCGTTCGCTTCCCGTTTGTTCTCTTCGGAATCCGTCTCAGTCAGTGATGTCTGCGCTGTCGCTGACGTCCGCGCTGTCATCGCTTCCGAATTGTCGCGAACACGCTGACGAGCTTCGTTCGCTTTGCGAGACATCATAATCTTCAGACCGATCTGGGAGAGCGAGGGAAGGAGGGAGATGATGTGTGAGATGATCAAACAAGAAGAACCAATCTCAAAAGGAAGGACAAATGGAATCAGTGATTCAGCCATACCATCGCCTGGAGTGGCTTGAATGCAGTCACAGCGTTGTCCATCTCTTCCTCACTCACCTCCACACGATACGGCGTTGGGAACACAAACGAGCCATTGCTCGTCAGCCACGGGTCCGTCTTCAGCTGCTCGATTGTCATCCGCTTTTTTGTGTCTTTTTCCAACAACTTGCGGATCACACGACGGCAGTCCTTTCCAACCGTGTCGGGGAAGGGCGGTCTTGGTGAGTGGAGAGTGTTCGAGTCAGTCCCACATCAGCTCGATAATCCTTCGTCATTCGTCAATCACTCTTCAAATCAAAACACAACAGAGCGAGAGAGTGGTGTTGAAATCGCAAGAAACGAGGAAGAGGGGTGAGAGATGGTTGAGAATGGAGAGCGAATGGTTTCGTGGCGTCGACTGTTCCAGAATCAGATGCAGTGATTGTGGTTGCGTCGGTGTTCTGACTGTTTGCACGCAGTCATGTTCGTTGGTGTTGGTTCTCATCAAGTCAACCAACAGCAATCTTGTCATTTCCTCGATTCGGGTTTGGGTTGGGGTTGGCGATGAGAGGGGATGGCTTGTCATCAGTTGTGGTGTCATCGGCGAGAGCGACGGAAAGCAACGCCGAGCTTTGTCTGTAGACGTGGAGACAGGCGGAGAGACGTGGACTCCCTCCTCATGCTTCTCGGACTAGTTCATTTCCACAACTCGGTGACAGTGTGACGGTGTGAGTGACACACGAATCCACTGAAAGACGAACGAGTGGTCGACTGTCAGCGTTCACTTGTTCTCGTTCCTTCTCCTCCTTCCGAGAAGCCTTCCCGACACTCCCAGCCATTGTCATGTCTCGTTCAGTCCTCTTCCATCCATCTCAGTGCGTGTGTCTCGTTGATTGAGAGTGGAGTGGAAGAGTGACGAGGAGAGTGGGAGAGGCGGAAAAGAGTGCGAATGATCGAATCTGTCACTCATTGCAGACGAGGCAATGTGTTGAGAATGCGAAGTCCATCGAATCAATGAAGATGGGTGGTCATGAAGACATGACGTCACCAGTGAGACAGGTGAAGCAATCAGATGCGAGTGTCGACCACACTGGAACTTGCCTGACCACTGTCGTCATCCATCCAAACTGTCCAACGTTCAGTCCAACCAGGATCCTCAACACCATCCAGTTCAACACAAATCCTCCTCCCCAATCTCTTTTGCGATCGGTCAGCAGCCTTCCTTCGACAGTGTCCTCCAACTATTCCATTCTCATCTGTTGTACAAGGATCTGCACCGATTCGTATTGTCCTCCATTGTTCAAGTCCAATTCTTGGAAAATCGTGATTGGACTGGACAAAACAGTATAAATCGATATATCCGATTCTGCAGTTGAGACATGGCTCGAGAAGGCGAGAAAGATGGGCAGGGCACAAACACTTAGGAGAGTGCGATGTCGAGGTGTCTGAGTGCACGTGCAGATGCGAGCAGGAGAGAGTTCAGGACGATGTTCGAGATAGACGGAGAAGTCTCGAGTGTCTGGCGATGAGAGAGGTGGTCGATTGAGAGTAATGATGAGGTGAGATCTCAAACCAGTATCAGCCAGTTTCGGTTGAATACGTTCGGGGCAGTGTTGGGTGATGTGTTTGATGAACATCATCGTTGTGTGGGTGACGATCAGGTTGGGTAGACGAGATGAGCACCCCAATGGACGGGATGGAGGCGGTCGAAGATCCATCAGCGAACGAGGCAACGTGACTGAGAAGAGAGTGAGCGGGACAGCAATTCCTCCGATCATCACTCCCAACGAAACGGTGAAGTGCAGACGGCATCGCTTGGATGGGAATTTTGGTGAAGTCTGAAAATGTCTTCAGCAACTCTTTTCGAGTTGGTGATGTGCGAGCGATTGGCTGTGTCCTTCACTCAATCTCGTTCAGGGCAGTTGTTCAGAGTGTCCAGATCTTGAGTCAGAAGCAGCAGTGACAGGAATAGTGGATGGTGTGCAGCGGTGAGGAAGAAGCAGATGAGCAAGCGAATGTCGTTGTGGTTGATGTTGTTCGTTTTCACAAGAATCCACCTTTGCTAAATCAAGATGATGTACACACAAATCAAAATTCGCAATCCAACTCAGACAATGATGATCAGGGTGTGTAGCCAGCGTGGTGGAGAGTGTTCGAGTCAGTCCCACATCAGCTCGACAATCCTTCGTCATTGGTCAATCACTCTTCAAAACACAACAGAGCGAGAGAGTGGAGTTGAAAGTGGGAGAAACGAGGAAGAGGGGCGGGAGATGGTTGATTGTGGAGAGCGAAGGCTGTTGTTCAGTTCGACTCTTCGCTGGTTCTTGTCTGATTCTACCAAAGTTCGAGGACGAAGAGCGAGTGATGGAGTGGCATGAGCTGGCGTGTCAACATCCCTTCTTCTCAACTGCTCGTTCAGCAAGCTGTTGCGTCGTGTGGATGATGACGACGACGATGAGAGCGATGAGTGGTCACGGAACAAGTGCGTCATTGGGAGCTGGGGAGGATGAACGGTGAGCGACAATTTGGGGACAAATCGGGAGTGGGGACAGAATCAGACGAGACGAAGAAAAGCGAATGAGTGTGTTCGTTTACTTTGAAGGAATGACTACTAGCACGCACTACACCAAGTGTGGAGAGGGAAGAGGCAGAGGGGAGTGGGGAGTGGGAGGGTGTGGGTTTTGAGGGAGAGGCAGAGGGGAGTGGGAGGGTGAGAGTGGTGAGGGAGAGGCAGAGGGGAGTGGGAGGGTGTGGGTGGGGACGGAGAGGCAGAGGGGAGTGGGAGGGTGTGGGTGGTGAGGGAGAGGCAGAGGGGAGTGGGAGGGTGTGGGTGGTGAGGGAGAGGCAGAGGGGAGAGGGAGGGTGTGGGTGGTGAGGGAGAGGCAGAGGGGAGTGGGAGGGTGTGGGTGGTGAGGGAGAGGCAGAGGGGAGTGGGAGGGTGTTGGTGGTGAGGGAGAGGCAGAGGGGAGTGGGATGGTGTGGGTGGCGACGGAGCTGACATCAAGAACGACCATCGATTGGGCGACAACATCTTCCGATTGTTCCGAATCGTCACCATCCGTCGACGCATTGCTTTCCAAAAGGAGCAGTGCGAGAGTGGCGGTGAAGGAGTGGGAGATTGTGGCGACCATCGAGCGAGACTGACGAGAGAGAATCCCAATCGTCCAGCAAATAAAACTATGAGGTGATGTCAGAGTCGACAACGATCACACACAAACAGTGTTTGGTGTCCAAAGGAAGTCAAAATCAGTTCGTTATGAGTGCTGGTCCTGTTCCGTTTCTACCAACGTTGTGATCTGTTCATGCCGAACAGGTTATTCCATATGATCGATCTGTCAACAATCTCTCTTCCGAAGTATTCGTTCTCGTCGTTCTGCAGCTTTTCGTCAATCACATCTTCGATGCCTTCCATTCTCAACATTCGTTGCACTATCCTCCCCATCTGTCGCACTTCTCCGCCTTTCTTATTCCATTCCCGCTGGATTTCGATCATTAAGCACAGAAAAAGCCAGATTGTGTCTTCAATTTTGAAGAATATGAGACAACTTGGAATCGTGAGGACGACGGGTATATTGAGAACAATTTCCAGTGTCGGTTGATAAAAAGGAGATATTAGGAGGAGGTGGGCAAGGAGATCCAGAAAATTATAGGATTGGTCACCATCGATGATCGAATATCGGTTCACGCACAAATGCCAAATATACTTCTCAGAAGGGACGACAACTTGCTGCAAAACAGTCTCGTGAACAGCTTGTTGTTCATCTTCATCTTCAATTTCGAGATGGGCGAAACTCTCGGGAGTTGCGAGCCAGGTTGAAGACGTGATGTAAAACATGAGATTGGTGTGGATATCTTCTGCTTCCGCACAGGAAAGACACAGTGGATTGAGAGTGATGACGACTTGAAAGATCAGATCAGCTTTGACGAGGGCAAGAAGAACTTTCGGCGAACAGTTCGAGACTAGATTCTCGATCAACTCCATTGCTGCTGTGGTGATGAACTGACACGGTGTAGAAATGAGCACTATAATCGACTGTACGAAGTCTGTCGAAATTTCATCAGATGTTCTCTCAAGACTGACGAAAAAAGCATCTGCGATGGCTTCATCATCCGGATCCACAGATTTCAAAAATTTCACTGCTTTGGCTTCTAGGGAATCATCAAGGACAGGGTTTAACTTCAACGTGGTAACAAGAGACCGAAAGACATCTGCATGTTTGTCCACGGTTTGAAACCGTTCTTCGTTCCAATTCAGGAATGGAGAAGTATCCATTGAAAATGGCAACGAGGAGGTGGACAAATCAGAGCGTGCTGGACTGGATGAGATGACTGTTTTCATGCCTATCTCGGTCATTTGTGATGTTTAGCGAAAACAACCCTCGTTATGGGTCGGAATAATCGTTGAAACAAGAAAACTAAGATGATGATGTTGTCCACAAGGAATAGAAAAATCAATCAACGAAGATTTAGTCAATGAGTGAATGAAGAGACTGTGAACGAACGAGAAAAACGAAAGAAGGCATCAACTCGTCGAAGAACAGAGTGTGGACAAATCACAAAGCATGAATGCAGGTGAAGAAGTTCTGGCGTTATGCATCATAGCTGTTCTGTGCATTCGGCTTCTTGTCGACGCTCTGTTTCACAGTTCGATGTCAAATCTCATCGCTCACTTCGACCCATTGCTCCAACCATCCCTCGGCCGCTCCCGTCTCCGCTAGCACTCCCAAAAGCACGAAGCGTTTCACCATTCTTGGCCAGACATCGGTTGGGTCTGTATTCTCGGTATTCTAAACCATCAAATCGAATCCGACTCATTTTCAACGCGTTTGTGGCACAACAATCCACACTCGAAGGGACGTTGGGAGTGTTCATCCCACTCTCCACATTCCACAGCCCATCTCGTCCACCTCACACCCAAACCCAACACAACCCAACACAACCCATCCACCGCGTTTCGACCATCCGCCCTTTTCATTCACAACAACTCGTCAGCCGAGATCAGCATGTCCGACAATTCTGGGATGTCCGAGTCAAACACGAAGAGACGAGAGGGCTGGCTGAACTTCGACAGCGAAAGGGTTGGCTTAGTCGTGTCTTTCCTCGTTCCTGTTTCTCTTCACTTTCCTTCCACGTCTCTCAATCCCTTCCTGGTGTGTTCCTTCCTATTTCACGTACACTTTCCCAATCCAACGTCTCCTGTTCTCCATCCTCGCGTCATCCAAACATCCTCCAACAAACCAATCCAATCACCCATCATATCTGTCTGGTTTCGCTCCAACCGACAATCACATACATGCACGATCCACAGAACGGCAATGGTGCAGTTTGCGTCGAGTAGTGTCAATTCGTGTCAACTGCCTGATCTTATAAGCACTCCCAACAACACTCGCTGACGGTTCGCTCATACCTCACATGCGACGTGGATGTTGGATTCTTCGCAATGTCCGATCATCCATCCACACAAACGGAGAGGAAGGCAGAGCGAAAGCAATCAACACAGGCAGAGATGGAGGCGAGCGGAGGAAGACACCAACACTCCCTTGCGTGGAGTGAGGAAGCTGGCGTTGGAGTGCTCATGTCGGTAGAGTTGATTGCGGAGGAGGGTGCGATGGACGAAGAGCAAGTGATGGAGTGGCACGAGCAGGCTTGTCAATGTCCCCTCTTCTCACCCACACGTTCAGCAAGTAGTTGCTTCGAGTGGACGAAGACGGCGACGATGAGAGCGACGAGCAGCCACGCAACCAGTGCGACATTGAGAGCTGGGGAGGATGTGTGGTGAGCGACAATTTTGGGACAAATCGGGAATGTGAACAAAGTCAGATGAGACAACGAAACGCGGATGCGGTGGCGTGCTCGCTTCGAACGAATGACTCGCAACATGCGCAACACCGAGTGTGGTAAGAGGAGAGGCAGAGGCGAGTGGGAGGGTGGGGTGGTGAGGGAGAGGCAGAGGGAGTGGGAGGGTGTGGGTGGTGAGGGAGAGGCAGAGGGGAGTGGGAGGGTGTGGGTGGTGAGGGAGAGGCAGAGGGGAGTGGGAGGGTGTGGGTGGTGAGGGAGAGGCAGAGGGGAGTGGGAGGGTGTGGGTAGTGAGGGAGAGGCAGAGGGAGTGGGAGGGTGACGATGGTGAGGGAGAGGCAGAGGGGAGTGGGAGGGTGTGGGTGGTGAGGGAGAGGCAGAGGGGAGTGGGAGGGTGAGGGTGGTGAGGGAGAGGCAGAGGGGAGTGGGAGGGTGTGGGTGGTGAGGGAGAGGCAGAGGGGAGTTGGACAGCATGTGTTCCGATGGAGAAGGGACCGAGAACGGGCATGAATTGGCACGAACAGGTGGGTCTGGGATGACGAAAGTGAAAGGCTTCGAAATGTCAGTATATGTTCGAGGGCGGTGAGGAGAATGCATTGAAATGGAGTTCGGGTGAGATGGGAGTGGCATTGGAGCATGAATGTTGATGGAGTTGGTGTCGTTCATTCCCACACCAAACCGCCCTGTCAATCGCAAGACCGACCATCCACACAAAAATCAAAATCCACAATCCAACGAAGAACAAGGAAGATCAGGGTGTGTGTCGAGCGTGGTGGAGAGTGATCGAGTTAGTCCCACATCAGCTCGACAATCCTTCATCATTCGTCAATCACTCTTCAAATCAAAACACAACAGAGCGAGAGAGCGAGAGAGTGGTGTTGAAATCGGGGGAAACGAGGAAGAGGGGCGGGAGATGGTTGAGTGTGGAAGCGAAGGCTGTTGTTCGGTTCTATTCTTCGCAGGTGCTTGTCTGTTTCTACCAAAGTTTTGGATCGTTCATGCCCAGCTGGTTGTTCCATCTGAACGAGTAGAAAGTAATCCATCCTCCGTAGAATTTGGTTTTGTCGTTCTGCAGCTTCGCCTCAATCACATCTTCGATGCCCTCCATTCGCAACACTCGGTGCATTGTTTTCCACCTCTGTTGCACTTCTCCGCCTTCCATGTTCCATTCCCACTGGATAGTGGCCATTGAAGCCAGAAAACAAGAGATTGACATTTCATTTTCGAAGAATGTGAGACAACTTGGGATCGTGAGAAATACAGGCATATGAAGAACAAAATCCATTGTCGGTCGATAATATGGACATATTGCGAGGAGTCGGGCGAGGATTTCCAGAAAATTCATGGATAGGCTTCCATCGATGATCGAAAATCGGTTCACGCACAAAAGTCGAATATACTTCTCCGATGGTACCAGAACTTGCTTCAGAACAGTCTCGTAAACAACTTGTTGTTCATTGCGATCTTCACACTTGAGTTCCGCGAGAATATTCGGAGTTGGGAGCCAGAGAGACTCGGCGATGGTTTTCATGAGGTTGACGTGGATATCTGCAGCTTCATCAAAAGAAAGAGACAGTGGATTGAGAGATGTGAAGAGTTGAGGGATCAGATCAGCTTGAACGAGGGCAAGTCGGACTTTAGGCGAACACCACCTGACCAGAGTTTCGAGCATCTTCACTGCTGCGGTGTTGATGACCTGACTGGTTGAAGTGAAGAGCACACTAATCCAGTGTACGAAGTTTGTCAACGATTCATCAGCGGTTCGCCCAAGGCTGAAGAGAAAACGATCTACTGATTCTCGACCATGCAGAACCACAGATTCGAGGAATTTCACCGCTTTCGCTTCCAGAGAGACATCAAGTGCAGGCTGCGACTTCACAGTGGCAACGAGAGATCGATAGACAACGGCCTTTTCCTTTTCAGATTCAGATTGATTCTCATTCCAATTTAAGAAAGGAGAGCAATCCATTGATACTGGCAACTCAGCGGAGGACAAATCAGAGTATACAGTACTTGATGATGTGTCTGTTTTCATGACAATCGTTGTTACTCAGATCGGATCGGAGATGGATCACTCGTTATGGGTCAGAAAATGGAGAGAGACAACAAAATGGAGATGAAAAAGTGAGATGGTGAGGAGAACACAAAATCTTTATTTTCTCGAGTGGAGTTGGGGTTGGCTTTGGCGAAGAGTGAGGGGACAGCCAGTCATCATTTGTGGTGTCGTCGGCGAGAGCGACGGAAAGCGATGCCGAGTTTCGTCTGCAGACGTGGAAACAGGCAGAGAGTCGTGGACTCCCTCCTCATGCTTCTCGCGCCAGTTCATTTCCACAACTCGGTGATAGTGCGACGGTGTGAGTGACACACGAATCCATTCCAACGCGAGGACTGGTTGACGGTCAGCGTTCACTTGTTCTCGTTCCTTCGCCTCCTTCCGAGAAGCCTTCCCGACACTCCCAGCCATTGTCATGTCTCGTTCAGTCCTCTTCCATCCATCTCAGTGCGTGTGTCTCGTTGATTGAGAGTGGAGTGGAAGAGTGACGAGGAGAGTGGGAGAGGCGGAAAAGAGTGCGAATGATCGAATCTGTCACACACTGCAGATGAGGCAATGTGTTGAGATGAGGAAGTCCATCGAATCTGTGCACGTGCAGTTTGGAGCAGGAGAGAGTTCCGATGACGTTCGACATCTTTCCCAGGCCAGAAACAAACATACTTGATCCATCCTGCCAAACTGTGTTCGTCCAGGCGAACAGACAATTTGGACATCTTCCAGCTGAGAGACAGCCATTCATCGTCGCCACTCACCAATGACCCCTCTCCCCAATTGTGAACGAGCAGCGATTGCGGGACGATGTGGATAGGCGAGGCAGATGCCACAGTCGCACACATCAGCACCCATCCGCTTCCAAACGCGAACTGTCTCTTCTGCGTCTCCAAAAAGCTCATCCTCTCTTTCCCCTCCACACATTCACCCACCACAACGCCGAGTCCGCTGCCATCCAACACACGCTGACATTCCAAACAATGTGATGATCATGCCAACATCAACTGCCATCAAATGTCTAGTCACGAACACAACGTATTCCAACTCATCCATGTCCGCTGTGTCTCGCAATCGCTTGTCATCGTCGCTGAAGAGCGAGCAGAGCAGACCCAGTGAGTGGTGTTGGAAGGACCGTCCCAAAAGTTGTGTCACGTCAGCTCGCCCGCATTCGCCAATCCTCCTCCTTCTTTCACTTCATCGCAGCGTCCATCAGCCCAACTTCGACTCTCGCCATCCATCGCTTTCCCAGCAGCCCCATCGATGGAGGATCGGTTGGGCATTGCAGAGCGAGTCAAGTTGGGCGAGTGGTGTCTGTCGATTGGGATGACGAGAAGTGACTGAGTAAGAGAAATGTGGATATCTTGCCCCATGTCGAGATCGGTCCATCCACTTCGCTGAACGAATAAAAAACACAGCAGCACAGATCAAGCGTGGAGACAGAACTGAGAATCCAGTTTCAGCGCAATCTTCCAAAATCGCATTTCTGCTCCATTCTCCAAGAAAGCAGCGAATCGGCGTTTGATGGAGAAGGTGAGTTCTTAACAAATCTGAAGTGGGTGCGAACGAATAGCAGTCGCTGGTGTCGAGCGACGAGTTGGGATGAAAAGGAGAGTCGGGAGGCAGAGTGAGTTGGGTTTGATTCATCACTCTTTCATGCCTTCTCCCATCTTTCCCTCCGGTCCCCAACTTCAGTCGAGTTGGTTGATCCTGTGGGGTTTGTGGCGAGTTGAACATCGATGTGTTGCGTGCAAGACAAGCAGTTGATGCCAGAGCCGACAAAGATCACGCACAAACAGTGTTTGGTGTCCAAAAAAGTCACAAAGAGCTCCCATTCTTCCTCAAGATGAATTATCTTCCCGATCACAGCAAGTTCAATCACAACAATCGTCCCAAATGACATTTCTTCATCGTTCATTTTTGTGAATGCTGCGATGAGTGTCCGAAGAGGCGAGTCGTCCATTCCATCGTTGTCGTCGTCTCCGTCCTTCCCAACAAACACCTCCTTCCCTCGCAGAAGCGGAAGCAGCGACAGTGTCTGCTTTTGTGTGCTATTGCAGCCCATCAGATCCGCCTCTTCCGACGAACTGATGGATTCGATCCATCTTTCCGGTGGGACAGCGCTTTCCAGACTGTTCCCAATTCAGAAATCCAGTCTGAGTCCGTCGAATGTTGCGGTGAGGGTTTCGACAGTGAGACTGTCCACGTGTGGAGAGTCTGTGAGATGGCTGATGTGGATTTGGAGGATGACGCTGTCGGAGAAGACATTCGCGTTGTCGGCGATGGCGATGGAGGAGAGGGAGACGACACCGACGGAACAGGCGAGGAGTCTTCCCTTCGGATGGACGACGAGGTTGCACAGCGTCAGACTCGACTTCAGATCGACAGTGATGAAGTTCACTGGAGTGGTGAGTGTGATGGATAGTTCGTCATTCCCAGTGATCGAGAGCGACTAGTCAAGTTGCAGTGTGACTGGCGTTGTCTCCACAAAAGTGCCTGCTCCAACTCCAATCTCCATTTCGGTGCTGCTTGCCAACGTCAAAGCTCCTCCCACTGTCGCACACAAAGCGTTGGATGTTGACCCACATCCGCTCTTGTCTGTCCCGCTTGTTGTCACATCCACAGTCATTGCTGTTCACTCGTTCGAGTTGTGAGATGTCGACAGGAGTGGCAGAGACGAGAAGTCGCCTTCAGATGACAACACTCCAATTCGGGCTGTGTTTGAGGTTGACCAGCTGTCCTCCACTCTCACCGAAGAGTCCACAGTGTCCACACTGCAGTCCTCCAAACACACATCCGACCCCACTTCCTCTCCCCTCATCCGATCTGACACCTCATTCTTCACAAATCGGCAAAACTCAAACACAATCGACACGCAGTCGCCCTCTCCTCCAAACAGCATCCCTCCTCCTGCTCTCTCAGCCCTGTTCCCACAAAACAGACACGACGAGATCGTCGAAGTGCGAGCGAGAGAACTCACACTCAGCCAGCCTCCTCCTTCCGCCCTGTTCTCTTCACTCCCAACTCCACACACAAGCAGCTCGTCCACTCTCCCACACACCCACACTCCTCCCCCTTCCCCTCTCTCCTCCTTCCTTCCATCCTGTCGTCGTCTGCCTTCGTGCCCACTTTCCTCGTTCTCCGTGAACGACGAGTCTTCAATTTGGATTCGAGTGACGTTCACAAACACCAGTGCTCCTCCTCGCTCAGTTCTGTTTTCCCAAAACATGCTTGTCCAGATTCTGACTTGCTGGTCTTCTTGGCCTGACACCAAAATCGCTCCTCCCGCTTTCTTTCTTCCTGTTTCCGCTTCGTCCCCAAGTGAGCAGCAATTGAAAGTCGACTTTTCAACTTCAACGTGTTCAGATCCAAACAGAGCAAGCGCACCTCCAAACGCGCCCAAGTCTTTGCATGAAATGAACGAGCTGCTTCTGACGACACAGCGTTGCGGGAATGGCGAGATTGGGCGAGTCGGATTGGTGGCTGTTGGAGACAGTGGTGGAGACCAGATTTCGGTGTTGGAGACAGCTGATGAGTTGACCACCGAGAACGACGACATGGAGAGAGGTGCAAAGATGTTCCCCGAAAGCAGATTGCGGCATGTTTCCGCTTTGGAGTTCATCACTTTCGTCGTTCCGACTATGTTCGAGCAATGATGTGAAAACGATGTGGCAGATCTACTGGACACATTTTGAAAGACACAGTTCAGCGCAGAGACGTCAGACGAGGACAGACAACCCAGAAAAGTGGACAGAGTTTCAGTCGTGAAAGTGCGCATCAAAACTGAATGACAAAGAATTGAACTCCTAAAAGAAGATTCTGTGTAGATAGAGAGCAGAATACAACTTTCTGGCGGATGAATGAAGGATGTTCGTCCCAAAAGAAGAAATGAGTTCTGGACTGAAATCGAATAATTCCGGTGCGAGAGAGAGATGGAACAATCCTCAACTGAACAATACGAATTTTCCTCCATCTTGAGGCACAATGCGTTCTCGCCCACGAGAACGAAGTGCATTATCGAGAATGAAGAGTTGAAATGATGGATGAGCGAATTGTTCGAATTGGGCAATCCAAACAACACGTTCCTGTTCCCTGAATTGCCAACTACAGAGAAATGCTGATGTGCGAGAACATGCCCCCAACTTTGAAGGATTCCAGATGGAGATTTGATGGTCTGGATTTTGAGTGTTTCGTCCACAACAGTGGAAGAGCTGAAGAGTCCATCAAAGTCGGTAATCGAAGAATCCAAAGGAAACGAAGATATCCCCAAAAGTATTTAGAGAATCACGAAGAAAATCAGGAGTTCGAGAGAGATCTCTCCCTTTTACTCGAATGGCAGGAAAAAAGGCGACCGATTTCGAAACACTGACAAGTAGTTAAATGAACAAATGCTTTGAAAAATAAGATAAGGGAAATATTTCATCGTGGATTCGAACTTTCCTCGATGTTGCTGACAGTTTAGTTAAAATGGAGGGAGACTAGGGAAGAATCCGGTTCATTCGGGAAAACCATGAGATGATGTCACAGATGACAACGATCACACACAAACAGTGTTTGTTGTCCAAAAGAAGTCAGAAACAGTTCGAAAGATTAACTGGTTCTGTTCTGTTTCTATTCCTGTTCCTAAAGATTCATGCCCAGCATTTCGTTCCATCTGATCGAGTAGAAAACAATCCCTCTTCCGCTCAAGTCGTTTTTGTGGTTTCGCAGTTTTTCTTCAATCGCATCTTCGATGCCCTCCATTCTCAACATTCGATGCACATTCTTCCCAATCTGTCGTACTTTTCTGCCTTCCTCCTTCCATTTCCACTGGGAATCGACCATTCCGTGCATAAAAGCCAAGATTGAGTCATCATCTTCGAAGTATGTCAGACAACTTGGGATCGTGAGAACTACAGGGAGATGAAGAACAAAATCCATCGTCGGTTGATGATATGGACATATTCGGAGCATTTTAGCGAGGAGCTCCATAAAATACAGGGATAGCAGTTCGCCATTGACGATCGAATATCGGTTCATGCATAAATACCTAATATACTGCTCCGAAGGTTTCACGACTTGCCATAACACTTCCCTTTGAATAGTTTGCTTTTCTGCGCCTGCTTCACTTTCGAGATATAAGACCCCACCCGGAGTTGTGAGATGGAGAGAACTGGTGATGAGATGCATGAGACAGGAGTGGATACCGACTGCTTCGGCGAAGATACATGATCGTGGATTGAGAGTGTTGATGAGTTTAGGGATCAGATCAGCTGTGACAAGCATATAGCGCTTTTCCAAATAACTTTTGTTGACCAGATATTTGATTATCCTCACTGTCCAATCAGTGATTTTCTTACTGGCTGAAGAAAGGAGCACCACGATGGACTTTGCGAGGTCGAAGCCAGATCCATACTTGGATACCCCAAGGCAGGATAGAAGAGTATCAACTTGTTCTTCATCCATCGACCACAAAGATTCCAGAAACTTCTCGGCTTTGGCTTCCAGAGAGACATCAAGTGCAGGTTGGATCTTCAAAGTGGCAACGAGAGACCTGTAGACAGCCGCTTTTTTGTATTCAGATTCTATTTTTTCTCCATCCCAATTCAGGAACGGAGAGCAATCTCCAGAAAATGGCGACTGTGAGGAGGACAAATCAGAGGGTCTTATGTTGGTGGAGGTGGCTGTGTTCGGGTTAATCTCGGTCATTCTTGTGGATTCAACGGAAAAAGTCTCGTTATGGGTCAGAGAAATGAATCAAACAAAGAGTTTAAGATGAAACAGACATCCAAAACAAATACCAAAACATCACATCATGATGAGCGAGATAATCGATGAGTGAAGAGGAAGTTTGTATGGAGATGGTTGTGTGTGGAGAGCGAATGGTTTCGTGGGGTCGACTGATCCAAATCAGATGCAGTGATTGCTGTTGCGTCGGTGTTCTGATTGTCTGCAGGCAGTCATGTTCGCTGGTGCTGGGTCCGATTAAGTCAACCAACAGCAAAATCTTTCTTTCCTCGAATGAGGTTGGGTTTGGGGTTGGTGAAGAGTGTGGGAACAGCGTGCCATCAGTTGCGATGTTTTCGGCGAGAACAACGACAAGCGATACCGAGCTTTGTCTGACATCGCGGAGACAGGCGGAGAGTCGTGGACTCCCTCCTCATGCTTCTCGGACCAGTTCAAATCCACAACTCGGCGACAGTGCGACAGTGTGAGTGACACGCGAATCCATTGAAAGACGAGGACTGGTCGACTGTCAGCGTTCGCAGGTTCTCGTCCCTTCGCCTCCTTCCGAGAAGCCTTCCCGACACTCCCTGCGATGGCCATGTCTCGTTCAGTCCTCTTCCATTCATCACAGTGCGAGTGTCACTTCGTTTGAGAGCGGAGTGGAAGGATTTCCTTGCACTCAATCCTTCACCAAACCAGTGGTCATTAACAAGTGAGTGAGTAGCCTGATGAAATGGTTTATGGGGCTGGCCTGCACAAGATCAACAAAAACACTATGAATACTCCTCCTCGTCACAAACGGTCAAACTTGTTTTCGCGTAGTCACTCCCTGAACGATTGATTGCTTCCGAATAAACGACTTACTGATCCACTGTCGTAAAAACTCTTTCAATGTTCAACTCCAAAACCATCAGCCTTCCATCACTCGACTCAAGATTTGAGAATCTTAGAAGGGAAAACAAGTCAGAAGGGAGTCGTTAGTGCCTCTGCATTAACGAACAATGGACCGGGCAACCAATAGCCGACCAGCGGCATCTCGGACCATCTCCCCACACCAACAAATGATACTTTGCCGCAGAATCGGTTTTCACCTTTGGAATTGTTATCAAATGTTCGTGGAATTCAAACAACAACATCGTCGAATCGCCGGTCCCGTACGTTTTGAATCGTTCAAGACAGAAACAATCATGTCAGATAGCTACCATCACATATTGTGACGAGGAGGAGATCAGAATATAGCAAATATGATGCAATGATCAGATTGGTGTCTTCCGACGGTCAGAATGACAAAGGATTACCTGGTACCGAGCTTTGTTCAAACGTTCGAAACAGAACGGGACAGTCAGACATTCTGGCCGGAAATATCAAGAAATTGTCAAGGACATGATAAGGATTTCACATTTCGTTGAACAGATACTCATCGTGACTTGAATACCCACCAACCGGATCAACATCACGGGACTATCTGTCAGCTCTTTATTGGAAATTAGGATGGACAAGGAAGCAAGTTCATCTGTATCACTGGCAGCCGATCGACAAATGGAGTGGAGCGTGTCCATATACATGTCCTTATTGATAGTCACCCGAACTTGGATGGCCCACCTCCGTGTTGAAGAAGTACAGCAATTTATCTGCCCCTTCCACACGAAAACATTCCTTTTCAACTCAAATCCAACATGTTCTGATCATAGAATCCTGTCATCCATCTTTGAGAGATCCGGGTATCCACAAGGCAATTCACGATCTCATCTCTACTAATTGTATTCATGGGGGATATAGAAGGCTAAAACACAATTAAACGAACTCCTGCAAGAACAGGTGTCAGACAGAATGGTGGTTGAAACTACAAGGACCACCGACCAGTGTAATAACTTCCGATCCAGTTTATCCAGTTATGACTCGAACTAAAGTTGAAAGAGGACGATCAAGAGAACAGGATAGAAAACACCAAAATATATTCTTTTGAAGGCTTCACAGAAGGAAGCTAGCTCACTGGTTGTCCTCATCCAAACTTCAGGCAACCAACTCAGACAGTCTTGTCTCACCAAGGAAACGAAGATTAGTGTGAGATACAGATGTAACTGTTGAGCTCGGCAAGGCAAGAAATCCCATATTTTCAAATGTTAGATACTCCATTGGCACAACCTTAGCGACCATCACAGTATTCTCTCCATCAACCGTGTCACTTGTTTGATGAAGTGAATAATTGGTCGAAGCATCGCAAATTGCATTACTTCTATCGTCGAAGAGACGGGTGCACTCCCCATGAATGAGCGGAGGAGGACAAGTCCCACAGTTCAATGTCAAGATAAATTCAAGGAATGGATGCTCTCACCAACTCTGTACCATCACAACTATCAAACTTCTGTTGACAAGACATTGTACCACTTCAAAACATTCAACATTCGAACTAAACACTCCACATTTGCAGTAACATCGAACACTCACAATTTTGAACACCAAGACAACAAGGAACAGGCTTTCCAGTGGAGGAAACACACTCAATTGCAAGGAAGGAAAGTATCAGATGGTACTAGCTATTGCGCTGAATTATCCCGGACCACTGGTGTGAGGATCCAGTTAAAGCTTGGAAAGAAGTTAAACCTGAAAAGGAAGCAGGATGGTGTCTCCGATGTCATCTTTCTTTCAATATCCGACTCAGTCGTTCGGACACCCCTCTAACAATTTGTGGGCTGTTTGTCTTCGAAAGCCCAAAACGACACGGCATCTCCACGCAATGGAGTGATGACTGTGAGGACAGGCTCACATCATCCGAGAGTGTATCATTCTCAACTTACGACGAAACAACATACTCAATGTTTGCATCAATTCTTAACAAGGTTGCTGGCGCCGACGTTAGAAATTGATTCCCTCAAACAACAAGCACTCTCATTTTCCGCAAATAACAGACCAGAGTCGTTCCTCAGAGGCCTTTCCCTGCAATCAAATGAACCGGAGTTAGGAGGAAGGAAATTGAACAGATGAAGATCTATGGAGAAGGGTTCCAGTCCAACTTTCAGTGAGTATTATGACGATGATGTGCTTGACAGAGTCCTTTTTCCCGGATCTGCAACCGATCTGGGTGTGAATAGACAGAATTAAAAGAAGTCATCATACGGGAGACTAGAAGGAAGTTCAATCGATCTTGATATTCCAGGGGGTGAGATGAGCACAACTTTGAGGACCAAGCAATACGTAGTTGAGATGTCTTTATTCCACGCGACCAAGTGGATTTTTCGAAGGATAAAGAGGACGACAAATCCATTACTTGTCCAGGGATTTTTGCCCTGACTGCGGGGGGAAAGAGACAGAGAACAAGGATTATGGTAATTAGAGTGTTGGGAAGGGAGCTGCAGAGGAAGCCAGATCTTCCACTCCACAAGATGGGAGCTACAGAGGAAGCCAGATCTTCCACTCCACAAGATGGGAGCTGCAGAGGAAGCCAGATCTTCCACTCCACAAGAAGGGAACTATGAAGAGCAGCAGTTTTCAGCTCTGCTTGAGATATTGATTCGACGACCAGAACAAGCTACCATCATGACTCGACTGCTGGCGGAACTGAAGCGATGTCGCGGAAGTTGGAGGGATTGCTAGGAGACTTCCTTGGGAGAAAGAGAGCCGATAATATCGGACATGCAATGCACTTTCTCCGGCATATTCCTCTCAACGTCTGCCTTCGAAGAAGAGAAACCAGCAAAGAACACGGTCAGTGCGGAAGAACGTACCAATCGTGTGTAGACTGTCGACTTTGTCGGTAGCAAGAGGAGACAGGAATGGAGAGACTCATTGACGGATCGTCATGATGAGATTGTGATTACATGCGGAGCCGCTCCGATGCCGAGATGAGTCGTGTCAACACGTTCAAACCATGTTTTCCATCGCAGAATCACAAGTAGAAGAAATGAAAGCGGAAGAACTGATGATTTCATGGAGGAGTTTAGGATAGAAGGGAAGTCTTGTGTCAATGAGCGAAGCAGGATTAGGAGTGGGAATTGAATCACTCCAATCACTCGACAGAACTGCTCACGCACGCACTCCAACCACTCTCCCACAAATCATCAAACTCGAAGATGGACCGAATTGGAGAACATCTATTTCTCTTCTGATCGACAATGGAGAGTGGGAACTCAAAATCAGATCAAGTGAAAACACCTTCTCGAATGGAATGCTTGGATTTCTAAGACCCCCACTTCCCGAATCTGCTACACAACACGGTTGTGGATTCCATGACAATGGGATTGGTGGTGCTCTCAATCTTTGAAATGGAAGAATGTGGAAAGGAGGAGAATTCAAGCCAGAAGGAACAAGCAAGACGTCCGATCGAATTGGGCAGACAGCAGCGATTCGAGAGAGCTGGGTTCTCGGGACTCACAATCAGTCGGTGACAGCCCTTCGGGAACACGGCCTTTTCTTCAGAACTGAGTATTCATTCAAGGAAGAAGTCCACAAAGATATCCTTTCTCTTCTTTTCTCATTCTTTGAGTATTCTCCATTGTTTCTCAGCGTCCCTTTTCAACACTCACTTGTTAATGACCACTGGTTTGGTGAAGGATTGAGTGCAAGGAAATCCTTATGAACCAAACCAGTGCTCATTAACATAGAACGCTGCCACACAACTGTTGCTCGTTCTTGAGTGCTTGTTTTCGTCGCAGAGGCGACTCTCATTCAGCCTTTCGGCTTTTCCATTTCACAAGTCACTTTTGACCTCTCTTGTTTGTCCAGTTTTTCTTCCCCGTTGGGGCTTATCTGGACCCGAGACCCAGATCTCTCTCCTTTTGCTCATTAACTGCCCCCACTTGGGCAAACCAACATCGTGACTCTTTAGTCCCTTGTTGGGAAATCTTTACTGGAACAGAGAAAACTTAATTATGACTCTGTTTTTGTTTCGTTTGGGCAGGCCAGCCCCATAAACCATTTCATCAGGCTACTCACTCACTTGTTAATGAGCACTGGTTTGGTTCATAAGAATGACGAGGAGAGCTGGAGAGGTGGAAAAGCGTGCGAAAAATCGAATCTGTCACACACTGCAGACGAGGCAATGTGTTGAGACGAGGAAGTCTATCGAATCAAAGAAGTCGGGTGCTTACGAAGACGAGACGCCACCGACGAGGCAGGTGAAGCGATCAGAAGCGCATGTCGACCACGCTGGAACTTGACTCGCCACTGTCGTCATCCATCCAAACTGTCCAACGGTCAGTCCAACCAAGTTCCTCAACACCATCCAGTTCGACACAACTCCTCCTCCCCAATCTCCTTTGCGATCGGTCACCAGCCTTCCTTCGACAGTGTCCTCCCACTCTTCCATTCTCATCTGTTGTACAAGGATCTGCACCGATTCGCATTGTCCTTGATTGTTCATCTCCAATTCTCGGAAAATCGTGAAGACTTCATGTGAGACAAGAGGAATCGACATGTCCGATTCTGAAGTCGAGTCATGGCTCGAGAAAGCGAGAGAGACGGGCAGAGCACAAACACAAAGGAGAGTGGGATGTCGAGGTGTCTGAGTGCACGTGCACTTGCGAGCAGGAGAGAGTTCAGGATGATGTTCGAGATGGACGAGGAAGTCTCGAGTGTCTGGCATAGAGAGAGGCAGTCGATTGAGAGTGATGACGAGGTGAGATTTCAAACCAGTTTCAGCCAGTTTCAGTTGGAGACGTTCGGGACAGTGTTTTGGTGATGTGTTTGATGAACAGCGTTGTGTTGTGACGATCAGGTTGGGCAGACGAGATGAGCACCCCAATCGACGGGATGGAGTCTGGCGAAGATCCAACAGCAAACGAGGCAACGTGACTGAGAAGAGAGTGAGCGGAACAGCCGTTCCTCGGATCATCACTCCCAACGAAAAGGTGCATCGCAGACGGCAACAATTGGACGGAAAAGTCTCTGAAGTTTAAGAATGTCATCATCTCTTTTCGAGTGGGAGAAAGACGAGGGATGGAATGCGTGAGAATGCTTCGAAAACAGGCAATCGACCAATCTCTTCGTTCTTTCAACAAGAAGCTGTGCGGATGAAGAAATGAGGACAGAGGACAGCTGCAGACCATCGCGACGAGAGAGCAACGAGGGATTGAGTGGAACAAATGTGGAAGTGTGGATGGAGGAGTGGAGAAAGGGAGAGCGAGATCAGTGCAATGGAAGGAAACAGGACAGTATCGAGCTCATCTGCCCAGTGCTTCGCTCTTTTGATTTCATCGCAACTCCCATCTCAACTCAGTCCAGCACAACAAAGACAGCAAAACGACCGAAGACTGGTGTCCAACAAGGATGTCGCAAGCTCCATCCGACACATAACCAGGGCTCATCAACATGTTGAGTGAGACCCTGGGTCCATCAAAGACGGTCCATGGGTTGGCCGATCTAAAATACCAATCGAAACAAATTGACCTCCTCGTCTATTTTTAACGAACTATCTTTCTTTGATCATCGCTTAATTCATACTAATCAAACAGAAATACAATTTCTTCACTCAGTCGTTCTCTTCAATCTCGCCACAAAAGGCTCGGACAAGTATCTCCCGATGGCAGCATCACCTCACTTCTTTCAACTACCCACTCAAGACAGGGGTAACAAGTGGATTCAATTGAGATCTCTCAATATGAATGTTTTACAAGTCGACAAGCAAGACCGGGAACTTGAAGAGGATCGATCACTCTTAAAGATCCATGACCCGATTCGAAAGTTGGACGACGAGGAGGATACAGGCATCGACAATCTCTCCGATCTTGTGAGCCCTGAAATCAGCAAAGTAATTCACACGATGCCTCACGACATCAATTTCAAGTTGTTCAGTTTTATCCTCTCTCAAGCGAAGGATCGTGACAAGGTTGAAAGTTCATACCGAGGATGAGATAATCCGTCTGTTTTACAAGCTTGGAATCTGAACCAGACAATACCTTTGCATTACACACCAATCATACTTGCTTCTCAGTACAACCACGAATGGATAATTGTGCAGTAATAACGTTCCTCAGCACTCAAGACAGTGCAAACGTTGGAGTATTGACTGCCGATATCATTCATAATAACAACAAGACTCTCCACGGATCATAGAAAGGAGGGCGAAGGAAAAGTATCTCGGTATTACATCCGAACGATCACCAGATTCAGAAGTATCATGATTAGCATGCGAAGTGAACAACAGATCCAGAAGTGACAGGATTCATCATGAAATTCGTCCAATCAAGCGACCACTTTTTCGTGCCAACCGTTGCACTCAAGGAACTTGGACTTGCGAGCGAGGAGGAGACTTGGACAATAAAAAGAAGGTCAAACAGTTTATCCACAGCATTTCAATATCATGCGGAGGCTTTTCTACCAGATTTGAGAAGCATCACTCCGCCTGCTCTGCTCGGACTAAAATTGGCTGTAAACTGCAAGAAAAGCATTACGACTCAACTCAATAGTATTCTGATATCCAACAGGGTGAAACGTGACAGATGATTACAAGATAATCTCGTTAGATGGACTCTGCCATGTAGAAGGATCAATCTCTACCTACGAAGCCAATGAAAGATAAAGGCACCTCTGAATTGCTAGAATCAGCAATTAGTGACCTTGGTTGCGTGATTTCATCCCGTCCAGCAGCGGGGTAAAATGAAACCACGCACCATCCAATACCGGACATAAAGCGAATCAACACTCGTCACTATCATCTCAAAATCTGTCACCATTTCGTATAACTCACCATTTACATCAATTTGATCACGTCTCCGACGACAGTATCACGGCGATCTTGCGCATCTTGGCTCGGAGCCAAACATGTCAGACCTGAACCCTTGATCCCCTTGCAAGGAAGAAATGGTCTTCCTTTTGGGATACACTGTTGATGGACATTCTCTGGCGAGTGAGGGAGGGAAATCAAGCACAAAAGAACAACGGAGTTCCACCATGACTTGGTCGGTAATCAACGTATCAACGCCTCGATCACCTCAATTGACAAACAATCGTGATTCAACAGATCATTTCATCTCCGCACATCTCTCATTGATTCGATATCAATACCGTCTCAAGCTCAATTGGACAACTGATCCCCCCGGCAGACTCAAAGTTTCACGGCAGATGAACTTACCTCAAAACGACCAAAGGACTGAAATATGATCGATTACAAGTGAAATAATTTAGTGCTGACATGCAAACAACCTCTTTTGGGAACGACAACGAAGTTGAGATTGTAAACAAGGATAGGAATGACCAATCTCAGAAAATCACAAAATGTGCACATTTCGACGACAATCGTCAGTTCCCAATTCCGTCGTCACCTTTCAGGATTGTATCAGCCTCCAGCCCCATCCTCGAACAAGCACCTTCTGTCCCACCAGTGGGACAGGCTGAACTCGACGACGTCGACACTTGAACTGATTCTAGTTCACGCTCAGGTCCTCCAAAAGGATTATATCACATTGCAGATGATCTCGAAATCTTCACGACTGTTTTTGATCACTATGAAGAACCACGTACAAATCCGAGGACATTTGAACTCGTCCAATAAGCCAATGAAGATCATGACTCAAAATTATCCGGAGTTTGAAGTGAAACGATGGTAGGATTCTCGAAACGGACACTACTGAACGTACCAGGCGCGGAGAAGAAGGAGAGTGAGAGAAATCTCCTCCGCATTGTCCACGACTCTTCAATCGTCGAGAGCAACGAAATTGTGGGACTGTAAACTGTCATGATGCCCAGGAGAGAGTTGACAGCGAAAGGAAAAATTGAAGAAGAAGGACAGTCCGGAGAACGTCCAAGTCCAGCTTTCTCGCACTATCCGTTCTGATTGCCGCCAATAAGAGGACGCGACCAGTCTCTCCAACAAGAGCAATGTGTTTCCCTGGTCACAAGTCGACGACGAATCAAATTAAACTCTCTTCAACGACATCTCAAGAACAAGACAGGCTAAAGCCGAGAGACAGGTTGCTCGCACCAGGCATCGTCGAACCCCACTCATTCAACAGAATCATCGAGAATCAGAGAAACACGTTTCTCATTCTGAACCCCCTCACCCTGAATGGGCTAAACATTCTCTGTCTCACACGCATGAAAGGCATGTCATCGCACAGGAAAAGACAGATTGGGTTGGAGATCCAAGCTCTACTGGTCTCTCGCCATACAGTTCAACCATACACGTTGATGTGAAGAGTGCGGCATCTCAACAGACCAGCACAAAGTCACCTTTGGAGAAGGGGAAGAGTCAGACTGGATGTGATTGTGTAGTAATCCAGAAAACTTAACTGGCATATTCGCTGGTCGGTAGTTCACACCATCAGCATGACCTACTCTGACCAACATCAGAGTGCCTTTCAAGGGGACGGCCCTCAATGCAAATCAAAGCGAACGTGAATCATTTTCTACTGATTGGCTGACAAGGACTTGACGGCCAATCGCGAACCAGTCACAGCGCAGATCATCCCGCATTGTAGGAAATACTTCTGAGAAACAGTTCTGAACTCACCATCGGAACCGTCAACCTATTATTTCCATCGTGGTCGGAAGGTGTTGTCAGAGATGAGTACAGTCAAATTAGAAACATGTTGGACTTGGGGCCCGAAGGAAGGAATGAAGAATCTGGTCGGGCAGAAGTCAACATCATCGGATATGGTTCCAGAATGGATATCTCCCACAGCACCAGCACAATTGGTAGCGGAACGGAAACGGGATCGGCGGAGTTGGGAGGGAATGCGAGATGTTTTTTGGACATCTCTGGGGAAAGAGGACTGTTTAAATACGGGCATGCATAGCACTTTCCTCAGCATATTCCTCTCAACCACCGCCTTCGTCGAAGTAGAGAGCAGCAGTTAACCTTCCCTCAAATGACTTTTTGACAACCTTTCGAGTCCTGATGCTTCAACGTAACCTCGACATCAGTAGCTGCTACTTTGAGCTGATCGACGATTAGTGTCAATACCGAGACAAATCTCCAAATGGAAAGATTGGTGAAAGAAGTGGGAGTGAAAGAGGCAGGGAGTGCCGATGAGCGATGAAAGACGATTTACATCGTCATCTTGTTGTCCGGAGGGAGTGTTGATTGAGAGGAGAGAGGGACATGTCAACAGTGCAGACGCGACTGGTCGGAAGAGACAGAAATGGAGGAGACAACACTCGATGTGAGTCAGCGGGTAGAGACACAAGAGGCAAAACTCACATGGAAGGAGTGACTTGAGGGGAGAGAGAGATGGTTTTAGAAGAAAAGCTGAGCTACATATCAGCGGAAACAAGCTATGAATCCACTCTCCCCTCCCGCCCGTGACCACGACTCGCGAGCCTACATTCGAGAATCTCTTCTGCGGGTCGAGTTCTCTTCGTCCGACAATTATGAGTCGAGTTCTCCTCAACCTCGGGGAGTGAGTGGAAAAGGATACTACAACTGGTCAGTCGAGTCTGCCCCCTGTTGACGACTACTACTCAGCTCCAATCGTCATCGGTCGATAAGACTCCTCGCTCGCCAACTGCTGGTGCCAGCATATGAGGTAGCACGGCCGTAGTCTTGGTGGAAGTGAGCAAATGGGTAGAGTCATTCAGGATCTCTTCTTTTCTTATTCTCATTTTCACTTTCCACTTGATTTTAGTCCTTTTCAAATCTCAACATGTTGATGAGCCCTGGTTATGTGTCGGATGGAGCTTGCGACATCCTTTACACAAACCAGTGCTCATCAACCTCTTTCTCTGCCACACAGCAGTTGAAAGAGGACATCGGTATGTCTTTAGCACTGCGGCGTTTTAAGTTGTAACCTTTTGGTGGTTTTCATTTCATTAGTCATTCTGACTTTTCGGTTTCTCCAGTTTTTCATCCCCGTTGGGGCTTTTCTGGAATTATGGGCTAGATCCCACTTTTTGCTTATCAACCGCCCCCACTTGGGCAGAACCGGCTCGATGATTAACCTCTCGAGTTGGGATTTTAACTTTCAACAGATAAAACTTCTTATTTGTATTTGTTGATCGGCCAACCCATGGACCGTCTTTGATGGACCCAGGGTCTCACTCAACATGTTGATGAGCACTGGTTTGTGTGAACAATCTCAACCACAGCACGTCCAGCAGGGGCAGGCAGAGCGGCAAGTCAGAGCACAGCGAGAGCGACGGACGATTCGGCGGAGAGACCGAAGAAAGAGAATGGGAACGATGTTGGGTCGAGTGAGGGTGAGTCCAAGTGCTTCTTCATGTCGAACTCCGGAAGAGGAAAGGCCTCTCGAAATCCTGTTTGCAGTGCAAGCGATCGGCAATCGATGAGACGAGAGCGAAGTTCCATCGCTCGACACCATTCAACAGCATCGTTGATGAGCCAGCTTCAATCAAACAGACAGAGCATGGAGGGAGCGAGTCGACAGCCATGGAGGACGAAGAGAGGGCAGTGTCGATGGAGCAGACGAGGAGAGAGGATGTGGTGAGTGGGAGAGGAGGGGAAGTGAGAAGAGCACACAACGAGTGTGGCTGTTCATAATCTCTAATGAGGATGAGTACGACGAGAGAAGCAGCAGTTCACGTTCCATCTCGTCTGGAGTTGTCCGTCCCATCGCACAAAACCAATCACTCACGCAGATGCGAGTGTGCTCGAATGATGTCGTTTGAACCGCCCTTCCAGTAGGTTCAATACGAAACCTGGGGCTCCTCTCATGACGAGATATGGTGTGATCAATTACTTCATTCAAATACATTTATGCCATCTCCTCATCGTTACTCATGGAAATATCTCTTTCCAATATCGATCCTTAACAAGTTGATGCTCCTTTGATGGTCAATCATATTATTGAGACCTCACTTCTGTCAACAAATATTTGCCTTTCTCTGGCAGCACAACCCACAAACCCACACTCCCATGACACGCTAGTTAACAATAGTAGCTCACGGATCTCGTATCCAGACATTTTGTCAACGAAGGGCTCACTCGAAACCTAGTTGGAGCAGATTGATCCTCGAATCGTTCACCAACTCCAGATGTAGTTATTAGCTCAGTGTCTTTTCGATTTGGTGATTACTGTCGAATTAGTGTTCGTCACGGGTGCGAAGGTTAGTTGTACAAGATATCGCACACTTCACCAACCGGACTCAGAGTCCAGAACACAGACAGAATAGGAGGCAACCCTACGATGAGGAGACAGGAATACGCATCAACGATATGAAAGGACGACAAACCGGCGAATGTTATCAGATTGGATCCCTCCAGTCGGACTGGTCTGAACATGCCGATCCTTCGGAGGAAGAACCCTCAACAATTTCAATTATCTTCACCTGAAGACAGCCGGACTTTCATCCAAGTTGTCCGTACAGACAGGGTAAGAAGATTACGATGGTGAACTCAGTATATCGATCATGTGAGGGGTGGGACTCATGTGTCCCTCTCACCAGCTACTTCGATCGACACAATGACGTGGTAAAGTCCAGTACCATCATGCAATGAACAAACTCAAAAGGAGAGGAGGACAGAATCAGCAATGACAACGCACGATAAGCGAAGCCGAGATCCACAAAAATCAAGGTCCCATCGATACCGGGAGAGTGGTATTTAAACAAAGGCAAACCATAAATAACCCTCCAAGCTGAGCCACAAGCGTCTATTTACTGTTGCCACTTCATCGTGAGTGCACTGTCGACGCAACAGGGATCCTCTATCCCGACTCCCTCTAGATATCCGACAATTTAAAAAATTCCAAAATAGTGGACACAAATCGGCTTCTATCCATCGACATCTTGAATTATTCCCTCTTCCTTGAGTTCTCTCATGTTTTGAACACAACAGCGCCGCTCGTTTCTACAACTCTTAAAATTCCAACAATTGCAACATACATCTCTTTCGCTGACCAATTTTTAGCATCAATGCCTCAACCAGTATAGGGGAACGATCTTATTGACGAGTATTGTTACTATGAGGCGGACTACAACCAGTCGTACAGTCGGTCGGAATGTTGAGGAATTTGTAACTCGTCATGTCAAACGTAAAACTGTAGAATTGCATTTTTCATCAAAAAGGAAAAAAGTGTCAAACCTCTGTCTGTCTCATGTGTCGACATTCGATTATCTTTCAAAATTTTCATTCAAAATTCCATATCAAGATTTCTACATCATTGTTGAGCACATTCTTCAACTTTTTTCGTGATCGTGTGCTGAGAGAATGAGGAGAGTATTCGATTGGAAAAAAGAAGACAACAAAGGACGATACCGGAACAACTCAGAGAAGACATAGGGTGCTGGGCGCATTCAAGGGTCTCGTACAACCAGCTTGGGAAAAATGATGATCCAGTCGTGGAGGAAGAAAAGAGCGTATTTTCAAGGAATCAGAAAGCAGTGTACTATGCTTGATAAAAGAAGACAGTAGAAGAGAAATATCATGAAATCAAACCTAAATTTTTGATAGAGAATCAGAGAAAACACATCGTTTGGAAATCCGAAGAGCAAACCCATCTGACTTTACTAGACTCGATTCAAAACAGATTGTCCAAATTTCAAGAAGTCTGAGGGGAGCTTGTTGAACAGTGATACACAGATTTGATGATGTTCAATTCGGTTCGCATATCCAATTTTGTCTCACAAAGTTCCATCCACTCCGGTTTATCAACACGAGTGGAGACGACTTTCAACAGAATGAGAGATTTGCATTGATGTCTGGAACTAATTGGTTTGCCGTTTAATTTCTTTGAAGTTGTACTTTCAAAGTTTGAGATGAAAATAGAGTCAAAATTGTGTAGATTTCAGAAATTCACATTGTTGGCTGGCAAAATTATTAAGACGGCAAACCAATTAGTTCCAGACATCAATGCAAATCTCTCATTCTGTTGAAAGTCGTCTCCACTCGTGTTGATAAACCGGAGTGGATGGAACTTTGTGAGACAAAATTGGATATGCGAACCGAATTGAACATCATCAAATCTGTGTATCACTGTTCAACAAGCTCCCCTCAGACTTCTTGAAATTTGGACAATCTGTTTTGAATCGAGTCTAGTAAAGTCAGATGGGTTTGCTCTTCGGATTTCCAAACGATGTGTTTTCTCTGATTCTCTATCAAAAATTTAGGTTTGATTTCATGATATTTCTCTTCTACTGTCTTCTTTTATCAAGCATAGTACACTGCTTTCTGATTCCTTGAAAATACGCTCTTTTCTTCCTCCACGACTGGATCATCATTTTTCCCAAGCTGGTTGTACGAGACCCTTGAATGCGCCCAGCACCCTATGTCTTCTCTGAGTTGTTCCGGTATCGTCCTTTGTTGTCTTCTTTTTTCCAATCGAATACTCTCCTCATTCTCTCAGCACACGATCACGAAAAAAGTTGAAGAATGTGCTCAACAATGATGTAGAAATCTTGATATGGAATTTTGAATGAAAATTTTGAAAGATAATCGAATGTCGACACATGAGACAGACAGAGGTTTGACACTTTTTTCCTTTTTGATGAAAAATGCAATTCTACAGTTTTACGTTTGACATGACGAGTTACAAATTCCTCAACATTCCGACCGACTGTAGCCGCATCTTCCGTCACGGATTATCAAGATCACTGGGGTCAGCTTTCTGCCTGAATAAACATCAAAACACCATCTCCGAGTTTCTTATCGAGAATTGTTCGAAACTGGAGGTTTGTATGCCGGCACAAAACAGCTCTCGGTGCAAGCTTATCATCGACACTGATTTGTCAGTCAGACCCCCAACAACTTCAACTCGCATTGCTATTTCGAAAATGAATGTAATTACGTTCCTCTATGCGTTTGTCTACAAAGACACTGTCAGTTTCCCCGCACCACGAAACAGCTCCGTCGAGAAAGGTGACGACCCTTGCGATTTCACCACCATTCATTCATCTCCGACGGGCATTGACGATCATCAAACTCTGTGTCGCTTCCTTCTCTCTCCCTGAGGACACAACGACCACAAAATTGTCTGTTGCGAACCACGAGCTCTCAGAGATTCGGCTGTATGTCTCGACAACAGTCTGAAATTCACCATCTCCAAGTTTGGTGTTGACAGATGTTGCAAATCGGAGACAACTCTGTCGAACAAGAAGGCAAATTTCGGAACCCAACATCGAATTAGTTCTCTCACATCCCGAGGAAGCTCGGTTGAGAAATGAGACAACTTCCGTGCGATTTGGTGACCCCATTTGCTCCGTCTCCAATCCTTGCTTCGATGCTCCCGACCATCCTTTTTTCTTACAGCTTGAACGACAAACTCTGATGTGAACACAACAATCACCGATAGCCTCGCTGTCTTCATTGCTGATGTATCCAGATAAACTAAGTTCACCATCGTATCTTCCTCCCTGACTGTCGACGCCACAGATCCAGTACTTGTCAAATGGACCGTGACAGAAACGAGATAGAGAACTGAAATGGTTCTTCACCTGGACAACTCGTTGTTGAAGAAAGGTCCGTCCGCAGCACCAGCTCTGCCACGTTCAGTGTGAGTTGCATCCACTGGGCTGAATTTGTCAGCGATGACATTGTCATCTGTTCAGAACATTGTTGTAGAAACGCTGGGAACATCGCTCAGCGAGAGAATTATCGGTCAGCGTTGAAGAATGGATGGAGAATGTTTCAATCCATCCCAACCACAAAGATCTCCTCGGTTCGACCATTGTCGAGCTTGATCTGTCCATGCAAGGCTCAAACTGCAACGATGGCTCAAACGAGTTGACCATCGAAAAGGAGACAAGGTTCCGACCGAGACACTCCATTGTGAATGATAGTTACGGTGTCATTGTGAGTCAGCTTTGTTGTTCCTGATATAGTTCGACGGAACGGACTTTCAACACCGAATTATTTGATGAGTGTGACATTGAACGAACAGTTTCCTGAGGGAAACTCCACAGCGAGCATCTCAACGACTCCAGTCTCCACTGCTCGTCTGATTGGGATTGGCGCAGTCTTGCGCACTGATTGACAGGAAGACAGGACTCTTCCATTCATATCTTCTGGATAGTTTCCATCACAGATGTTGGGAAGACGTCGATTGTGTTCACAATCGTTCAACACTAACGAATTCTCATCCGAACACTTTTCACCACCGACAACCTTGACTCGCGAACTTCATTCATGTTTCCGGTTTATCCACAGACATTGTCTCTCCATTTGTTCGAATCCAACGAAACTGTGTCGTACTCACACTTTCTGGTCGTGTCCTTCCCCCACACGACCACATCCTCAGCCCTGAGAACCCATCAGACCTAATGGACTCTCACAGATAGATGAATTGGTTCCTTGTCGACAGGATCGAGATTGTAGTCTGCTTCTCTCTCACTCGTCGATGGTCCTCTTCCAGAGTGTGGCCAGACGATCATCGCGACAGGATTCGAGGGTAGGAATGAAAATGGAGAAGATGTGCATGTAAATAGAGCCCTTACGATCTTTTTGACAACAAAGCTAGCTGTCATCATCAACAGCTCTCTGAATCCCGTTGTCACCAGGAAGGGAGAGATACCGTTCAACTTAACTGGATCTTCAACGGTATGGACAACAGAATCGGGTCAATTGCTATGACTCGTGATTCAGCAACAAATGTTATTCAAATGGAATATGGGACACTCACGCGATCAAATGATCATTGTGCACTCTACGAGCAAAGGGCAGTCTTTCACTAGAGGGAGATCTGGGCATTCACAAAGCTGCTTCTCATCTGATTATGATTCAGAGACCGAATGACTTCGAGAGCGAAGAACTCATAATAGAGTTGACCAACACGACTGCGGGTACTGGAGGCGAGGTACTCTCCGAAGTTGCCCGATCGATGGTGGTGAAGGGGGAAGCAGTCTATTCCGGGCACAACCTTCCTCAATCCAGAAGACATTACCACATTGAGTTCGTCACACTCACATGAAGGGTCATCCTTTGCACTCTCTGTCACCTCGCCGCAAGCATTATTCACAACTGTCCCGTCTTTCAGGCAGACCGGAACGTATAGTGTGGAGTCAGAGGATCGTGTCAGAAGGAGCCGGCATCTTCAGTTCGGACACCGATCTTGTCTTCGAAGGGTCGAAGCAATCGGATGTTCATCATGACAAGTGGGGGAGAGACAAGAAGACATGAGTGAGTGAGCACTTCGGCTGGTCTCCGAATGGTCTTGCGCTCCAAACTCACTCAACCTTGTTTTATTCTGTTTGGTGGCAGCAGCTTGTCGCTGGTCACGGCCTGCCTTCGCCATCACCACTATCAGTTGAGACTTCAGGCTTGTTTTCTTCCTTATTCATCCCTTTTTTGGTCCTTTCAAGTCTCGTCATGAGAGGAGCCCCAGGTTTCGTATTGAACCTACTGGAAGGGCGGTTCTATTACAGAAACCAGGGCTCCTCTCATCTAAAAGTCTGCCACACCCACAGGTTTTCTTCTCCAATGGGAATTGGAGTTTCTTTTACCTTTTTGCTCCTTCTCCCGGTCTTTGACCAGAACCAGGTGCTCACCGAGAGGTGGCAACTGGGAATATTAGGGGAGAGCCTCTTGAACTCAAAGAGAGAACTCGTACAAGTTCCTACACTTCTCTCTTTACTCTTGATTTGTTTCTCGGTTCACGACCGAGAAAGATTTCATTTGAATGTTCATTATTTACAGGCCTACCCATTAATAACTTATTCTTATAATTGATCACACCATATCTTGTCATGGGAGGAGCCCTGGTTTCTGTAATAGGATACGCCGAACTCAGATGAGCGGAATGTGCGGTGTTGGCGACGAGAAGTGAATGTTAGCGATTTGAGATGCAGAGAACTCGAACGAGTGCTGTCGGATCCATTCAGAGTTGTCAGACAATCGTCGACTTCGAGATCGGCGAGACAAGTAGCAGCTGAGCGCCAGAGAGTGCGAACAGCGCTTCGAGAAGATGGAGATTGACGAAGAGTGTCGTTGTGCTAATCAGTGCCTCTTCCTCCCTTCATCAGAACTCAATCACTCTTCAAATCAAAACACAACAGAGCGAGAGAGCGAGAGAGTGGTGTTGAAATCGGGAGAAACGAGGAAGAGGGGCGGGAGATGGTTGAGTGTGGAGAGCGAACGGTGTTGTTCGGTTCGAGTGGCTATTGCTAGACGCAGTCCGCGTAATGACTACGGGCAGTCCGCTTTTTGGACTACGGGCAGTCCGCTCCTTACTAGAGGCAGTCCGCGAATGACTAGAGGCAGTCCAACACATTTTGCGTCAATGGTGACGAGAATTGAATCTTCGGATCATTCACTTCCTTCATTTACTCCAGGACGACGGTTTAGACGAAGATCAATCAGAATTTATGTTGGATTCGAACACACGTGCCATTTTGCTGTTAATCCATCAACACAGCAAATACCTGTCTGATTGTTGTTATTCACATCATTTCCATCGACATCGAATCTTTTGATCTCTTTTTCTGGTGGAGTGACTCACTAATATATTTGGATCGTACTCATTTCACATTCTCTCTCTTGACGACTCATTTTCGCAATTGAGACTCTTTTAAAAGGAAATGATCACAAAAAAGGAGAGATAATGGTGGAAGAAATGGTTAGGATGAGGTATCTTCGGCCAAATCCTCTTACAACTCCGATCTTTCCACAATCTCATTCAGCTCCTCTAATTCCTTCATCTGCGCATTAAAATCCGGACGACATGCAAAATGAGCTGTCCGGACCTTCAATACAGTTAGTGCTGGGGGAACAAGTGTCACATTTCCAATTTTGGCTCATTTTGACAAAGAGAGCTTGGAGGTGATCTGCGGGAGACTAAAGTTCCTTACGGGCCAAGTATTGGTTTCCTATTTCACATAATCTTGTTGGATGAGTATATTGTAGCCGATTCGTTCGGATATCGTTCCGATTCTGGCGATGATTTGGAGTGTTGATCGTTGAGAGGGAGCCTGAAGACAATAAGCAAGAGAATTTTGAGAAAAGGAGTTGAGAGAGGGTCATTGGAAGACTTTTAGAAATTTCAAGGATGATGGAATGATGTCAACGAAAAAATGAGATCGACAAGAACGAACCTTGTGGACGAGTGTGGAGACAAGTTGGTGCCTCGGGGTCGAAAAGTATTCCTCAAAAGCCTTTCTGGCTTCCATTTCTTCACTGAGTGCTATCTCTTCTTCTTCCTGCAGGATCTTTTCTTCTTCTTCCGTCAATAGCTCTTTTGGTTCCCATTACTGCATTTCTTCTTCCTGTTTTCACCTTTGCATATCATCTTTCGGTCATTTCTCTTCGTTCTCACTTCTCATCCATTCTTCTTCCACTCAGTTGAATGGTTCATTGTTTTCCTTCTGTCTCCCTCCATCATCTTGGTGCACGGCAAAGATGACTGCTTGGTCCACCTGTCGTGACTCTGTTTCTGCAGCCTTCAGTTTCTTTTGTGACTTATGTTGCTTTTGCCGCTGAGAAAACGGGTCTAACTTTGTCATTCTTCAGTTTAACATCTGTGAGACTTAAATAACATAAAAAAGACCACTACCCCGTGTGCTTTCATTCTAGTCATGAGTCTGTGGAGGTGATTGTCCACATGGATCATTGAATTCTTCGAATGGTGAGCGACTGACTTGGATCGCTGATCTTCCGAAATAGGGGTGAAAGTGGAGGGATAAGTTGAATGAGAAAGATTGATGTGACACATTGTCTGGAGAGAGGGTCAAAAGGCGAATCTCAAAGATGAAAAGAGAATGTGGTTGATCAAACCATTTCGAGAGATCTTGGTCCTGGCCAATGAGACGAAACTGAACTCATTCGTGGTGTGAAGGTCAGAGATGTATCTGTGAACCATAATTGTTGAGTTGATCCTGTGAGAATGTGAGAAAAGTGTCTATGGACCTCGGAGAACGTCGGACTGCCTCTAGTCATTCGCGGACTGCCTGTAGTAAGAGGCGGACTGCCTGTAGTCAAAAAAACGGACTGCCCGTAGTCATTACGCGGACTGCGTCTAGCAATACCCGGTTCGAGTCTTCGCTGGTTCTTGTCTGTTTCTATTCCTCTTCTGGAAGGTTCATGCCCAGATGGTTGTTCCATTCGATTGATTTGGCAACAATATGTCTTCCGTATCCTTTTTCGTTGTTTCGCAGCTTTTCCTCAATCACATCTTCGATGCCCTCCATACTCAACATTCGATTCACTGTCCTGCACATCCGTCGTACTTCTCTGCCTTTGTCGTTCCATTCCAGCTCAGTATTGCTCATGTCATCCAGAAAACACCACATTGAGTCTTCCTTTTCGAAGAATGTGAGACAACTCGAAATGGTGAGAAAGACAGGCAGATTGAGAACAAATTCCATTGTCGGTTGATAATAGGGAGATATTCGGAGGAGTCTGGCGAGGAGCTCCACGAAGTACTTGGATTGGTCTCCATCGACGATCGAAAAGCGGTTCGTGCACAAATGGCAAATGTACTGCCCCGAAGGGGCCACAACTTGCTGAAAAACCGACTCGTGAACTGCTTGTGGTTCATTCTGATTTTGAACTTTGAGTCGATACAGTCCATACGGAGTTGCGAGCCAGAGAGAACGGATGGTGATTTTCATGAGGTTGACGTGAATATCTTCTGTTTCTGCAAAGGAAAGAGACAGTGGATTGAGAGCGTTGATGAGTCGAGTGATCAGATCAGCTTTGACGAGGGAAAGTTGGACTTTTGGTGAACACCAATCAATCAGAGTTTTGATCATCTCCATTGTTGCTGTAGTGATGAAATGACTGGCCGAAGAAATGAACACCCCAATGCATTGTGTGAAGCTTCTTAAAGATTCATCTGTGGTTGGCCCAAAGGCACCGAGGAAAGCTTCAGCAGACGAATAATTCAGTTGAGACACATATTCGAGAATTTTCAAGGCTTTCGCTTCCAAGGAGTCATCAAGGACAGACTGTAACTTCACTGTCGCAACGAGAGACAGAAATATTTTGGCAATTTCCTGTTCAGACTCAAGTTCTTCTTCATCCCAATTCAAGAAACGAGAACAGTCTGGAAGATATACAAAGAAGTGTGAAGAGATACCATCGCAAGCAGAATCAGTGGATGAGGATGTGTTCGTGTCTAAAGCACTCATTCTTTCAGATTCTGAGATGAAATACCAGTTATGGGTGTGAACAATAAACGCGTGAAACAAAGAGGTTGAAATGAAATTGACGAGAAATTAAGACAAATCAAGAGTGTGTTTTAACTGGCCGCTGTTTCCAGTTGAGCAGACATCCAACACATTCTCCAAAAGCGATGCAACTCGAACATCAGACGGCGACACTTCAGAATTCAGCGACGACAGAAAAGACTCCTCAGAGCGGTTCAGCATGCCCAACGGGATCCCAAACACTCGAGTCCACCAGAAACTCTGAATCTACACGTCGCGCTTGTTCTTGATCCAAACCAGCAGTGAAACAACAAGTCTGTTCTCGTTGTTGCCGTTCAGCATGATCCACTCCCCTTGCGGTTGGCCCGACGCCACATCCACTTCCACCAGCCGCTGAATCAGGTCGACCGCGGACACAAGTTGTCCTGTCTGGAAGAATCCTGTCTGTCCCATCATCTCACCCATCTTCTCAATCTCAGCCTCCAACCGCTCGTCCACAACTGATTCGGCGTCCTGTGGGGTCAGTGCAATCTCCGGTACGTTCGTCAGAGGGAACGATGTCTCGTATTGTGTCATCGTTCGAACTGTCTTTCGCGATGCTGCCCGCCAATCGTCCACCACAAGTCCAGACTGCTGCCTTCGACAAACCGATTGAAGCCATCATCTTTGCTCCGCTCCCAATTTCCGAACTTTTGGAGACAATCCCGGACAGATCGACATTGCGGGGAGAGTGTGGTGTGGCTAAGTATGGATCTTCGAACTTGGTTGACAATCCAATTTGAGATTGATGTCTCGTGCTGTCGTTCCAACTGACGGTTTCGAATTTGTTTCTTTGTTCCTGACTAGACATGCGTGAACTGTGGTGAGATTTCGTCTGTTGGTGCTTTGTACGACACTCAACCTCAACACCATCATCTTTCCTCAAAAACAGCACACCATTTGAGACTCCTGGTGACACACAAAGTTGGATCAGTCAGCTTGACGCACTCCCTGACGGACTCGTGTTCATCGTCATCGACGAGAGGATTTCTGCCAATGTCTGTCCGCATCGACTCACTCCTCATTTCACAACAAGGAGCTCGAATCCAGCGAACACAACGAGACTCGCAGACATCTTCAGCAGGTGACGATGATGTGGTCATTCTTGTTCTGCGTGTCAATCCATGCCAATCAGCTTGAGTCTCCAGCGAAGATCGAGAAGTGGTGGTCGCACAAGTGCCGAAGACAGCTTTCTGATGGAAAACAGTCTTTTCCACAACCATTCAAGAGACTATCCCAGTGTTTCGGTGCAGATCCTTGTTCAACAGACGAGAAGGAGCAGATACAGCCACTACTCGACGAGAACCGCACCACAACGTAGGGACCTCTCCACTTTCTCCCCTTTCCACGCTCGCCCAACACAGCCTCTGAGTCTCGACGTGCATCGCAGCCAGCGCGACGGTGTCCAGCCACACCTCGTGTATGCCGTTCCACAACACCATCCAGTTCGACACAACTCCTCCCCAATCTCCTTTGCGATCCGTCAGCAGTCTTCCTTCGGCAGTGTCCGCCGAGTCTTCCATTCTCAAGGGTTAGGCATTGTGCCCACGGTGCCCAGCTTTTTTGTGCCCAGCTCTAAACCGCTGTTTGAATTCCTTTTTCACGTGTTTAAATGTGTGTATTAGGTGAACATTTCATGTGTATTTTTGAGTAGAATATTCAAGTCTCTCCATCCGGACAGTTTGATCGCACTTATTTAAACTTGTTATTTTTCACTCAAAACATGTCTTAAAGAATATATTGATCTCAAAATGGATTCAAATCAATCAAAATGTCACGAATTCACCAAATATGATGAGAAACGACCAGGCCACCACTTTCTCCCCTTTATCATTTTCTCGATGAGATCGAAACACCAAACGCAACTTACTTTCTGAAAACATTGTTGAATGACTTTAAATAAATGCCAAATGAAGTGCTTTTTTATCTGAAAGCTTCTTTAGTTCATAGTTCATCCCATCCTTCAGAGAGTTCGTCATCAAAGTCATCGTGAACAACCACGATTCTTGGTTCTCCGGAGAAGCTCCTCTTCGTCCCTCTGGGGGAGTGAAGTTCAGTCAATGTGGCTTGTATTGAAGGATACATGTCGAAAGATAACATTTTAGGAGAGTTGTGGAGGATCCTTGTCAGGGTGCAGAGATGAGGGATGCGTAGTTGGGATCGCTCTTTCCTCTGAGTGTAATGGAGAACTGAAAACTCTCTCTCGGTCGGGACAGATGTACTTGCGATAGTTTTCAAGGCGATTATGATCGGGAGAATTGACTCAAGTGAATGAAAGAGATGATTCGAGAGGATCAGATCTAAAAGTTGAGTTTTTGTCAGTGGAACCAGACTGAAATGAGCCTTGTAGACAGACTTGAGATGTCTCCAATGAGTGAGAATATTTTTACGCTGGAGAGGTGGAATTATGTTCTGGAACAGCTGAGCGAGGGATAACATTTTTGAGTCCTCACGTTCTGAATCTGGGAGGAGTTGAGTCGAATGTGAGAAGTATTCCAGATCTTCTGTTTGATCGGGAATCAGAAATCTGATAGTAATCGAGTTGAATAGTGCCTGAGCCAGTTGTCTACATTCCTGATGAGAAGACTCTATATACGGCTCAAAATTAAGCTGAGTGTGCTCCGATAGTTTGATGGACAAGAATTCTTCGAACTCATCCGGATTTTGACTTGTGATTTCATTTCTGAAACGATTGACGATGAAACGAGTTTGAGGCATTGATAGAGTGTCAGTCTGGAGAAGGAGTGAGATTTCGTTTGCTTGGGAGAGGAGATATTCAAGGAGAGCTAATCGAACAACATTCTGAGTGTCCGAGAAGAATGAACAAAGCTGAGCAGTTGTCGGATCAGTATCGGGTTGGTTGATGCGTAAAATAACTTCAAGGAATGTGAGTGTCTCACGAATAGCCGATAGTTTTGTAATCCATCTGGTGTTGACCGGTTTGGTGAGAGTCCTTCGCTTGGAACCGAGCCTTTCCATTTCTTTCCTGAATAATTTAGTTTTGGCGTGCGATTTGGTGATAGAATGGACAAACAACATTGAATTGTGAATTAATAGTTTGGAGAAGGGGTGGTTTGGATCGTCGAAGACATCCTTTAGTGAAAGTTGGAACCGATGGGCGGAGCAGTGAATGTGAAGGATATTCTTGTTGGATTGTTTGAGATGCTTTATAAAACCGTTTCGAACCCCAACCATCGCCGGATCGCCGTCGGTTGTGACAGAAACGATCTGTGAAATGTCGATGTGGGCCTTGTTGATCTGCCGTATGAATGCCGTGAATAATTCCGCGCCGGTACAACCATTTGTCATCTCTTCCAAGCCAACCAACCGTGTTTCAGTTTCTCCATTCTTTGACAAAAACCGAACATGAACACACAAAACAGATTGTGAATTGTGGTCAGTCGATGTGTCTAGAATTAGAGAAACGGGAGTGGGATGTGTTGGATCATTGGAAGGCAATTGGTTGAAATAGACGTCGAGAGCGTCGGCTATCCTCCAGAATTTTTTGTTGTCAGAAGTTGGAGCAGATGATACGAACCTTGGGTTCGACATGAGATTGAATTGATTTGTGAGATCCTTGAATTGAGTACATGGCAGAAAGTGATGAGCTATGTAGTGCACAGCTCTGATTTCATTGAAACGATGAATTTGAATTGACCGTAGATCAATTGGCGGAATTGTAGACTGAGGACTTGTGGGGTCGAGAGTGTCCATTTCTATTGATTTTTGATGAATTCTTGTTTTGAGATGTCGTCTAAGTGACTTTACATTTTGTGGAGTCGCTGGTTCAGAAATGAACTCGTCTCGGGGCCGTTTGAGTTTGTCTTGATGCTTGTGACATAATTTACAATAGATTCCTTCTCCTTCCAGGTAAAAGGGAGACTGACCTGATTCGTCCAGCCATTCTTTCTCATGGATCCACTTGTCGTAGAGTCGGTATGATGCTGGAAGGACAGGAATAACGTTCTCCTGCCTCTCGATATGTTCATCCACATCTGAATCGTCGATTAGATGATCATGTGACTGTTGTGATGCGCTTGGTTCGGAAGGGACGATCGAATTTGATTGTTCATCTGTCAGCGAGACAATTGGTTTTTGGTTCTTTTGGTTTTTTCAAAGGGTCGGATCAGAGCTGTTTTCATGAAATGTGTCAATACGATTCAATAAAGACAACGAGGCTCAATAAATCGGAATAAAAACACAATTGATGTGTTGTTTCAATGGAATAGCTCACTGGAAAAGGCTCAACCAACGGTCAACCAAACGGTGGTTCTTCATAGATGTGGGACACAAAAGATTTTGGAGACATATTTCACATTTCATCATAAATACGTAACAAGGACAGTTGTAGAGTGAAGGATAGATTGCAGGAAGCTTATTACACCACCTAAAGGAGTGTGAACTCAATTGGAGATGCTCGGGAATCTCATTTCTTTTCTCATTTGTTATGGGTTGATCTCGATTCTCAAATTGACGATTTCCACACGGTATCGAAAAAATCATCAATAAAAACTGAATGAAAACACGTGTGAAATGGATGAAGTCGACATGAACGTGATCCGTCCTTCAATTGGAGAGATCTCTTTCTGCGTCCATAATCGGAGTAGGACGACATGTTATCTCTGTGCTTGCCTAAATTTGTGAAGAGAATGAAAAATAAGGAATGAGAAAGAGAGCAAACGTGCAAAACACAGAAAAGAGGCTGGATCGGTTCGGATTTGTGGAGTGACGAACCTGTTCGTCGAATTTGTTGAATCAACAAAGTTGGATGGATAAACACTGAAAAATGTGAAAAACGAGAAGGAAATTGAGTGATGAAGGAAATAGGGAGATATTGGCAAGAAAAGTGATGAAACAATTGTTGTGGATAAAAATTGAACAATTGAGTTTTGTATGATGGAAAACACACCCGAATCGCATTTCAGCGAACATCAGGTCATTGTCCGTGAGTGGGTTAATCTTGAACACAGGATCCTTGAACGGGGATTTTTGGGCGGGCAAGAGGGGATTTCGGCTTTTTGATCACATCCATTATTGGGTTTCTCAATTTTTTCGGATTCTTCTGATTAGGTTTTCGCCATGTCATCTGAGACATGGAAGGCGAAACGGATTGTGATATGACTTTTTCCGGAAAACGGATATCTTGTCACATTGATTGCGGGATGATCAGACCTTGATCCTCCTTTCTCCACTTCAAGACCATTTTACCTTTCCGTTGACTTTTGTAGTGTAAACCGATTAGTTCACGAATCATTTTCACAAATATGAGATCTTAATTGTCTATAGATCGCTCAAAGAGGGAATTATGTCCCGAAAAAGAATTATGTCCCATGTCTATCAATTCATGCCTTTTCGTGGAAGGAGGTTCGTTTCAATTTGTGATTATGTGTTATTGAGTGTTCATTTTTGTCAAAGCAACGATAAAAGAGGAAAAGGATCACATTGGGTTGAAATGATACAGATCCGACCCTTTGAAAAAAGTGAGAGAACCAACAACCAATTGGCTCGCTGACAGATCTTGATCATCACTAGGATGATTCTTTTTGAGATCGTGTTGGTGGATGAAAGAGAGGAGTGTTGGTTGAATGAGGCGATGTGACATCTGGACGGTTACAAGAAGGAGAAGACAGGTGAGTGTCATAATTCAGGCAAAAATTGAAGCTCTGATTTAGGCAATTAGACAAACAGACCGATTTCTCTAACGTGAGTGAATCAAAAAAGTCTTCCTGAATGTTTCATTCTTTTTTCTCATCTGAAGCAGGATGACGCCGTACGAATCTGAAACGACTCCGCTTGCGTTCCAGAACGAACCCAGCTCGATTCTGCTCTCGTTGTGGATGACACAGATTCAGGCGATCTTGCATGGGTTCAACATCAGCATGTTGTTTACTCCTGTGTAACTGTCGCGTCTCGTCTCCGATATCCGTCGCATCACATCTGCTCCCTGAACTTCCACAGTCTGTTTCTGGTGAATGTGATGACAACATCGAAGTTCCTGGATGATAGGACGTTCAAAAACAAGGACCAGACAGTAGTTGGTCGCCGCGTGTGCACTGTTCATCAAGTTTCTTCCTCATCCTTTCTTTTCTTTGTCGTTTTGACAAGCCACAGGCCATGTCACTAGAGTTTCTCCGGTTTCTATCCCTTTGATGATCACTGTCCCCATTTGCGTCTCCATTGATACTTGTAGCAATCGATACTGACAGCATGGTTTATTATTGTTTCATCTTCAATTATTTACATACGCTTTCCTAAAATCTTCGTCTTCGGACATCATCGATGGCAAATGATGAGCTGGACTTTTCTCTACGATGTATGCAGAAAAGCTGATTCTTATGACATTCTTGTCACTTCAAGTTCTTTGATTCTCCATTCATGCAAATGTTCATCGTAGTATATCTTAAATCTCCACAGAGATAAGCACCAATCCTCTCTTCGCGCTGACATTGAAAATCAGAATTGTGAATCAACAATTCGTAGTATGGGTTCATTGTATCTCGATTTTCATGTATCAGGTGTATCACGACGATAAAGTTGAATCGGTATGCGAAGACTTCTGCTCGACACATCGCCTTCCTCCCACTGCGAAGACAGCCCTTGTTGAGCAAGTTCTTGAAACGAAGGAAACCTTTAACCAGAAAGAATTGAGGGAACTCGATGTGTGTAGTCGATGAGAGTGGACTGAACAAGAACACTTGAAAAATCAACTGAATCGTTCGCGACGTTCTTGAAGGAAAAAACGAAAGTCAGAGCGCCATGTGAATATGCAGATGACGACAAGGCGTCGACAAGCAGATAATGAACTGCGTGTGATAGCTCAGAAAGCAACATGGATTGATCTACCAACAAACTCCAACTTCCAATCAACTGTGTTGACGTTGATGGTGAAAACTGTCTGACAAGTTCGAAGTGCGAAAGAGACACATTGATGGCTCTTTTGGGGATAGGCTGACAGAAGAAGGGAAGACAATGAAGGCGCGAAAAGATTCGTGAAAGAAAGAACACGAAGCGATGTTGATTGCCCAAGAACCGCGGCTTTCGATTGTTACGTTCTCCAATGCAGATATCCAAGCAAGTGCAAATTACTGAAATGCATCTCTCCGAGAAAGACAGACAGAAACAAAACTTCCTCCGAAATATTCATTCAGGCCAAAGATCTGCAGTACGAAGGCATAAAGTGTGCTTGTTGTTCTCACAACACTTCTCCTTCTCTCAACGTTCAGTTTTTTTGCTTATTTCAGCTTTACACAGACTGGTCGCGAATCTTTCAATGATTCCTTGATTGAATAAAGATTCATCTTGAATTGAAAGAAAATAATATTGCTAAATCATCACCTGAGTGGGAAAAGGATAAAAAATCTACATAACAACGGATATATTTCCTAAAATGGCATTAAGAGTCCGTTGAACCATCGTCAACTCCCCATCCAATCCAAGTCGAGCCCGCTTGGGAGACACAACCAATCGACGTCACTGAGATCCAGACACAACATCGTCATCACCCGCAATGGTCAGTGGTGAGAGCGAAGCTGGGAGAAGAAACGATGTTGGGGATGTCGTTGAAGACGTGGGGACATGTGTAGTGTCGGCAGCGGAACCGCAAGTGGTTGATTAATCTGATGAACTGACAGCAGACACATTCTTTTTGAACTGCGGCTCTTTTCAACGGTGTTTGATCGGTCGGATCAACCGCCCCATCAGATTCAGCCTCAATCGACAAATGCGGCTGATCAAACGACTCAGCTGAGCTCTGGTCCCCGAGGAAGCCAAGACGGTCATCTAGGTCGAATGGCGACTCGATTCGGGAGACACGGATGGCGAAATTGGTGCAAGGCGAGATGGCGGTTGTACAGGCATCGAATCAGCCATCCTTCGTCGCAATCAATCGGTTGGAAGCGGGGCGAGTCTTGATTGGGTGACGGAAGCGGATGATTGAGAGTTTCTGTGGCGACGACAAGGGTTGAGAGATGAATGGTGCAGGTGAAGGCGAGGTGAATAAACACACTGCAATGATTCGCTAAAGTTGATTGGAGGGGCAGGACGAATGTGGAGGTGAAGCTGCCTGAAGGGTGAAGAGATGATGACGCGGTGGCTGTTCTTGATTCAATATCGATTCTCGGTGAATAGAACTGGTACGTTTTCAGTCGAGGTGGAATACACATACGTGTCTTGTGTCGTTTTCTTGACTCTCTTGTGGCGGTTAGAACGTCTTGGTTTTCCTGAGGAGGGATCTAACCATTAAAATGTGCACTCACATTGAGAAGATGAAAAAAGGTGAAATTGAGATCCAACTGTACTCTCTATTTCCAGACATGCAATTCGGTACTTCCTTTTTTGCTACCAATCCTTTCTTTAAAGTGAAATTGATGAAAAGAAGTGAAAAGTTGAAGTGCTTATTTTGGCGCCGGTGCCCAGCCACCTGGACGACAAGCTGAGCACATCGGTGCTCAGCTTGTCGCCATTGTGCCCAGCTCACCTAATGCCTGTCCATTCTCATCTGTTGAACAAGGATCTGCACCGATTCGCATCGTTCTTGATTCTTCATCTCCAATTCGGGAAAATCGTGTTTGGACTGGACAAAAACAGTAGCAATCGACATGTCCGATTCTGCTGCTGAGTCATGGCTCGACAAAGCCAGAAAGATGGGCAGCGCACAAACACAAAGGAGAGTGGGATGTCGAGGTGTCTGAGAGCACGTGCAGCTACGAGCAGGAGAGAATGTCCGACGGTGTTCGAGAGTGACGGGGAAGTCTCGAGTGTCATGCAACGAGAGAGGCAGTCGATTGAGAGTGATGACGAGGTGAGGGATCAAACCAGTTTCAGCCAGTTTCAGTTGATGACGATCAGGACAGTGTTGGTGATGTGTTTGATGAATAGCGTTGTTGTGTTGTGACGATCAGGATGGGCAGACGAGATGAGCACCCCAATCGACGGGATGGAGTCTGGCGAAGATCCATCAGCGAACGAGGCAATGTGACTGAGAAGAGAGTGAGCGGAACAGCGATTCCTCGGATCATCACTCCTAACGAAACGGTGAAGTGCAGACGGCATCGCTTGGATGGGAACTTCTGCGAAGTCCGAAAATGATTTCATCTCTTTTCAAATGAGAGAAAGACGAGGGATGGATTACCGTGGATGAAGAAGCATTCGGACCCTTCTGTCTTTCCGAAGAGTCGATGACGATGGTCGACGCGTGAGAGGTTCTGAAATGGAAGTCATGTGATCAAAGCAATCAATCAAGAGAGAGCTCCATGTGAGAGAACAATCACCAACTGTCACCATCCATCCATCAATCGATGCAGTGCCAGCCAGAACCGAGTAGTTCGAACCACATCGAACTCGATGTTGGGTACAGCCAAGCTGGGCAATCACGAGGGAGGGGAGGACAGTTGCGGGTGTGTGGTCAATCAACTTCGAACAATGTCGGGGAGCGGTTGGATCGGAGACAGGACGAGGTGTGAAAGGTGGGTGGCGAGAAGATGGTTGGGAACAATCTGTGAAGTGATGAAGGATCGTCCATAAATCAAGATTGGAGAGATGAGAGGACGTGGGGAAGATGGAGATCGACAAAGAGCACACTTAAACAGTGTGTGTTGTCCAAACTGAATCAGAAACAGTTCGAAAGTTCGCAGATGCTTGTCTGTTTCTACCAAAGTCGCGGAAGGTTCATGCCCAGTAAGTTGCTCCATTTGATCGAGTTGCCAACAAATAACGTTCCACCTGTTGTGTTTTTGTCGTTTCGCAGTTTTTCCTCAATCACATCTTCGATACCCATTCTCAATTTTCTATGCACTGTCTTCCCCATCTGGCGCACTTCTCTCATTGTTCTGTTCCATTCCTGCTGGGTGTTCATCAAAATAGACAGAAAATCAATCACCATCGCACCCAGTCCATCATCACGGCGAGTGTTCTTCATTCCCAAGTTCCGCAAGCCGAGCATGACCGGCAGGTGCATGTGGGAGTTGTGGGGTGTTGCTACGCGCAGTCCGCGTTATGACTAGAGGCAGTCCGTTTTTTGGGCTAGGGGCAGTCCGTTTTTGCTAGAGGCAGTCCGGACATTGCTAGAGGCAGTCCGTCGTTTTCTGGGTTATTGTGGGAAATTTTCACTCTTTTATTTGCTCCTAGGGCACGATTACACATTTTCGAAGTCAGAAGCAGCGAAATCAAGCAGATTCGTAAATTGATGGCGAGAAAGAGGTCATTTTGTTAGATCTGACCGAAAATCAAGTATATGAGATAGAAAGTGTCAATACTATCCGAATCGCACCAACGATGAAGAATGAAACACAAGAAGGAGATGATGAACAACCTTATATCCATTTCAATCCAGGATGGACCAAAAAAAGTTGGTGACCTCCAACCACTCTCTCACACATATCTCCACATCATCGTCGTAATTTTCACCCTTTCGGCTGCAATAAACTCTCTTTCCTACATTCTGCTTGCTGTTTTGTTGTTTATCTTGTCAGAATTGGAACACAACTTCCGCGTGTGTTTGTGGAGATATCAGAAGGCATGAGGACGAGTGAATGCGGAAGAAAGGAAGGCGGAGGGAGAGGAGCGTCGCCTGTTGTGAGACCTCATCTGGCTGGGTCGTTGGAAGAGACAGTCGCGCTGGTGTTGATGACGTCGGATCGGAACGTGATGTGGGGGAGTGCTGTGACTGAAATTGGGGTGTGTAGGGTTGTGGTGTGTTTTGTGTTTTCGTGGTTTGCTCTGTTCCTTTGTCGTTTTTCAAGTTTTCTCTGATTTTTGAATTTTTGTGTGGCTCGCTCAGATTGTTGGAGAACTGCTGGTCTCCATCGTGGAGACAACGACATAGTTGACAGTGCGCACGCAGCAACGGCTGGTGGACGAGAGGAGGAGTGGAGAGGGTGGGTTGCGGGGTGGTCAGCTGTAGTGGGATGACAGTGTTCTGAAAAACCCGTTTCTGCCGAAAAAGCCGAAATAAACCGAAATATACTCTATTATCATTTCATTTTAAGCTACCTTTTGAAATTTGACTTTATGGACATAAACACCATGATCTAGCCTGGTTTTAACAATCAAGAAGCGGCGGAGAGTTAGTACTGTTCCCCATTCTTCATCAACTGCGTCATTGTTTAGAGTGATTTCTGGTAATTCTCTCTCTCAATAAACGATTGAAAACATGTTTTTAAGAGATTAGAAAACAAATTTTTAGCACTATAGTTGAAAATCAGAATGTAATCGAATAAAAACGGGTTTTGAGTGCTTATCGGGTTTTTTCGGAGCACTGTGAATGCTGTGTGTGCGGAGAGGTACGAGCGGCAGGAGACGCGTTGGTCATCTCCTCTTCTTCTATCTTCACTCATTGTCTCTCTCTATGCAATCTCAGTCTGCCGCTGCCTATGGTGTCGAGCGGGTGGAGGGAGTGGGGGGAGGGAGTGAGCAACGAAGGATTGTGATGACTCTGAGAAGGAACTAGATGAGGACGAGCAGGAATTGAGAACATTCACTTTACGGATGGGAAAAAGAAAACAAAAGAGAGAGAGGGACGAGTGGATGGAGGGTGAGATGGGGTGGATGGCGTCAGCGGTGAATATGGAAGAGGAGGGGGAGGTCGGGTTACGAGAGGAGGAAGAAGAGAGGGAGGGAGTGAGGGAGAGTGGGGTGTTGGAGGCGCTGATGTCGTCGATGGAGAGGGAGAATAAAAGGAGAGCAGAGGAGACACAAAAAGATCTAGCGATGAAGAGAAGGAGATGGGGAGAATCAAGAAAGCGGGAAACTGCAGATTCTCCGAATCCTTCTTCGATATGAACTTGCCGGATTGGTGAAGTTGATGGAAGGCCGCGAGAAGAACGAGGCGGAGAGAGACGAGAGAGAGGAGGATCGAGAACAAAACTAATCATCAAAATCAAGAGAAAAAGGGAGAAATGAAAGATTTTTGCATTTTTTTCACGATTCCCTTCATACATTTCAAGAAAAAGAGTCTGTTGGAAAGATGCTCTCCATGCATTGAAATGGTCATAATATGGTCCGCCATCTCTGTATCACATCTTTCCCTTCAATATCAAGACTTCTTCGATTTGATTGACCGTAAGAAATACGCATCTCTCACAATCGGTCAGATCAAACAAAGGCCCTCATAGACCGCTATCAATTCACTAAAATTCATCATTTCACTGAATTTAAATTAAAATATGTATAGTTGTGGTTATAGTTAAAAGAAAAGAGTGAAAAATTCCAATAATAGCCCAGAAAACGATGGACTGCCTCTAGTAAGACGCGGACTGCCCCTAGCAAAGTCGGACTGCCCCTAGCACAAAAAAACGGACTGCCCCTAGTCAAAACGCGGACTGCGCGTAGCACTACCCGGAGTTGTGGCTGAGTGCACATCGGTGTGGAGAGGAGGGTGTTGTGAAAGTGTCGTCACATTTGTCTCAATTAGTGGGGTGTGTCGCACAAGACAAGTGTGTGATGTCAGAGCTGACAACGATCACATATAAACAGTGTGTGGTGTCCAAAAGAAGCCAGAAACAGGTCGGAAGTGTTCGTTGGCCCAGGTCTGTTTCTATTCTTGTTCCGGAAGGTTCATGCCCAGTTGATTGTTCCAGTCGTTCGAGGTTAAAACAATGTATTCTCCATCCGAGTCATTTTGGTCGTTTCGCAGCTTTGCCTCAATCACATCTTCGATGCCCTCCATTCTCAACATTCGTTGCACTATCCTCCCCATCTGTCGCACTTCTCCCCCTTTCTTATTCCATTCCAGCTGGGCATCGACGATCATATCCAGAAAAAGCCAGATTGAGTGATCGTCTTCGAAAAACGTGAGACAACTTGGAATCGTGAGGACGACGGGCATGTGAAGAACAATTTCCAATGTCGGTTGGTAATAAGGAGATATTTGGAGAAGGTTGGCAAGGAGATCCAGAAAATTCTCGGATTGGTCACCATCGATGATCGAAAATCGGTTGGCGCACAGAAGGCAAAGATACTGCTCCGAAGGAAGGAGAACTTGCAGAAAAGTCGTCTCGTGAACAGCTTGTTGTTCATTTCCATCTTCAATTCCGAGATCTGCGAGACCATTCGGAGTTGCGAGCCAGACAGACTCGGAGATGACAACAATGAGACAGGCGTGGATGTCGGCTTCTTCGGCAAAGGAAAGAGACAGTGGATGGAGATTGGTGTAAAGTTGAAAGATCAGATCAGCTTTGACAAGGGCAAGAAGAACTTTCGGCGAACAGTTCGAGACTAGATTCTCGATCAACTCCATTGCTGCTGTGGTGATGAACTGACACGGTGTAGAAATGAGCACTATAATCGACTGTACGAAGTCTGTCGAAATTTCATCAGAAGTTCTCTTAAGACTGACGAAAAAAGCATCTGCGATGGCTTCATCATCCGGATCCACAGATTTCAAAAATTTCACTGCTTTGGCTTCCAGTGAATCATCAAGGACAGGGTTTAACTTCAACGTGGTAACAAGAGACCGAAAGACATCTGCATGTTTGTCCACGGTTTGAAACCGTTCTTCGTTCCAATTCAGGAATGGAGAAGTATCCATGGAAAATGGCAACTGAGGGGAGGGCAACTCAGAGCGTGCTGGACTGGAGGAGATGACTGTTTTCAGGTCTATCTCGGACATTTGTGAATCTGATCGAAAACAACCCTCGTTATGGGTCGGAATAATCGTTGAAACAAGAAAACTAAGATGATGATGATGTCCACAAGGAATAGAAAAATCAATCAACGAAGGTTTAGTCAATGAGGGAATGAAGAGACTGTGAACGAACGAGAAAAACGAAAGAAGGCATTAATTCGTCCAAGAACAGAGTGTGGACAAATCACAAAGCATGAATGCAGGTGAAGAAGTTCAGGCGTCATGATTCGCAGATCTTTTATGTGTTCAGTCCAGTACACCGACCATCCCTCAGCCACTCCCTTCCCCGCCAGAACTCCCAAAAGCACGCCGTGTTCCGCCATTCGTGGCCAGACGTCAAGTGGGCGTGTCTTTTCGGTATTCTGATTCATCAAAGCGAATCCGACTCATTTTAAACGCGTTTGGGGCCAAACAATGCACACTCGAAGGGATGAGAAGGTTGGTGGAACTCCGATGGCGAAAGGTTGGGCCTAGTCGTGAGTTCCCTCGTTCTTGTTTCTGTTCCCGATCAATTCACTTCCCTCAATTCTTTCCTTGTGTGTCCCCTCCCACTTCACTTTTCCTATCCAACTCCTCCTGTTCTCCATCCGCCCTGAATTCAAACACCCTCCAACAGACAAGTCCTGTCACACATCATGTCGGTCTGTTTTCGCTGCAACCGACAATCACAAGCATGCACGATCACCTGAACGGCAATGCTGCAGTTTGTGTCGAGCAGAGTCAATCCGTGTCAACGGCTGGTTCTCACAAGCACTCCCGACATCACTCGCTGGCTGTTCGCTCATGTCTTGCATGCGATGCGAACGTTGGATTCTTCGCGATGTTCGATCCTCCATTCACACAAACGGAGAGGAAGGCAGATGGGAAGCGATCAACACAGGCAGAGATGGAGGCGAGTGGAGGAGGACACCAACGCTCCCTCGCGTGGGGTGAGGAAGCTGGCGTTGGAGTGCTGAGGAAGATGCGATGGACGAAGAGCGAGTGATGGAGTGTCACGAGCTGGCGTGTCAATGTCCCCTCTTCTCATTCGCATGTTCAGCAAGCAGGTGCGTAGTGTGGACGACGACGAGGACAATCAGAGCGAAGAGCAGCCACGCAACCAGTGCTTCCTGGAGAGCGAGGGATGTTGTGTGGCGAGCGACAGTTTGTGGACAAATCGGGAATGTGGACAGAATCAATCCAGAATAAGAAACGCGGAAGCGGTGGCGGGTTCGTTTCGAACGAATGACTTGCAACACGTGCAACACCGAGTGTGGAGAGGGGAGAGGCAGAGTGGAGTGGAAGGGTGTGGGTGGCGAGGGAGAGGCAGAGGGAGTGGGAGGGTGTGGGTGGTGAGGGAGAGGCAGAGTGGAGTGGAAGGGTGTGGGTGGCGAGGGAGAGAGGCGGGGAGGGTGGGGGTGGTGAGGGAGAGGCAGAGGGAGTGGGAGGGTGTGGGTGGTGAGGGAGAGGCAGAGGGAGAGGGAGGGTGTGGGTGGTGAGGGAGAGGCAGAGGGAGTGGGAGGGTGTGGGTGGTGAGGGAGAGGCAGAGGGAGTGGGAGAGTGACGGTGGCGAGGGAGAGGCAGAGGGAGTGGGAGGGTGTGGGTGGTGAGGGAGAGGCAGAGGGAGTGGGAGGGTGTTGGTGGCGAGGGAGAGGCAGAGGAGTGGGAGGGTGTGGGTGGTGAGGGAGAGGCAGAGTGGAGTGGAAGGGTGTGGGTGGTGAGGGAGAGGCAGAGGGAGTGGGAGGGTGGGGGTGGTGAGGGAGAGGCAGAGGGAGTGGGAGGGTGTGGGTGGTGAGGGAGAGGCAGAGGGAGGGAGGGTGTGGGTGGTGAGGGAGAGGCAGAGGGAGTGGGAGGGTGTGGGTGGTGAGGGAGAGGCAGAGGGGAGTGGGAGGGTGTGGGTGGTGAGGGAGAGGCAGAGGAGGGTGTGGGTGGTGAGGGAGAGGCAGAGTGGAGTGGAAGGGTGTGGGTGGCGAGGGAGGAGGCAGAGGAGTGGGAGGGTGTGGGTGGTGAGGGAGAGGCAGAGTGGAGTGGAAGGGTGTGGGTGGCGAGGGAGGCAGAGGGTGGGAGGGTGGGGGTGGTGAGGAGAGGCAGAGGAGTGGGAGGGTGTGGGTGGTGAGGGAGAGGCAGAGGTGGGAGGGTGAGGGAGAGGCAGAGGGAGTGGGAGGGATTGGGTGGTGAGGGAGGAGGCAGGGAAGGGAGAGAGAGTGGAGGCTGGGGTGGAAGAGGGGAGGGTGGGAGGGTGAGGTGGTGAGGAAGGGAAATGCACTCAAAGGTTCAGAGAGGAAGTGATGTGCCCTGTGGATTCATGCCCAGCTGGACAATTCCAATCCGACGAAGAAACGAAGATCAGGGTGTAAGGTTCGATGCAGAGTCTTCCAATTCTGAAACGGAAGATTGGTGGAATGAGTGTGGCCATTCTCGAAGAATGTGCCCAGCTGGTTGTTCCAACGACAATGGAACAAAATCCAATCGATGGCATCGGAACAAGGTTCGATGCACTGGCAAGGTTCAGAAAATACTGGGTTGATCATCGATACAGACAAAGCGGTCGATGTGAGACAAGGAATAGACGAAGGGTGATGACTTGCTGAAAAACCGTATCGTGTACGGCTTCTTGTTCATTCTCATCTTCAATTCCGAGTTGTGCAAGACCATACGGAATTGCGAGCCAGACAGATTCGGTGATGATTCTCATGAGATGGACGTGGATATCTTCTGTTTTCGCAAAGGAAATAGACTGTGGATTGAGAGTGATGACGACTTGAGGGATCAGATCAGCTTTGACGAGAGTAAGTCGGACTTTTGGTGAACACCAATCGATCAGAGATTTGATCATCTTCACTGCTACAGTGGTGATTGTCTGACTGACTGAAGAAAGGAGCACCCCAATGCATTGTGTGAAGCTTCTTAAAGATTCATCAGAGAAGGAGGCAATACTGCCGAGAAAAGCATCTGCTGATTCATAATTCAGGAGAGACACACAATCGAGAAATTTCGCGGCCTTCCGTTCCTGTGACTCATCAAGTGCAGGCTGTGACTTCGCTGTGGCAACAAGAGATCGAAAGACAACTGCTTGTTCGTCAACTGTTCGAAACCGTTTTTCGTTCCAATTCAGGAATGGAGAAGTATTCATGGAAAATGGCAACGAGGAGGAGGACAACTCAACGCGTGCTGGACTGGAGGAGATGACTGTTTTCAGGTCTATCTCGGACATTTGTGAATCTGATCGAAAACAACCCTCGTTATGGGTCGGAATAATCGTTGAAACAAGAAAACTAAGATGATGATGATGTCCACAAGGAATAGAAAAATCAATCAACGAAGATCGAGCCAATTGGGAAGTGAAGAGACAGCGAGTGAACGAGAAAAATGAAAGAAGACATTAACTCGTCCAAGAACAGAGTGTGGACAAATCACAAAGCATGAATGCAGGTGAAGAAGTTCAGGCGTCATGATTCGCAGGCCTTCATTGTCCCTGGTCCTTTGCTCACGTTCGGATTCGCTGATTCATGCCAGATCTCATCGCTCACTTCGACTCATTGCACCGTCCATCCCTCGGCCGCTCCCGTCTCCGCCAGCTCCCCCAAAAGCACGCCGTGTTCCCCCATTCCAGGCCACACATCGGTTGGGCCTGTATTTTCCGTATTCCCAACCATCAAATCGAATCCGACTCATTTTCAACGCGTTTGGGGCCAAACAATGCACACTCGAAGGGACGTTGGGATGGTTCATCCCACTCTCCACATTCCACAGCCCATCTCGTCCGCCTCACACCCAACCCAACACAACACAACCAAACACATCCGCCGCGTTACGACCATCCGACCTTCTCATTCACAACAACTCGTCAGCCGAGATCAACATGTCGGGCTTTGCTAAATGTACGACTAAATTGCTAAATGTACGAATGGAGGTTTAAGGTTCAATTCCCTTCTTGATTTTTTTTTATTTTCACTTTTGTTCAAATTCTATTCCGTTCATCGTTGGTAACTGTTTTTTCAAGGGATAAGTTAAAATGGTGACGTGTGAGTGAGAAATGAATGATCTTGCCCACTATCCAATTCTTGATCAAACCCTCAAACTGTGGAGGGGAGATACCTCAATATAGAAGTGACTCCTTTACTCATCGTGTCTTTTTTCTCTCTTTCACGCAATTTTATCTCTTCAGATCGACTCAGGATCCTCATTCTTACAGTCGTTGGACAATTTTGGGAAATTGGAAAATCCGGTGCCTGACGTGTTTTGACTACAGTTCTCCTACAGTTCACATAGTTTGAGATGTGGACTGAGATACCTTCTGAGCATGCACGTGCAGTCCGCGAATCGTTGTCGCAACTGAAATGGCCGGAGTTTGATTTGGACGAGATTGTGTCGATGATTCTGAGTTGGGAGAACGAGTCTCAAATTGAACAAGTGCGGAGACTCCAGGCTTTCACGGCCAAACACGCGCTTCCAACAATCCCTCCAACCACAATCTGCCACATTCTAGGTTGCAGCGAATCAACTGTCAGCAAAGCCAAGCACGGAAGCTACTATCATAAAATCGAAGAAAAGATAAACACTGTTCTGTCGAGAGAGGACGAAGAGCTCCTCCTCAAAACGATCGAAGCTGACAGTCTTAAAGGGAATATGTGGATTCCTAGCGAGATTTATCAATTTGGGAAGACACATTCTACAAAAGACAACATTAGTAAGTCATGGGCATACTGGTTTGTTTATAGGCACAAGTCGAGAATCTGTTTTCTGTCAGCACAGCCAATGTCCAACACGCGGATGAGCCTCACCACTGGACAAATCAAAGACTTTTTCACAACAATGGCTCAAGTTCTCCAAAACATCCATCCTCTTCTCTTCATAAACGCTGACGAGATGGGCTACCAGCAGAAACAAGACGCATTCAGACATTCTCTGATTGGATCAGTAAAGCTAAAGGACAGACCACTTCATTATCCAGTTGATCCTTCTGAAAGGCGATTCAGTGTGATGGGCAGTATCTCGTTGTTTGGGAAGTCACTGCCACTGTATGTCTCGCTGAAGAGCGAAGAAAGGCGGATTCAACAGTGACGTATTCTGTCGTTGGGCTGACAGAGTCCTCATCCCCTATGTTCAAGAGCAGCGACGGATCCTCAGGAATCCACACGCCCCAGCAATGCTGTTAGTCGACAACGCCAGCTTTCATCTCGGAGAGTCAGCGAGGAGTGCCATCGAACCTCACAACATCATCCTCCAGGGCCTTCCTCCCAACGCGACTCACTATCTGCAGCCGTTGGACTGTCTCACCTTCGGATTGTTGAAGAGGGCGATGTCTATCTCCCATATGTCGAAAGGAGTGGACAATCTTGGCGAAACAATGGAATCGATGCACACCGCATACACTTCAGCAAGTTCACCAGACAATGTCAGAGCAGCTTTTCGTCTGGCAGGATACTGTGTGGACCATACAACTCTGCCAAGTAAAAGCATTATCGATGAAAAGCATGTCAGAGATATTTTAAACCATGTGTCTGTTGATTCGGCGGAGACGACGGAGAATATGTCCAATTTCACTCTCTCCACTCCAATCCCACATTCATCCCATTGATTCAGTCTCCACATCTCAGATTCTCCCAATCCAGACATCTGTGTGTCTTCTTTCTCCACTTCAAATGTCACTTTCAGATTTTGTTTTGTTGATACGAAGGTTGCGGTTTACGAATTCTGGGAGATTGGATTTTTCCGGCAAAATTTCCAATTTCCCAAAATTGTCCAACAACTGTATGATCAAGATCGTGGACACAGATCTAGGTGGGGATAGTACTTACGGACACGTTTCTTCCATGACTCCTTCTCAAAATTCGTTTCTTTCTCGCTTTCACTGACTTTTATCTCAATAGATTGGCTCTGGCTTCTTTAATTCTCAATCACGATCACGACAGCAGATCTTCATGAAGATTGTGAACACAGACATATAACATGCTTCGCTGTCTCTTACGGTTTGTTTCCTTTCTTTTTCTCAATTGTCTCACACAGTCATCAACAACTACCGATCACGCGAGACGAACAATCAGAACTCCTCGTTTGTCCCTGATCAGACTGTCGTTAGGCAACCATCCTTCGCGTCTTCACTGTCAAAGTTGCAGCAGCTTTGCGTTTGTGCTGTCAGTCTCTCCTAACGAAACCGTCTCCGACTCCCTCCCGCGTCTCAAGCATCTCTGTGTTATCCCTGTCCAGCAGGATTGTGCGAGGCGAGATCCGAGTCAGAGTCCAGAGGTGATCCAAATTCTCCCGCATCTCGTTCCCCATCCTTCGCTTCTCTCCTCCTCGCTTATGAAGACAGTTGAACAGCATGTCGTTTCGGAACCCGATCGTCGTTTCTTTGACATCTCCAAACCGAATCACTCGTCGTATTTCCACAATCTCACTCTCTCCCTTCCTCTTCGCGTTCTCCTCCTTCCCACTCGACTCGTTTCCAACATCCGAGTTCTCCCCAATCTTCACCATGTTCACCGACGAGAACCCCTGCTCTCCTCCCAACTCGTTCAATTCCAATTTCTTCTCATTTCCTTCTTCTTGTGATTCCAACAGAGAACAATCAGAAACTCGCCCCTCACACTCAACCGAAAATCCTTCCCAATCATGTCTCGTTCAGCTGCCTTCTCGTTAGGCGACAGAACCGGAACGAAGAACACGGAATTAGCTTCCACGTCGTCCGTCCACAACGGGCACGCAACTTCCAACACAATCCAACTGTTCCGATGCTCCCTCGTCCCATCCTCGACACACAATGTTCTGTCCAACCGATGGAACTCCGACTGACCAGCCACGTTCGTCTCTCCCTGCCATAGATGCTCAAACTGAAGACGTTTGGAACGATGTTGACGAACTGGTCCCACAGTGACTCAGCATGTGTTGGCGTTCATGATTCCCATCATTCTCGACCATCTTCACGAAGAGGCGAGCGTGAGGGTTGGTCTTCTCCAGTCCGTCACGCTGTCTCTCCATGATCTACTCTACGTCTCTCTCACCTCATTCGGCTCCCTCAACATGCATCTCATCTCGATCGGGTTCCGACCGTCTTGTTCTTCTGCGACTTCGTAGGATTCTCCGTTCTCGACCACATTTTTGAGTCTTCCCGCGCAGAGTTGGATGCAAGTCCAGTTCCCTTCCACAATGGGTGTGATGATTATCGCTGTCGTGCTCCACAACATTACTCTTCTCCTCAACTCGTTGTTGACGAACTTGTCAATCAGACTTCTCTTCAACTTCTTAATCGAGCTCGTACGCCCTCTCTTCTTCCACACACTCCATTCGAACATTCTTTCAGTGCCGTTTGCTGTCCTCTCCGAAGTCATCACCATCATCGCCCCTCCATCATCATCGAAGGTGCTATCCTTCTCGCACCTCACCATCCTCGTCAACCACCCACAACATCCAGCGAGTCGATCATCTCACTTCTGTCTCACTCTCCTCCAATCCATCGATCACAATCAACACAAACAGTCTCGTCCTCGAACCGCTTGTGAAACCTTCACCACTCGTTCTGGAGGTTGGAGAGTCGACACACACGGTTACGAAGTTCTATGGTGATGCAACAGTCCTTGCTCGTCAGTGGAAAACCAAAAAGAGAGTGTTGTGAAGAGTCGGCGTTGCAGAGTGAGAATGGAGCTGTTAACGTGAAAGGAGAGCTGACAGTTGATCACGTGAACATCGAAGGAAGCTCGTCTGACACTTCTTTCGTGTTGTTCGATCTGGACGAAGGCACTCTGACACTCCTATCTGTCACCAATCTTGACCAGAACTGAGAAACATCGTTCTTCCCGTCCGCTCAGAAGGACGTGCAAGGTGTTTCAGGAGACATCACGTTTTAGCGAGAGGCAACGCAAGCGAGGTCCAGTCATTGGATCGCGTCAGACAAGTGTGACGTGAAGTTTGGGGCAAGGAAATGCCTGGACCGTCCTTCGTTCCTTCGCTGGATGGATCGATGAGCAAGAGTGTGCTGAACAAGAAGAAGGACGGGATTGATGATGTGATTATTGGGACAACTGCAGCAACAAGAAACGAAGACCAACAACCAGTGCGTCTTGCTCTGAACTGCACAAGTTCCGACACGTGGAAAAAGACCACACACACCCTCTTCGTCCCCTCATCACTTATGTCCATACTGAACCAGGATGGGAGGTGGACACGATGGATGGCCAGATCACAACACATGGAATGAATGGGCTTCGAAGCGATCCTGATGGTCGATTTGGAGTGTGAGGGGGAGTTGGGGGAGGTTGTGGTGGACAAGGTGGACTTGTGTTCAACTCAGCCAAAGAAAAATGGGTGATTGATATGGAGAGAAGTGTCTTGCTTGAAATGAAGAGGATGGGACGGGGCAAAGGAGTGTTCAATCATGTGCAGGGGTTAGGCATTGTGCCCACGGTGCTCAGCTTTTTTGTGCTCAGTATGAAACGGCTGTTTAAATTCCTTTTTCTTGCACTCTGACTCTTTTATAGTGTCCACATTTCCTGTGTATTTTCGAGCAAAACAGTAAAATCTCATTTCTTGCGAAGATAGATCACACTTTTATTCAAGTCACATTTTGAACACATTTAGCCCGAATTGAATGATAAAGAATTAAAAAAAGGAGTCAACTATGTCGAAAATGAACGAGATGACGAATGTTCATGGTGTTTTGTGGGATGATTATAATTCTCAGTGACGCAAATATTTTTCAGTGGGGCAGATCCAGCCAAACTCACCCACACCTCTCCTCAGTGACTTTTGATTTCAACAACCAGTATTTAACGATGAAGTGAACCATTTCACAAGAAGTGGAAATAACTTAAAAAAACTTCCAAAGGGGAATTGAACAACTTTTTCTGGCACAATCGCAGACAAAAGTCCAAACCGTGAGCGCTTATTTCGGCGCCGGTGCTCAGCCCCCCGGACGACAAGCTGAGCACCGATGTGCTCAGCTTGTCGCCATTGTGCCCAGCTCACCTAATGTCTGATTCATGTGTCTGCTCAGAAGATTGTTCAATTGAGACAGTTCACGTTGTGTGATTATTGGAGTGTATCATCGGAAGGAAGTGTGGATTGTAGTGATCGGGAGACATTCTGCAGATGCATACGACGATCTGAGATCGTTGATCGAACCTTCGCCCTCTCTCAACCTCCTCCACTCCTCACACCCATATCTCTCCAAGTCAGCACAGAATGACACAATTTCAATCATCGACGATCTTGTTTGAGAACGCCAGGCTGAGTAAACGGAAGATGAGGACGAAGGGTTGTGGCGGAAGTCAATGGATATGAATCAACGAGTGATGGAACGAAAACGATTTGAGACGAAGTCAGTAGAAGGAATAGAAACAGCGGTGAGAGAACCTGAGAAAAAACAAACTTAATGTGCGAGGGTCACTCTTGATGTGTCCTGAAGTATTAGCTTCTCGAGGAACAGTGATCACGATCGTCGTCGTTAAACGAATCATCCAGAGCAGACATGAAGAGACAAAAGTTAGAAAAAGAGAGAAGAATGCAGACTATGAGTGACATGATCGCGTTTCACATGACATAAAGGCTCTCCATTATCTCACCGCTGGATCAAACAATTCTCAATGGGTTCGATCATTCATTTCTCATGAACACGTCACCATTTTGACTTTTCACTTCCAAAAACAGTTACCAACGATGAAAGCAATAGGTTTTGAAAATGGTGAAAAGATAAAAATATTCAAGAAGGGAATTGAACCTAAAACCCCTGTTCGTACATTTAGCAATTTAGTCGTACATTTAGTAAAGCCCAACATGTCTGACAATTGTGGGATGTCTGAGTGAACGACGAAGAGACGAGATGTCTGGCTGAACTCCGACAGCCAAAGGGTTGGCTCAGTCGTGAGTTCCCTCGTTCTTGTTTCTCTTCACTTACCTTCCGCTTCTCTCAATCCCTTCCTTGTGTGTCTCTTCCCATTTCACTTTCATTTTCCCAATCCAACTCCTCCTGTTCTCCATCCTCGCGTCATCCAAACATCCTCCAACAGACCAGTCCTGTCACACATCATTTCGGTCTGCTTTCGCTGCAACCGACAATCACAAACATGCACGATCCACAGAACGACAATACTGCAGTTTGCGTCGAGTAGAGTCAATCCGTGTCAACGGCTGGTTCTCACAAGCACTCCCGACATCACTCGCTGGCTGTTCGCTCATGTCTTGCATGCGATGCGAACGTTGGATTCTTCGCGATGTTCGATCCTCCATTCACACAAACGGAGAGGAAGGCAAAGTGGAAGCGATCAACACAGGCAGAGATGGAGGCGAGTGGAGGAGGACACCAACGCTCCCTCGCGTGGGGTGAGGAAGCTGGCGTTGGAGTGCTGATGTCGGCTGAGTAAAGTGTGGAGGAGGGTGCGACGGACGATGTGTAAGTGATGGAGTGGATCGAGCAGGCGTGTCAATGTCCCTTCTTCTCATTCGTAAGTTCAGCAAGCTGTTGCGTAGTGTGGACGACGACGAGGACGATCAGAGCGATGTTTAGCCACGTCACAAGTGCGTCATGGAGAGCTGGGGAGGTTGTGTGGCGAGGGACAATTTGGGGACAAATCGGGAATGTGGACAGAATCAGACGAGACAAAGAAATTCGAAGGCGGCTGTGTGTTCGCTTCGAATGAATGACGAGCAACACGCGCAACACCGAGTGTAGTAAGAGGAGAGGCAAAGGGGAGTGGGAGGGTGTGGGTGGTGAGGGAGAGGCAGAGGGGAGTGGGAGGGTGTGGGAGGTGAGGGAGAGGCAGAGGGGAGTGGGAGGGTGTGAGTGGTGAGGAGACGACGATGCATGCAGAAAGTGAAGGCGACGATATCATATGTGTCTGGCCAGAATCGCGATCAAAGCGAAGACTTCTTTGCAAGAAGTGAGGCTAGTTGTGTCTGTCTGTCGGCACGCCGTCGTGTTCGCGTCTGCTTCTTCCCCTTAAGTCAGCCAACAGCAATCTCGTCATTCACTCCAGGGCGATTGAGGTTGGCTTCAGCAGAGAGTGAGTGGACAACAGTTGGTTAGGTGGGGTGCTGTCGGCGAGAGCGACGAAAAGCGAAACTGAGCTTCGTCAATCGTGGTGAAGAAAGGTGGAGGGATGTGTGGAAGGGGAGTCGAGCACTCTCATTCTGATTCTGAATCTTCTTTTGAGTGAGAGAGTGACGAGGAAGTGGTTGCTGTGAATGAAGAAGCGTTTTCGATCGTCTCTCCTTCCAAAGAGTCGAGGAGGATCGTCGATGTTGAATCGATTCGGAAATCCCGACCCATCGCCACAACCCATCCATCGACGCATTGCCTTCCATAAACGAGCAGGGCGAGAGTGGCAGCGATGGAGAAGGAGAGTGTGGCGACAATCGAGCGAGACTGGCGAGAGAGTATCCCATCTTTCCCGCAAATCAAACCATGAGGTGATGCCAGAGTCAACAACCATCGCCCAGTCACTCTGGCTCACAACTCCACTTGGTCTCAGACAAATCGGAATTGAAGATGGCGAAGAACAACAAGCTGTTCACAAGACGGTTCTGAAGCAAGTTCTTGTGCCTTCGGAGAAGTATATTTGTCATGTGTGCGTGATAGTGCCTCCACAAACCCGTCAAAAATATATAAACCCGTTTTTATTCACCTAGACCCAGAATTCGAACTATAGTGGAAAAAAGTCATCTTATATATTCCTAGAAATGCATTGGTGATGGTATTGAGAGAGAAATTGCACTTGATATTGATTGATGAAATGAGAATGGATCTAAAGAATGGGTAGTGAGGATGTAAGATGGCTGAAGAGCGCGTGTCCACAGGGGATGACCGTGTCTCAGTCTCGATCTGTTGTCAGAACGAGAAGAAGACACAGAAGGACAGGACGACGAGATCCTGAAGAGGCAGAGAGAGACAATGAAGAGAGAGGAGTGAAGAAAGATGGCAGAAGAGCAATAACGATGAGAAGAGGAGAAGAAACACAAACCACATTCTCGATGAAGTATTCCTTCATTTTGAACGTTTCGAAGCATTCGCTGATCCTTCACATCTAGTCGAGAACGCTCTTCTGCCCATCCGTGTTCTCGTTGGCGGCGGTGAGTGAAGCGACGGTGCCGACTTGGCTGGAAATGTATTTGTTGAACTTGCGAGCCTGCTCGACCACTCTCCGCTCCATCTCCTTCTGCTGCTTCTCCACGTCGTGTTCTGTCACCGGCTGCATGTTCCGCTTCGATCGTTGTTTGCGAGGGGTCATGCTGGGCACGTGCTTGGCGGGCGAGAGAGTGAGTGACAGCTTCTTTCCCCTCTTCGTTTTGGCTGGCTAAGCAAGAGTGGGAACTTGGAGTGGCTGGATTGTCGTTTGGGACTGCAGATCGCTTCGGGTCCGCCGCAACTGTGTCTTGTTCACTTCCTCACCCTTCTCCAGCGCGTAGGAGTACTCTCTCACCTTTCTCATGTCACTCTCAGTGAAGTGCATCATATACGATCCGATCTTGTCGCCGATGTCGTCCAAGTAGTGCGGTTGGTGTGAAGTGACGCTGGCAGGCTTGAATTTCTCGATTGAGGAGAGTTGTGCAGCTGACTCGCTCACTCCAATACATTCTGTCTGCTTGTCGGTCGTGATGAGCCAGTCTTTGGAGAGAAGGTGCTCCAGTTCTGCGTTTTGGGCAAGGAGGGAAGAGACCTCGAAGGAGAGGGTGTCGATGCTGAAGGGAAGAAAGGAAAACAGAAAGGAGAATGATTGAGGAGAGAAGGGCATGAAAGAACGAAGAGCAAAGACGATGAATGAGATGAGATGCACACCGCTGGTTGGATTCGTCGAGTGACTGGTTTGTTGCGGTCAGGTTGGCTTTGAGTGTGTCTCGCTCAGTCGTGAGCTGATCAATGTTCGTGTTGAGTGTCTCGATGGAATGGCTCTTCTCTTTGTTCATCCCAATCCACTCATCCACCTCCCTCTTCGTCTCCTCCAACCGCGTGTTGTTCTCCCGCTCCATCTCCATCTTCTGCCTCGTCTACTCCAAACTCTTTTCCGGCGTGTTTTTGTCTGTGGCCAGCGAAGCTGCCTCGAACTTGGAAGTCTGACATTGTTTCGGTCAGTCGAGCGTTCTCCTCTGTGAGACGAGTCAGTTCGGAGTGTTCCTCAGCCGAGACTGAACCTATTGTTCGTAGTTCTTTTTCATACTTCGCCTTGTCAGCCGAGCGCTGTCGTTCTACTTCGACGAGTGTTGCTTTCAAAGAATCGATTATTCGCAACAGATCTGCATTCGATGCAGAAGATGCGGATGTGTCGACGAGTTGTTCTAATTCCTGTTTCAGAGATGAGTCGACACTGCCATCCTTCTGCTTGACCACTCCAATCTGCTGTTCGGCATCACTGTCCAATTCATTTGGAGAGAGACGGTGCTCTTCGGCTGTTGTTGGTGCTCATGTGAACTGCCTCGTTGCGACATGTGCATCTGAAGACGTTGTTGGCGGGGTGTGTCGTGTCAGATCAGCCGGACGAGTTGTGTTTTCCTGTTTGGGTTTTGGGTCCAGTTCAATCAAGTCGCTGTTGTCAGAATCATCCTTCTTGTCCTCTTCCTTCCGCTCTGGCTCGTCCTGCTTCCCGCGAGGAGCAATTGGTGGGTGGGTGGAGCAGGGTGAGGGGAAGCATAGCTCGCTTTGGGATCGGAGGGAGAGTTGCAACTGTTGCTCTTGTCGACTCGCTGGTCATCTGAAAAACACCCTGAGGTGGATGAAATGGGGTGATATCTTTGGTGACCTCGCTTTCTGGTGGGCCTGAGGCTGGATCACAAGGGTTCTGATGAGATGGATTCCTGGACCTGCCGGCGGGCGAGCTCGGTGGTGAGAGACCCTGCAAGAGAAGGAGTGCCGCGACGACTTGTGTGAAGGTGCGTATGAGCGTCTTCTCCGAGAACTCCTTCGCGACGTCGATTGCGTGCCTCACTGACTGGCTGTCTGGGAGGTGGCCATGAAGTCGTACTCGGCGGCGTTGGAGATCATCTCGAGCGCGTTGTCCATGTCGCTGTACCTCATCAGTCCCGCGCATCACCAGTCGCACAAGGCCAGATGACGCCCCCACGGGCAAAGGTGGGCTGGCCAGAGTTCTTTGTATAGGATTCATTGACTCGGCAACATGTGTTAAATCATGTAAAAGAGTGTCCAACATGATCTGAATGGTGATAAAGCAAGTTTACAACACGAATTGGTTGTGTCACGGTTCGTGTGATATTCTCTTCATTCATGGACAAACATCGAACAATGGATGACTTTTAATCGTCTTGTGATGTTTGTTCCTCCAAATTCTCAATTAGATCTCCGGAGAACGAATTGATCATTGACTTTTGTGTTGGTGGTTGATGAGCTTGTCAATAGATGTGGTAATCTTCTGAAAAAATAGTGGTGGTGATGGAGAAGAGGTGGTAGACGGGAAATTAGACATCGACGATCTTATATTCTGAGAGAGAGGGGGAGTTGAAATTAGATACCCATTCTTTGAAATTGAGTTCGACACAATTTAAATCAGATGCAGATAACCTAGATATTGCAACTCGTTTCTAATTCACCTAACTTTGACTCACTGCTGAGATATTAGGATTATTAAGTTCTTTTCGAATAAAAACGGGTTTATTTTTAAAAACGGGTTTGTGGAGGGTCTATGAACCGATATTCGATCGTCGATGCTGAGCTATTGTATCGATTGATGGACCTCCTCGCCCAACTCATCCGAATATGTCCATATTATCGACCAACAATGGAACTTGTTCTCAATATGCCAGTCTTTCTCACAATCCCAAGTTGTCTCACATTCTTCAAAATTGAAGACACAACTTGGAATTTTCTGATTGAAATGATCTATCGTCAGCGGGGATGGAGCGAACAAAGCGGAGGAGTGCAACAGATGGGGAAGACAGTGACTCGAATGTTGAGAATGGAGAGTTTTGAAGATGTGATTGAACAAAAGCTGCAAAACGACAAAAATTCTCAATCAGGACAATGGGTTGTTGACAGCTCGATCAGATGGAACATCACGACGGGCATGAACCTTCCACGAGGTTGGTAGAAACAGACATGCATCAGCGAACAATTCGACCAATGTCTAACCTCCATATGACAACCACTGTTTATCTGTGATCGTTATCGGCTCAGGAATCACCTCATGGTTTGGTTTGCGGGAACGATAGGGATCCTCTCTCGCCAGTCTCGCTCGATGGTCGCCACTCTCTCCTTCTCTTTCGCCACTCTGACCCTACTCGCAAGTGAACAGCCGTGCTTGCATGCGTTCTTACGATTGGTGGGGGACAGGATATTCGGTTATTCGTCGAAATGATCCCAACCTTCGTTTTGGTCGTTAACAGTCTTTCTCTTCGTTCATGGATGATCTCAATCTTCTTTGGCTGATTTTTTTGTTCGTTTGCGATGGGTCATTCATCTCAAACTCTGTTTTTCACAAGCTTGTTTTCTGACCCATAACGAGCGATTGAATTCCGAATCCGACAAAATGACAGCAATTGACATGACGATTAACCCATCCCCTGATTCTCCTCGCCTTGGTATCTCTCCACACTGCTTTTCATGTTCTGTAGATTGTGATGCTTTCCTGAATTGGCAATACAATCGAAATGATACTGAACACGAAAAAGCCGTTGTCTTTCGGTCTCTTGTTGCGACAGTGAAGTTACAGCCTGAATTAAATGTCTCTCTTGAAGAGAAAGCCGTGAAATTTCTTGAATCTATGATACCAATGATTCGACAAAGAACCGATCCCTTTCTACGAATCCTTGCATCGAACTCGGATGAATCTTCGACTGAATTCGTACAGTCCATGATGGTTCTGCTTTCTTCAGCCAATCAGGTCGTCACCACTACAACGATGAGGTTGCTCAACAATCATGATCGGTACTGTTCACTTCAAATCCGACTTACTCTCATCAAAGCTGATCTGATTCCTCAAATCATCGCATCTCTCAATCCACTGTCTCTTTCTTTTGCGGAGGCAGTCGATATCCATGTCTATCTCTCGAACATCGTCTGGTCTTCTCTCTCGCTCGCAACTCCGCATAATCTCATACAACTGGCTATTGAAGATAGTAATGAACAGCAAGCTGTTCATGAGACGGTTCTGAAGAAAGTTATCATCCCTTCGGAGGAGTATATTTGGCATTTGTGCGTGCTCCGCTTTTCGATCATCGATGGTGAGCAATCCATAGGACTCATGTTTCTTCTCATCGATCTCATCCGAATTTCCCCATATTATCAACCAACGATGGATTTTATTCTTCATGTACCCATCTTTCTCACGATCCCAAGTTGTCTCACATTCTTCGAATATGATCACTCAATCTTCTCTTTTCTGTACTTCCTGGTCGATGCCCAGCTGGAATGGAACGAAGAAGGTGGGAAAGTGCGAGAGATGGGGAAGGAAGTGTATCGAATGCTGAGAATGGAGGGCATCGAAGATCTGAATGAGGCAAAGCTGCAAAACGACAAGAACGGATCGATTGGAGGATTGTTTGTTGAAAAATCGATTGGATTAAACAACCTGCAGGGCATGAACCTTTCATAACATGAATAGAAACAGAAAAGATCCAGCAAACGTTTCGACCAACTTCTGACCTCCATATGACAACCACTGTTAGTGCGTGATCGTTGTCGGCGCTGGCGTCACATCATGGCTTCGTTTGCGGGAACGATTGGGATACTCTCTCGCCAGTCTCACTCGATGGTCGCCACACTCTCCTTCTCCTTCGCCGCCATTCTCACTCTCGCACTGCTCGTTTATGAAAAACAATGCGTTGCTCGATAGATCGATGATGCCGATTGGAGGAGAAAAGCAGCAAGATCGAGGAAGAGGAGAAAGTGCCCGACTCCCCTCCCGCCCATCTCGCAGTCTGTATCCGCAACGGCACTCGAGACTTGGCGTCGCCCTTTGTTGCTCTTCCCGATGATACCTCAACTGATGACCAGCTGTCCCCTCACTCTTCGCCAAAGTCAGCCCCGACCGCACTCGAAGGAAGGATGTGATTGCTGTTGATTGACTTGAGCGGAGGCAGTACAAGCGAGCACGACGGCGTGTAGACAGACAGACTGAACACCGACACAGCTGCCATCGCGACTTGCCACATCGTCTCCGCAATGACCACGAGTCTGGAGGGACACACTTGACATCGTCGCCTTCGCTCACTCCATGCGTCGGTGCTGTCTGATGACTGCAAGGACAGCTAGCGACACTGGAGTCCCTGTCGAATGAACAACAGAACATGAACCAACAGCAGGAGCGGAGGATAATCAGGATATCGATGGTGAAGAGAGGGGAGGTGTTGATGAGTGAAGGAGAAGGGAGTGATGGTGGAGAACAAGGGAGTGGTGTTGTCGGTGAAGGGGAGGCAGGCTGAGTCATGTGGAGGGTTGGAGGAGAGGATGGGATTGGGGGAGGGGTTGAGAGTGAAGAGTGAAGAGTAGGGAGTTTGGATGGAGGAAGTGGTTGTGTCTGAGGCTGATGAAATGGAGGACATGGCTCTCAAGAGAGAGGAAGAGGTGAGAGTGAGAGAGGGAGAAGGGGAGGATGAGAGGAAGGAACGGAGAAGAAGAGGATGAGAGGAAGGAACGGAGAAGGGGAGGATGAGAGGAAGGAAGGGAGAAGAAGAGGATGAGAGGAAGGAAGGGAGAAGAAGAGGATGAGAGGAAGGAAGGGAGAAGAAGAGGATGAGAGGAAGGAAGGGAGAAGAAGAGGATGAGAGGAAGGAACGGAGAAGAAGAGGATGAGAGGAAGGAACGGAGAAGGAGGATGAGAGGAAGGAAGGAGAAGAAGAGGATGAGAGGAAGGAAGGAGAAGAAGAGGATGAGAGGAAGGAAGGGAGAAGAAGAGGATGAGAGGAAGGAACGGAGAAGAAGAGGATGAGAGGAAGGAACGGAGAAGAAGAGGATGAGAGGAAGGAAGGGAGAAGAAGAGGATGAGAGGAAGGAACGGAGAAGAAGAGGATGAGAGGAAGGAACGGAGAAGGGGAGGATGAGAGGAAGGAAGGGAGAAGAAGAGGATGAGAGGAAGGAAGGGAGAAGAAGAGGATGAGAGGAAGGAAGGGAGAAGAAGAGGATGAGAGGAAGGAACGGAGAAGAAGAGGATGAGAGGAAGGAACGGAGAAGAAGAGGATGAGAGGAAGGAAGGGAGAAGAAGAGGATGAGAGGAAGGAACGGAGAAGAAGAGGATGAGAGGAAGGAACGGAGAAGGGGAGGATGAGAGGAAGGAAGGGAGAAGAAGAGGATGAGAGGAAGGAAGGAGAAGAAGAGGATGAGAGGAAGGAAGGAGAAGAAGAGGATGAGAGGAAGGAAGGAGAAGAAGAGGATGAGAGGAAGGAACGGAGAAGAAGAGGATGAGAGGAAGGAACGGAGAAGGAGGATGAGAGGGAAGGAAGGGAGAAGAAGAGGATGAGAGGAAGGAAGGAGAAGAAGAGGATGAGAGGAAGGAAGGGAGAAGAAGAGGATGAGAGGAAGGAAGGGAGAAGAGGATGAGAGGAAGGAACGGAGAAGAAGAGGATGAGAGGAAGGAAGGGAGAAGAAGAGGATGAGAGGAAGGAAGGGAGAAGAAGAGGATGAGAGGAAGGAAGGGAGAAGAAGAGGATGAGAGGAAGGAAGGGAGAAGAAGAGGATGAGAGGAAGGAAGGGAGAAGAAGAGGATGAGAGGAAGGAAGGGAGAAGAAGAGGATGAGAGGAAGGAAGGGAGAAGAAGAGGATGAGAGGAAGGAAGGGAGAAGAAGAGGATGAGAGGAAGGAAGGGAGAAGAAGAGGATGAGAGGAAGGAACGGAGAAGAAGAGGATGAGAGGAAGGAACCGAGAATGGGAGGATGAGAGGAAGGAAGGGAGAAGAAGAGGATGAGAGGAAGGAAGGGAGAAGAAGAGGATGAGAGGAAGGAAGGGAGAAGAAGAGGATGAGAGGAAGGAACGGAGAAGAAGAGGATGAGAGGAAGGAACGGAGAAGAAGAGGATGAGAGGAAGGAACGGAGAAGAAGAGGATGAGAGGAAGGAACGGAGAAGGGGAGGATGAGAGGAAGGAAGGGAGAAGAAGAGGATGAGAGGAAGGAAGGGAGAAGAAGAGGATGAGAGGAAGGAAGGGAGAAGAAGAGGATGAGAGGAAGGAACGGAGAAGAAGAGGATGAGAGGAAGGAAGGGAGAAGAAGAGGATGAGAGGAAGGAACGGAGAAGAAGAGGATGAGAGGAAGGAACGGAGAAGGGGAGGATGAGAGGAAGGGAGAAGGGGACGAAGTCAAGGACGAGTGTCGAAAGAACTCGAAGTGATCAGATGTTGGACGAACAGAATACACACTCCAGACTTGGATGTGAGAGCGAGAAGGAAGAGGAGAAAGACACAATGGAGACACACAGAAGTGGAGGAAGTGAAAGACTTTCGTCCACCTCATCTCTCTACCTGTGTCAGATCAGACTGACAAAGCTCGACCTCACTTCCAGTTGATCTCGTCGATGACACCGCAACTGATGACAGGCTGTCCCCTCACTCTTCGCCAAAGTCAGCCCCGACCGCACTTGAGAGAAGGACGTGATTGTTGATGACTGATTTGAGGGGAAGGAGCCCAAGCGAACACGGCAGCATGCACAGACAAACGGAACGCCGACACAGCCGACCTGGCGACTTGCCATATCGTCTCTGTAGTGACCACGAGTCGAGCTGAATGCACATGACATCGTGGCGGTCGCTGACACCATACAATGGTGCTGTGTGGTGACTCGAAGGACAGCTGGCGATACTAGAGTCACTGTCGAATGAGCAACAGAACAAGTCGCAGAAGCAAGAGCTGAGGATGAGAAGGCTGTCGAGAGTGAAGAGAATGGAGGTGTTGATGAGTGAGATTTGAAGGAAGTGATGGTGGATAACAAGGGAGTGGTGTTGGTGAAGGGGTCGGCGGCTCAGTAATGTGGAGGGTTTGAGGAGAGGATGGGATTGGGGGACCGAGTTGGAACAGAAGTTGAGGAAGAGATGTATTTGAGTTCTCATTGATCGCAATCAAGTAAGAGCGCCCCTATCAACGTTGGTTGATTTTCGTTCTTCCTTCTGGACGTTTATTTCATCTCATTATCTTTGTTTCACTGACTCATTCATCTGACCCATAACGAGTGTTTATCCTCCCCATCAGTAAGAATGACCGAGATTGACAGGAAAATGGACACAATCTCAAGTGCAGAACGCTCTGCTCTGTCCGTATCAAAGTTGCCATTTTCAAGGAATTGCTCATCGTTCCTAAATTGGGTTTACAATCCCATTGAATCTGTACACAAAAAAGGCGTTGTCTTTCGATCTCTCGTTGCCACATTGAAGATCCATCCTGCACTTGATGCCTCGTTGGAAGCCAAAGCAGTGAAACTTCTCAAATCTGTGCGTCCACAAGATCCATCCGCAACAGAAAATTATCTCAGCAGCCTTGCATCAAGTTCTGATGATTCATTGACCAACTTCGTACAGTGCATTGGGGTGCTCGTTTCTTCAACCAATCAGACAATCACAATAGCAGCAATGCAGATGCTGGCAAGACTGATCTGGAACATCTCTGCCAAACGCCGCCTTGCCCTTGTCAATGCTGATCTGATCCCTCAACTCATCGCATCTCTCAATCAACTGTCTCTTTCCTTTGCGGACGCAGTCTATATCCACATCAGTCTCATTTTCACCATCCGCCAAACTCTCTGGCTCACAACTCCGTTTGGTCTCCCACAACTCGGAATTGAAGATGAGGATGGACAACAAGCTGTTCATGAGACGGTTTTAACAAAAGTTCTCATTCATTTGGAGAAGTATATTTGGCACTTGTGCGTGTACCGCTTTTCGATCATCGATGGAAGCCAATCCAAATCTTTTCTGGAACTCCTTGCCCACATCCTCCAAATATCTTCGTACTATCAACCAACAATGGATTTTGTGCATCATATGCCAGTCATTCTCACAATCCCAAGTTGCCTCGCATTCTTCGAAGATGATCTCTCAATCTGGAATTTTCTGGATGAAATAAACAATTTCCAGCTGGAATGGAACGAAGAAGGCGGGGAAGTGCGAGAGATGGGGAAGACAGTGCATCGAATGTTGAGAATGGAGGGCATCGAAGATGTGATGGAAGAAAAGCTACAAAACGACCAAAACACATCCTCTGGAAGAGATTTTGTTGACAAAACAATAGAATGGAACAACCTGCAGGGCATAAACCTTTCAAAACAGGAATAGAAACAGACAAGCACCAGCGAACGTTTCGAACTGTTTCTGACTTCTTTTGGACAACAAACACTGTTTGTGTGTGCTCTTTGTCGACACTGACATCACTTCATGTTTTCATTTGCCGGAACGGTTGGGATTCTCTCTCGCCAGTCTCCCACGATGGTCGCCACACTTTCCTTCTCCTTCGCCGCCTCTCTCGCGATCCTCGCACTGCTCGTTTGTGAAAGGCAGTGCGTTGATCGATGGATGGAAGGTGACGATTGGTGGGAGTTTGTGTTTGGGGATTGTTTTCTCATTGTTCTCTGACATTCGTCTCTCTCGATGTTTGATCGCAATCGAAAAAGATGAGAAATCCGAATCGCCCCACGTCGATCGTCGTCTGCGACTCTTCGGAAAGACGGAAGAACTCAAATTCTTCCTCGTTCACGGCAATCCATCCCTCGTCTTTCTCTCATTTGAAAAGAGATGATGCCATTTTGGGACATCGCAGACTTTTCCGTCCAATTGTAGCAGTCAGTGATGCACCTTTTCGTTGGGAGTGATGATCGGAGGAATCGCTGTTCCGCTCAGTCTCTTCTCGGTCACGTTGCCTCGTTTGCTGATGGATCTTCGACAGACTCCATCCCGTCGATTGGGGTGCTCATCTCGTCTGCCCAACCTGATCGTCTCCAACATAACAATGCTCACCTCAAACACATCACCAGCACTGCCCCGAACGTCTCCAACTGAAACTGGCTGAAACTGGTTTGAAATATCACCTCGTCATCACTCTCAATCAACTGCCTCTGTCGTTGCATGACACTCGAGACTTCCCCGTCCATCTCGAACATCATCCTGAACTCTCTCCTGCTCGCAACTGCACATGCACTCAGACACCTCGGCACCCCACTCTCCTTTTTGTTTGTGCTCTGCCCGTCTCTCTCACTTTCTCGAGCCATGACTCGACTGCAGAATCAAACATGTCGATTGCTGCTGTTTTGTCCAGTGCACACACGATGTTGCTCGAACTGAACATGAACGATGGAGAACGATGCGAGTCGGTGACGATCCTTGTTCAACATATGAGAATGGAAGACTCGGCGGACACTGTCGAAGGAAGGCTGCTGACCGATCGCAAATGAGATTGGGGAGGAGGAGTTGTGTCGAACTGGATGGTGTTGAGGAGCATGGTTGGACTGAACGATGGACAGTTTGGAAGCATGACAACAGTGGTCAGTCAAGTTCCAGCGTGGTCGACATGCGCTTCTGATCGCTTCAGCTGTCTCGTCGGTGACGTCATGTCTTTGTGAGCAGATGAAACAACCTGTTGGGCATGATCCTTCCAGAACAGGAATCGAAACAGAGAAGAACCAGCACACTTTTTCATACACGAACCACCTCTCCGAAGGAGAAATCTCGCAGAGCAGGACATGTTGAGAAAGCCAACGATTCGATTGAGAATGACGTTTGATTCGCGCTGCGAGTGCACTTTCGTGAGCATCTGATGATCATCTTCCTTGTCAGGACATCTGGATGTTTCGGAATGATAGTTGTGGATTCTGATTGGATAGCTCGAGCTGTTGAAGATGCTGTGCCGGATATTCACTGTCAACCCGATTGATTTTTCGTTTATCAACTGTCCGATGCCAATCATCCTTATTGTCTTAAACAGGCTTTCTCTTTCTTCGTGGATTCTCTCAATCTTCGCTGGCTGAATATTTCGTTTATTTCCGAGGAGCATTTCATTTCACTCTCTTTGTTTCTCACGATTGTTTTCTGACCCATAACAAGCGATTGAACTCCGAAAGAACCAGAATGACTGCGATTGACAGAACGATTAACCCATCCCCTGATTCTCCATACCCTGGTATCTCTTTCCACAACTTTTCATCTCCTGTAGATTGTGATGCTTTCCTGAATTGGGATGAAGAATATCTTGGAACCAAATCCGAAATAGGCGTTCTCTTTCGGTCTCTCGTTGCCACATTGAAGGTACAGCCTTCAATTGATGCGTCTTTGGAAGCGAAGGCTGTGATAATTATTGAATATGTGTCTGAACGAGCTGGATTATCAGAAAGTACTTTTCTCCGCCACCTTGGGCGAATCACAGATGAATCTTTGACAAATTTCGTACAGTCCATTGTTGTACTCATTTCCTCTCCAAATGAGGTCATCACCAAAGCAGGAATGAAGATGCTTGGAAGTCTGATTGATTCGCGTTCAGGTAAAGTCAGACTTGCCCTCCTTCACGCTGATCTTATCCCTCAACTCATCAGCACTTTCAATCCCCTGTCTCTTTCTTTCACCGAAGCAGTCGGTATCCACACCTGTCTCATGAAAACAATCCGCGAATCAATCTGGCTCGCAACTCCAGATGGTCTGATTCGACTCTCATGTGAAAGCGGCTATGAGCCACAAACTGTTCGTGAGACGGTTTTGCAGCAAGTTCTGATTCCTTCGGAGAAGTACATTTGGCATTTTTGTGTAAACCGCTATTCGATCGTCGTTGGTGAGCAATCCAGGTCCTTTAGGGAACTCCTCGTCCAACTCCTCCGGATATGTGCATATTATCAACCAACACTTGATTTTGTTCTTCATACGCCAATCGTTTTCACGATTCTTAGCTGGCTCGCGTTCATCGACACAGATTACTTAATCTATTGCTTTCTGAATGCAATGATGAATGTCCAGTGGGAATGGAACAGAATAAGGGGAACCCAGCGAGAGAAGTGGCAGTCCGTGCATCGAATGTTGAGAATGGAGGGCTTCGAAGATGTGATTGAAGAAAAGCTGCAAAACGACCAGAACGAATACGATGGAAGATGGATTATTGAAAACTCGATCGACTGGAACAACATGCAGGGTATGAACGTTCCAAAGTAGGAATAGAAACAGACAACAACCAAACCACACATTTTCATTGATGAGCCGCCTCTCCGAAGGAGGAATCTCGCAGAGCAGGAATGGTTGTTGAGAAAGCTGACGATTCGATTGAGAATGACGTTTGATTCGCGCTGCGAGTGTGCTTTCGAGAGCTTCAGATGATCATCTTCCTTGCCGGGACATCTGATTGTTTCGGAATGATCTTTGTGGATTCTGATTGGATGGCTCGAGCTGTGGAAGATGCTGTGCCGGGTGTTCACGATCGACTTGGTTCATTCGTCGTCTCTCAACTGTCAGATGTCAATCGTCATTGTTTTCGTTACCAGTCTTTTTCTTTCTTCTTGGAAGATCTCAATCTTCGCTGGTTGATGTACTTCTTCGTTTGCGATGGGTCATTCATCTCAATCTCTTTCTTTCACAAGCTTGTTTTCAAACCCATAACGAGTGTTTGAACTCCGAAAGAAACGGAATGACTGCGATGGACAAGACTATTAACACCTACACTGATTCTCCATGCCCTGGTATCTCTTTCCTCAACTTTTCATCTTCACCAGACAGTTCTGCTTTCCTGAATTGGGGTGAAGAATCTCTTGAATCTGAACCCGAAAAAGCCGTTGTCTTTCGATCACTCGTTGCCGCTGTGAAGTTACAGCCTGCACTCGATGCCTCTCTGCAAGCGAAAGCGGTGAAATTTCTAAAATGTGTGGATCCACAGAATACAGAATCAGCCGAAGATTTTCTCAACAGCCTTGGGCGAACAACTGATGAATCTTCGACTATCTTCGTACAATCCATTGTTCTCCTCCTTTCTTCACCCAATCGAGCAATTGCCACAACAGCAATGCAGATACTCGAAAGTATCAGTGTGACATGTTCCCGTAACAGCCGACTTGGTCTCATCAAAGCTGATCTGCTCCCTCATCTCATCGCATCTCTCAATCCACTGTCTCAATATTTTGCAGAAGCAGTTGATATCCACATGAATGTCATGAAAACCATCACAAATTCTCTCTGGCTCGCAACTCCGTTTGGTCTCAGACAATTCGGAATTGAAGATGAGAATGAACAACAAACTGTTCAGGAGACGGTTTTGCAGCAAGTTCTGATTCCTTCGGAGGGGTATATTTGCCATCTGTGCGACAACCGGTATTCGATCATCGATGGTGATCAATTTGGGTATTTTCTGTCACTCCTCACCCAGCTCCTCGGAATATCTCCATCTCATCAACCAACAAAGGAGCTTGTTCTCAATATGCCAGTCTTTCTCACGATTCCAAGTTGTCTCGCATTCTTCGAACATGATCGCTCAATCTTCTCTTTTCTGTACTTCCTGGTCGATGCCCAGCGTGAATGGAACAACCAAAGGGGAGAAGTGCGACAGTTGGGGAAGACAATGCTTCGAATGTTGAGAATGGAGGGCTTCGAAGATGTGATTGAAGAACAATTGCCAAACGACAAAAGCCGAACATACGGAAGACATATTGGGCATGGGTTCGGTATGTAGGGCCTGGTTCGGTATGTAGGGCACAAGTTCGGTATGTAGGGTCTGGTTCGGTATGTAGGGCACGGAGATGATATGAGACAAAGTGTGTTTTCAAGGGTAGAGCAGATGATATTGTGGTCTGTTTTTGCTTTTTGACTCTGATCTGCTGCGAATCTCTTTTTTCTTGACAAAAAGGAGAGAGAAACAAATGAAGGAAGAGTGAAATGGAAAATATTTAAAACTTCACATCAAAGTGGTCGAGATTTTTCTGTCTAGTGCTGACAACATCTCCTTGATTGTTAGATCTGTCAACTTTCTTGTTGACACGCTCTTCTGTTTCTAGTCGTCAAACTGGATCATGAAACGGAGAATCTTGTTTATATAGGAAAAATGAGTGAATTTCAGGGTGATGATTCGAAATTGAGCAAGATCCATTGTCAGATCTGTGCTTCGAAGAAAGGGCATCGATTCTCCTTCGAGTACGGCGTACAACTCTTTTTAATATATTCCATTCCCTTTAATCTCACATGTTAGTTGTGATATTTCAATGATTCACATGATGAAATGAAAATGAGAAAGAAAACGTCAATTTTGACCCATCACAAAATTGTGTCGTAATCATTTCTTAACAATCAAATTTCCATGTATCATGTCTCGATCTTCCTTTAAATCATCAATTGAATGTGATTTCTTGACGTTTGCTGTCCATATCTTCTCATACAAACAAAAAAAGGACAAACTTTGAATCAGCCGATGGATCCTCTCTTTCATCGAGTTGAAATTGATGTTTACTGAAATTCTCAGATTGAACGTACATTCGATGGATTTACGTTGTGGGCATATTTGTTCATTTTGGACTTTTCAAGGAAGTTTGAAATAGGAGAAAGACCTACATACCGAACCAGGCCCTACGTTCCGAACCCATGCCACATATTGTTGCCAAATCAATCGAATGGAACAACCAGCTCGGCATGAACCTTCCAGAACAGGAGTAGAAACAGACAGAAACCAGAGATCGTCTCGAACTATTTTTAGCTTCTTTTGGACAACAAACACTGTTTGCGCGTGATCATTGTCGACTCTGGCATCACCTCATGGTTTGGTTTGCGGGAACGATTAGGATTATCTCTCACCAGTCTCGCTCGCTGGTCGCCACAATCTCCTTCGCCGCCACACTCGCGCTTCCGAAGACGACTCGGAAGGATCGAATGATGTCGTCGCTCAATTTACGGCCGTTCTCGATTCCAGCTCCCTCTCCACCCACACCCTCCCACTTCCCTTTGCCTCTCCCTCACCACCCACACCCTCCCTCTCCCCTCTGCCTCTCCCTCACCACCCACTCCCCTCTGCCTCTCCCTCACCACCCACACCCTCCCATTCCCCTCTGCCTCTTCCCTCACCACCCACACCCGGTGTGCTGCGTGCTGATGACTATCGTTCGAAGCGCACGCAATACTCGCCTCGACTGTCTTCCTCGTTCACTCACTTTCACTTGTTCACGAGTTCTTCGCCCATCCATCCTCTCTTCATTCGTCATCAACGTTTTTAATCCGAACAAGACACCAAGTGAAGGATGGACGAGGAAAGGGGAAAAGAGGACAAAGCGAAGAGAAGGAAGAATGAGGAAGAGAATAGACAACACAGAGATGAGGAGACAGAAGAGGACACCGAAGTCGAATTTTCTGGGCGAGAGTTGGAAGAATAAATGTGTGAGATGAAAGAAAAAGAGAAGAAAGGCAGCCAAACTTTGATTAACTGGGAAGGCGAGCCTCAGACGAGAAAGTGCAACGGAGGAACACAAAATGGTGGAACGGTGGCCCAGCAGGAACAAACAGACGGACAAGGATGTTCGGGGGGGAAGGAAGAAGAGTGAGAAGAAGCGAGCCAATGCGAAAACCTGGCACAACTCCTCTCCCGCACATCTCTCCGCCTTTATCCGCAACGGCACTCGAAACTTCGCGTCGCTTTTCGTCTCTCTCGCCGACGACACCGCAACTGATGACACACTGTCTCCTCACTCTTCACCAATGTCAACCACAGCCGCATTCGAGGGAAGGACGAGATTGCTGTTGACTGACTTGAGGGGAATCAGCAAAAGCTAACACACGATGTGCAGCAGGGCAGAAAGACAGAACATCGACACAGCCGACCTGGCGACTTGACCATCGTCACCGCAGTGACCACACTTCTGACCAGAAACACTTGACATCATCGCCTTCACTCACTCCATGCGTCGGTGCCGTCTGGTGATTCGAAGGACAGCTGGCGACAGAACAGTCCCTGTCCGGTGAACAGCAGGTTAAGTATAGGCGCAGATCCGATTTTCGCTACACGCAGATCTAAAAAAAGGGATACGCGCAGATCCAAATGGATACACGCAGATCCAAAAGGATCGTTGATTGTTTTGTGCTTTCCATATCCAATTCATGTCATTTCACTCTGATTGCTCACAATTCTCTTTTACTCTCACATACTTTTCATAAATCTAATTTTGTAATGTCGTCATTCGAGAATGTTGATCTTACCATCACCCGTCTCTCGATTGATGTTACAACTCCAAATCAGAGTCCAATATTACTTAGCTTGGTATGTCATTTTCCCACACTGACCATATTTTTCCCTTTTCTTGCACATGGATCACGCTTTAGGCTGTTCTGTGTATCCATTTGATTGCCCACCTTTTCCTCTTCATTGTCTGCTCTTATTCTTAAAATATTCACGTACCTCAACTCTTTGCTCTTTCATTCCTCTGTTCTCGCAGGATCTGCATCTTTCTCTTCATCCTACTCCTCCTCTTCTCTCGAAACCATCTCGATCCTCATCAGGATCCTCCTCAACGTAACTTGGGTGATATCTGTCTTGAAGGATCAACAAGTGATCCAGATGATCAGCAACTTAATGTAAATTTGACAACTTTCCTGATCCATCGCGATCCTGCTTCTTCTGATGCCACTCGTCAAAATTTCGTTCTGATGTTGGCGTTTGGTGAGTCTTTTCCGTGAAAATGAAATACCAGCACCGGATACGGCTTGGATGAACGATATTTTCGCTTAATTATCCGCCTCCACAACAACAGGCTGTGAAACCGACCCAACCACCAAATTGAGCCCCTTCACCAGTTCCACGAGCATCCACTCCTCAAGCACAGAACAATGTTCAGTCAAAGAGCGAATGGAGGCCGAACGCAGAGTGGAAGAAGCCAAAGCCAGACAAAGAGAGATCTTAAGACAACAAGCACTCGAAAAGAACGGCAGAGAGCAAAAGATGAAGGAAATGAAAGCCAAAGAGGATCGAGAACACATGATTTGTGAAGAAGCTCGTCGCAACTTTTTAATCAACAGGAACAGGCCCGACGGAACAAAATGACAATTGATGCCCAAATGGATGGAAGCAATGCTCCCCTTCGCTTCCCCCGTCACAATATTCTCAGCCCTCCCCTCGAAGATTATTTCATCAAACCAAAGCAAGCTACTTCACCTGCAAAACCTAAAAAGGCTGTTGCAAAGGCAGTTCGAAAGAAATCAGTCTCTCCACGCCCAACATCAGCTCCTTGACCAAGTTCAGCTGCTCCTGCACCCAAACAGGCTCCACCGAAGAGTGCAGAGAGAAGGTCACTCTCAGCCAGGCGTGTCACTCCCACAGTCGCCGATCGACCAAAGACCGGCTCACCTCTGTCCGATCGCCCCAAAAGCACCGACAAACAGAAAATGCAGAAATTGGAAGACCAATTTGGGGAGTTGCAGGGAATGCTTCAACGAGCAGCCTCGCCAGCTCCGTCTCAGCCACGCTCAGCCCGACCGAGGACACCGACCGGCGTGTCATTACAACAGTCGAAAGAGACGAAACCAGCAACACCGTCAAAACAGGTTTCGGAGCAGTTGGGAGTGGGAGTGTCGACGATGGTGTTGAGTGACATTGACAGGCAGTTTGAGGAAGAGGAGAGACGGCTCAGGGAACAGAAGGAGGGAAAGGCGGTGGATTTCAAGATTCAGGCGTCGTCGACGATGATGAATGAGATCGACAGGCAGTTCGAAGAGGAAGAGAGACACCTCCAAGCGGAAGAGAAGCAGCGGCGACGAGAGGAACAGATGGCAGCCATCGCCGCATCCGTCCAGCCAGTTCGGAAGATGAACAAACTCAAAGTGAACGCCAACGCGAAGAAGGGTCAGCGGAAGAGCTCAAATTACTTGGAAGATCACGCGATGATGGAAGCAAAGGCCAGCGACGTGAAGAACGGTGCAGACCGCGTTCGGAGGTTGTTGTTGGGAGAGGACGAGCAGAAGGATTTGGATGAAGGTCCGTGCGGAGTGAAGATTGTGCGGAGAGGGAAGGAATGAATCGAATTAAGCAGCTGCACAACAAAAACAAAGTGGACGACAAGAAACAGCGGGAATACGAAGAGAAACTGCAACAGCTCGAGTTGGAGAAGAAGGCACAGGCAGGCGACAAACCGTGGCTGACGAGAGGGAAGTCGAAAGAGGAGAAAGCGCTGGAAGAAGAGAAGCGGAGGATCGAGCAAGAGATGAAGGACGATGAGGAGGCCGAGCGGTGGAAGGTGGTGAAGGAGGCGCAGATGAAGGAGAGGGAGACGCGAGACGCGGAGAGGAAGGCGTTCCAAAAGCTGATTGCGAAGAAGAAGAAGAAACAGAATCGGAGTCACTCGGTCGGCGACGAGGAAGATGTTGTGATTCTCGTCGCCCCAAATCGAAAACCAGTCCAGACGACAGAGACTGTGGAGCAGAAGAAGGAGGAAGTGAGCATTGATGTGGAAGTGCTGGTCTCATCCAAATCGCCACAACGCCCATCCTCAACAAAGAAAACACCAGCTCGTTCGTCTTCAGCCCGCTCAGGCTACTCCAAAGAAGGCCGCAGCTGCTTCGAAGGAGGGCAGCCCACAAGCAACACACACGCCTCCGAAAATTGGGTCGTCGAAAGGGAAGGTCGAGCGGGAGAAAGCGGAGCGAAAACGTGCAAAGGTCGTCGCCGTTCGCCAATGTGGAGCGAGGAGAGTGATAACTCATCCAACTGTAAACGACCAGATAATGGCAATTTTGGTTCATCTATGTTCAATCAATCATGACAGGCGTCCTTTCGATCTACGGATTCTTTCTCAAACAATGCAAACACAACCACCTCGTCACTCAACCCCCTTTCTCCCCTCCAAATTAACACAACAACAATTCAATCCACTACTACATTATTTTTGATCTTTTTAGTACCATAGAAGCCGCTATGTTGTCAAATTGAACGCATCCAATGCCGAAGGCCAACACACTCCATAACCCTTGGTCTTTGTCACCGTAGTCGGGTATAATAGCATTATCATGGATCACAACCAGAATTTTCAAGATTTCATCCAGTGTAGTATCTTTAAACAGCAATTCACGACAGTCACTTTTTTGGAATCACCTTGCATAATTAATCAACTTTTTTCAATCGATTTGTTATTCTGAAAGATGTTTGAGAGTAAATCAGTCTGTATTGAAGTTTTCTGAGACATAAACCAGTCATAAATTCAAACAGAAACAACAAAGGTTTAGATCTGCGTGTATCCATTTGGATCTGCGCGTATCCAAATTTTTAGATCTGCGCGTAGCGAAAATCGGATCTGCGCCTATACTTAACCTGAACAGCAGAACATGACTTCGTCGCCTTCAATCACTCCAAGTGTCGGAGTTTTGTGGTGACTGCAAGGACCGTATACGACAGTGGAGTCACTGTCGAGTGAACAGCAGAACAAGAAGCAAGGGCAGCAACATGCGATGAGAGGGCGTTCGAGAGTGAAGAGAGAGGAGGTATTGATGAGTGGGTTTTGAGGAAGTGATGAAGGAGAGCAAGCTCGCTGGTCCAAAGGATGCACGGTACGAACAGCTTCTCGCTCTGTTGGACACTTTCTTCTTCGCAAAAGTGGTCAGCGGGTGCTTCGTTTGGTTGATTGGACTGACTGTGTTGACCTGTGTCGACGTGTGCGTGTGGACACTCTCCGCTTGGAGTTTTGAAGAGAAGGATGTGCGATGCATGGAAACTTGAGCCGAAGTGTCACTGACACAGCACTACCACGGGAGCAGAATCGTGGGGGATGTGAAGACGTTGGGTGTTGAGGAAGTGTGGTGACAAGGGGAGTGGAAGATGGATGGCTGGTTGTGTGGTGATGACGACGCACAGTCTGTTTCTGGCACAGTTGGGCGTTTGGCCGTTGACTTGATGTTTCAGGATTGGCAGACTTTCAGAACTCGCTTTTCGTTTGTCTTTGTTTCTCTTCGTCATGTTGTGGTTGTTCTCGTTCATTCTGGTTTCGCAAACTTGTATGCGAGGTTGGATGGATCTCACCCAATCCATCACTTGCTGATCGTCAACAACACTTTGGCTCTTCTTTTACCTCTTCTCGCCCTTCTTGCCATCCATCCGTCAATCTTTCCCTCGTTCACTCTCTTTTGCGTCCATCTGTCGCCATCTCCATTCTCCTCGCTATCCCGCTTCTTCATTCATTCATTATCTCACTCAACGTTGGTTGTTTTTTTCTTCCTTTTGGACGTTAATATCATCTCAATCTCTTTCTTCGAGACTCTGTTGTGACCCATAACGAGTGATTTTCCACAGAATCTTTCTAAATGACCGAAATTGGCCAGAAAACTGACGCCCTTCCAAGTCAAGCACACTCTGATTTGCCCTCCCCTCAGTTAGCGTTTTCAAGGGATTGCTCACCGTTCCTGAATTGGGATGAAGAACAGTATAAAACAGTTAACGAACAGTCTGTTGTTTTTCGATCCTTGGTTGCCACATTGAAGTCACAGCCTGCACTCGACGACGTTCTGGAAACGAAAGCGGTGAATTTTCTGAAATCTGTGAATCGGGATGATGAAGAAACGGCAGATGATTTCCTCGGCACATTTAAACCAACCGCTGATGATTCGTTGGCAGAATTCGTACAATCGATTGTGGTGCTCGTATCTTCACCTCATCGAGCAATCACCACAGCAACAATGAAGATTCTCGAGAATCTGTCCATGTGGTGTTCAGCCCGAGTTCTCTATACCCTCGTCAAAGCTGATCTTTTCCCTCAAATCATCAACACCCTCAATCCACTGTCTCTTTCATTCAGAGACGCATTCGATATCCACACCAACCTCTTGAAAATCATCACCAATTCAAACTGGCTCGCAATTCCGGGTGGTCTCGAACAACTCGGAATTGAAGATGAGAATGGAGAACAGACTGTTCACAAGACGGTTCTGAAGCAAGTTATCATTCCTTCGGAGAAGTACATTTGGCATTTGTGCGTGAACCGTTATAGGGGGTGCATTAATTCCGTCCCCTCGGGTTTTCTCTCATACGAAGCTGAGAATCGAGTTTATTTTTTCTCCAACGTCTGAAACATAGCCAATTCATATTTCAACCTGATTTTTCGTCATATTGTCCTTTTAGTCACTCAAATCACCCAAATCTCACGATTTTCAAGTCAGTTTTCGTTCAATGTGAGACTATGATTATGCAAAACTTCACATTTGGAGTTGTTTTCATCTAATTTCTTAAAATTTGTGAAAACAAAACAGACAGAAAGCTTGATTAACAGATGAAGTGAGATGAACAGGATCTTGATCTCCCCTCATTTAACGGTGGTCATCGCGGTTCTGATCTTGCGCGTAGAGAAGCTCAGCTCCTATGAATGTGAAAAGATCATCAAAAACACGAATGCATACTTTTATCGTAATAATTTCCATTATTTCGAATAACATGGGTCAATCGCTTGATCCATGATTGAAAAATACGAATTCGATGAGGTCTGGTGAATCGTGCCATTTCCTGGTTCAAAGCATGTGATATTTCTTCGATGTTGTTGAACGTTCGTCCTCTGAGGCGATCCTTAATCGTGCCGAAAATTGCAAAGTCGCAAGGGCTGATGTCGGGTGAGTACGCGGGGTGTGGCATTGTTTGGATGTTAGAGTCTTGAAGATATTGATTGACCAGCTCTGATCGGTGGGGTGCTGCGTTATCGAAATGAAGGATGATCGGACCTTCAAACCCCGCCTGGTTCGAAAGATACCTGTCCAATGGCTGAATAATGCTGTCTCGAAAGTATCTACCAGTGATTGTTTGACCTTGATCGAGGGGTTCAATGATTGGAGTGAAATTAATGCCGAAGAAGATCGTGAACATGATCTTCCGTTGGAAATGGCGAGGATCTTGCACTTGTGCACGATCCTCGCCCCTTCTACACCATCTGTGAGACATTGGGTAAGAGAAATAAAACTGCGACTCATCCCCCGTGAATACGGTGGGCCACTTTCGTCGTCGTTCCCTGTGTAAGATTCTCAGCATTTGTCGAGCACATTCTACTCTTTGGATCTTATCGGCTGGTGTTAGGACATGTGGGACTTTCCGGGGTGTTATTTTGACATACCCGGCTGCAGCAGTCGCCTTTTTCACTGTGTGAGGTGAGACTCTGCACACTTTCCCTGTTTTCGTTGAACTTATCTGCGGTTCTCGTACTATTCGGTTTATTATCCGCCGACGCTTTGCTAAATCCGGTGGTCGTCCAGGTGGTGATCTCGATTTTAAGCGGAATGTGTTTGCCTCCAACATGCGCCAATGCTTTCTGATTGTCTTTTGACAGGGAGGATTTTGGAGGTGTACACGGGCTTCCCGGATACATCGGAGGACGTCCCATCCCTTGCGATGGCAGCTTTGAATGTATGCTCGGTCCCGAATCCGGTACTCCTCGGTCACCATATCAAAAATAGGGTTTGATCCTTCTCAAGATTTGGCATATTTCTCATATTAATACAAAACGATGACTTTAAATACTCTCCAGCATCAGACCTCAAATAATCTTTTGAATAGGATCATTCCAGTGTTCGAAACTGGTAGATACGTCCAATGATTCCAAGTCGATCCTTTTCGTGTTGGTACACTTGTCAAATATGAATCTTGCGATTCCGTCTCTAGGGAGGAGCAATTGTCCGGACAAGGTGAGGCGCTGTCCGTCCTCGGACAGCGCCTAATTAGGATGTCATTGCTCGTAACTTTTCAAAAAGGGTTTGATCAACTTTTTCTGAAATTTATTGACTAACTTGGAGAATTGAATCATTTTTAAGAAATAGGAGAGGAGGAAAAGATGAAGAGAGATGTGATGGAGAACAGAGAAGATGAAGAGAAAGAGTTGGATGGAGAAGAGAAAGAGGAAGGATAGAAATAGGTGTGGAAGGGAAGGACGAGAACGAATGATCGAGTCGGTATGGCCTTTATGTGGTTTTTGATGGACTGATTGTGAGGAAGTTCCTTTCGGAGTGTCTCCTCTCATCATTTCGTTTCTCTCCCTTCGTCTCGGATCAACTTCGTTGTTCCTCATTCTCCGATTCATCTCCTCTTCTCTCCTCTTCATTTTCGCTGCTTCCTGTCTTGTCATTCTTGTCAGATCTGCCACACACGCCCGCTGGCTGGTCCGACATTCATCGATGAAAATGGAAAGGGGGTCAGTGGAGTCTCGGGATGGTTCAGTATCATCTTGTGAGGGTGTGGGTGTTTCCCAGGAGGTTTAGTTCACATTGTCGAAGTGCCGCTTTCCTTCTTCCTCCTTCCTTCGTTGTTCCTCTTCCTCTTTCTTCTTTCGTTCGTCTTCTTCTCGTTTCTGAGAGAAGCTGCCGCGTGAACTCGCACCAGTTGAAGTTGACGGGCCAACTGGGCGAGCTGGAGAACTGGACGTGTCGATCATCTTCCCAATGCCCCAGCGAGCAAATGCACTGGACACACTCGATCCGGTCTCGATCGTCGCTGAGTCTTTCTGAGCTGCTCGTTGCCTCTCTCGCTCCAAATCCTCTCTGATCTTTCGCTGCTTCTCTTCCGCTGCTTCTCTCTCAGCATTTTGCTTCCTCTCCCACTCTGACTTTTTCTGACTTTCAGCTTGACGTTTTCGTTCGGCCTCCCTTTCTCTCTCCTCCTCCTTTTGTTGTTCCTCTTTCTTCCTTCGTTCTTCCGCTTCCTTCTCCTTCCGAAGCGTCTCCTGAACTTCTCGTTTGATTCTCTCCTTTTTCTCTCTCTCCTCATCTTCCCTCCTCTTCTCCTCTTTCCTCCTTTCCTCTTCCATCCTCTCATTCCGCTCTCTCTCCTCCCGTCTTTCCTGTTCTCGCCGATTCTCATCCTCTTTCCGTCTCAAACGCTCCTTCTCTTCGCGGTCTTGATCGTCCTTCTCCTGTGGGATTCTTCTTTCCTCTTCAGCCTCTCTTTCCCGATTGAGCATGTCGGCTCGCATGCGCTCCTCATCGATCTCTTTTTGTCTCCGGTCTGCTTCCTCTTTTTGACGTTTTGCTTCTTCCTTCTTTCTTTGTTCTTCTTCTTCCTTTTTCTTTCGTTCGTCTTCTTCTCGTTTCTGAGAGAAGTTGCCTCGAGATGACGATGATGTCAGTTGGGGACCGACTGGACGAGATCCAACTCCAGTGTCGATCATCTTCCCAATGCCCCAGCGAGCAAACGCACTTGACACACTCGATCCTGTCTCGATCGTCGCTGAGTCTTTCTGAGCTGCTCGTTGTCTCTCTCGCTCCAAATCCTCTCTGATCTTTCGTTGTTTCTCTCCCGCTGCTTCTCGTTCAGCTTCTTGCTTCCTTTCCCATTCTGACTTCTTTGGGGGAATATTCGCTTTCTTCTCTTCCTCCCTTCGCCTCTCCTCTTCCTTTCTTCTCTTCTGCGATTTCACGCCTCACTCGTTCCTGAATTCGCTTTTTCTCTTCTTCCTCCTTCCTTCTCGCTTCTTCTTCCTTCCTTTTGCTTCTTCCTTCATCTTCCGTTCTTCTTCCTTTCGAAGTTCCTCCTTTCTCTCCTCTTCTCATTGCTTCTCTTCAGTGAGTTCTTTCCGCACTCTTTCTTCAATTTTCTTTCGCTCTTCCTCTTCCCATCGTTTCGCATCTTCTTTGCTTCGTCTTTCTTCATCTTCCCATCTTCGCTTCGCTTCTCGTTCAATTCTTTCCTCTTCTTCTCTCCTCTTCCTATCTTCTTCTCGCCTCGCTTTTTCCTCATCTTCCTTTCTTCGTTCTTCCTCCAATTCCTTCATCACCCTTTCTTCAATCTGCTTTCTCTCATCTTCTCTCCGCTTCTCTTCCTCTTTCTCTCGCTCTTCTCTCTCAGTCACCTGTTTCCTTTCCCATTCTGTCATTCGATCTCATGAGGGTGGAGGAGGAGATGAATAGATGTGAGTGGCTGTGAGAAGGAAGGGATGGACTGAAAAAACCTCATTCACTTTACGAATGATTACATACGTTCTGCATCTTTCTGAGATGTCTGTCTCATGTTTTATCGATTAACTGTTCCACTTTAAATTTCTGTATAGTCAGGACACTTATTGTCATAAAAATGAAGAAATATCTGTAAGTCAGAGTAGGGAGAAGCATACTTTTCAAATTGGTTTCGTTTGATGTTTCCGTTTCGTTCTTTTCTCCAACTCCATTGTTCACGAGCTCGGACCCTCGATTATGAAGATCGTCCTCTCCTCTCACTCTGTTTTGTCTCTTCGTCCCAACTCCCAGTTCATTGTTTACGAATCAGCTCGGTTTGTCCTCCTTTGGCCTCATCTATTCCGTCTTCACAGGATCGACAGGTCAATCTGCCTTCTGGAGGGAAGATCAACAATAATAAATGTGAAAAAGCGATCAATAATATGAATATGAATCATTTTGATTCGGAAAAGTGTAATACAGACTATTTCGAGGTAGAAAACGATCCGTTCATTTAGGGCGACAAATGAGAGTGTAACGACCATCTCATTTGGATAAGGGCGAGAAAGCATCGTATCTGGATTCAAAATGAGAAATTTCTTTATAAGAAAACATCTTGAACCAAAAGGAACGAGATACCAGTCAAGATCATCAACAAACCAACAAAGTGTGCAACAGAGCGGCGAATTTTGAAGGCAAATTGATTCGATCATGTTTGAAATAAGATACTACTATCATTGACTGAATTCTGACGTGTAACATCATTGAAAGAGAAATAATGTGTCAAATCGGAAATGAACTGAATTCCCGGAATGAGTTTATAAAAGTATCGCAGAATGAGTGGTTGCTAGAAAATGATGTGAAGAATGGAATTTCGAAGTGAAAACCGATTTAAGTGACCCTGAAAGAAATGGGACGACGAAATTAACTTGAGATGGGGAGGACGATCCGGACATGTCCAGGACAGGACAGTTTTGTCCATTTTGATCTGATCACAATTGGATTGTGAAGAAATTCAGATGATTCGTTTTTTCAACAATTGAGTGAATGTCCAAGATCGGACAAGCTCGGACATTTCTGCAATTAATGGGTCTTTTTGTCCAAATTCTCTAGTACTCGTTTATCATTTTGATGAAAGACAAAATCTGAATTTAATCACCACTATTCACTTATTTATTAACGAATTGAGTGTCAATCACATTGATTTAGGCCACATGAAGCACTTCTTTTTCACTTGGACCTGTCCGCTGTCCGTTGTCCGAGTTGAACGTCTTTTTGTCCGTCCGTTGCTCATCCTTATCCGTCTCATCCATTTTCCTTTGCTTCGGTCGACTCCCCAAGTCTAAATGTTGAAAGAGTATCCAGCCTGGATTGAGTTGAACCATTTTGAAACAGCACGATCTGCATGATATGAGACCCTGCAATCAATCCTCTACTACTCACAATCCACCAGATCAAGTTCTAATATATGAATGCAGGATTCTCCAGTCGACTATTTCAACTCGTGAAGGGCATCCACACTTTTTCATCATCATCCTCCTCATGTCTCGACTTGCAATGATTTACGGTTATTCTTCGCCGATTTGTTCAATTTTCAAATCATTGATTTAATTGTCTAACTCCTTAATTCAAGAAAGTGGATAGTAGACCTGAAAGTTCAACCCGAAATGAGATATTGACTGAATCAAGAGCTTAATGCAATTTCAACGAGAAAAATGAGCTTTATTCTGACCGCTGGTCAAGTTTCGGTGGTTGACTGGTATTGTTTCATTGTTCCATTCGCTAGAAAGGCTGAAAACCCGAGGGGACGTAATTAATGCACCCCCTATATTCGATCGTCGGTGTGAAGCAATCCTGCTTGTTTCGAGATCTCCTCGCCAGAATACTCGAACTATGTACATATCATCAGCCAACTCTGGATTTTGTTCTCAATATGCCAATCGTTCTCACGATTCCAAGCTGTCACTCATTCTTAGAAAATGAAGTCACAATCTGGTATTTTCTGTGGGAAATGATCTATCGTCAGCCGGACTGTAACGAACACAAGGGAAAAGTGCGACAGATGTGGAAGACAGTGGATCGAACGTTGAGAATGGAGGGCATCGAAGATGCGATTGAAGCCAAGTTGCTAAATGACCAAAAGGAATGCTATGGAGACAGGATTGTTATCAGATCGATCAGCTGGAACAACCATCTGAGCGTAAATCTTCCGGAATTAGAATAGAAACAGACAAGAAACAGCGAACATTCCGGACAGTTTCTGACATGTTTTGGACCACAAACACTGTTTGTGTGTGATCTTTGTCTGTTCTGACATCACCTCATGGTTTGGTTTGCGGGAACGATTGGGATTCTCTCTCGCCAGTCTCGCTCGCTGGTCGCCACACTCTCCTCCTTCGCCGTCTCTCTCGCACTCCTCGTTTGTGGAAGGCAATGCGTCAATGCCTAAAAGAATTCCACTTTCTTGAAAATGATATTTGCATCATTCTTTTATCATTGTTCTCTGAAATACCTCTCTCTTGATGGTTGACAGCAGGAATGTGATTTTGGAATATCTGTGCCATCGGCGAGGAGGGAAGGTCGTGTCGAGATTGGTGGAGCACCGAACTCGCCAGCGGCTCGGGCATCGCGAAGAATGCGGCATTGGCGTCGCATGCCAGTCGATATCTGACGTGCAGCGAGTGATGTTGGAGTGCTTGTTGGAACGAGCATTCGACTCGGATTGACTCTGCTCGACGTGAACTACAACGTTGCCGTTATGTCGATCCTCAACGCTTGGCTTTCTCGGACAAGCGAATGCACGAGGATGTCATGAGAGACTGGATTGATGTGTTGGATGCAGCCAGCATGAAGAACGATCGCAATGATTAGATGGGAAATCCGAATCGATTCCACATCACAATTCGTCCTCCCTGACTCTTTAAAAATACAGAAGACCCAAAATGTTCCTTGATCCACCCCAACCACTCCATCGTCCTTATTCCGCTCGAATCGGTGGACGACATTGTGCCCGCATCCCACCATCCATCCACCTCTGAACTGTTGAGATGTGGGACGAAGCAAGGAAGAGCATCAATTCTTCAGGATTCTCCGCAGATCGTCTCGATTTGTGCAGAGAAAAGGCGGAAAGCAGGACATGGATGTGTGAAGCTTCGGACTTGAGAGTTGGTTGTGTGTGTTGATTCCAAGCAGACACCGTCGACTCCATAACAGTGGAGTGAAGGGAGGAAGAGGCACTGTTAGGAACAACGACTCTCTTCGTCCATCTCGATCATCTCGACACGCTGTTCGCACTCTGTGGCGCTCAGCTGCTTCTGTTCTCGCCGATCTCGAAGTCGACGATTGTCTGACAACTCTGAATGGATCCGACAGCACTCGTTCGAGTTCTCTGCATCTCAAATCGCTAACATTCACTTCTCGTCGCCAACACCGCACATTCCGCTCATCTGAGTTCGGCGTATCCAAACGACATCATTCGAACACACTCGCATGTGCGTGGGTGATTGGTTTGTACGATGAGACCGACAACTCCAGACGAGAGGGATCGTGAACTGCTGCTTCTCTCGTCGTGTTCATCCTCATTTGAGATTGTGAACATTCCACGCTCGTCGTGAACACTTCTCACTTCCCCTCCTCCCCCACTCACTGCATCCTCTCTCCTCGTCTGCTCCGTCGACACTGCCTTCTCTTTGTCCTCCATAGCTGTCAGCTCGCTCACTCCATGCTCTGTCTGTTTGATCGTCACTCGCTCACCAACGATGCTGTTGAATGATGTCGAGCGATGGAACTTCGCTCTCCTCGCATTCGCAGTTTGTCGATCAGACACACTTTTGCGAGTCGTCGTGTCCGTTTGTGAGTGCACTCATCGTCGAATGGACTCTTTGGTTGGTTGGGCAGCTTCGATGTTCACATTTGGACTGAAACTGAAGGGAGAACAAGAAAGAACACAAGTGATGCCTGATTGAGCTGCTCCCCGTCTCTGGCGCTCAGCTGCTTCTGGTCTCGCCGATCTCGAAGTCAGCGATCGTTCTAACGACTCCGAATGGATCAGACAGAGCTCAGTCGAGTTCTCGGCATCTCGAATCGCAACCCTTCGGTTCTTCGCCTTCCACACAACACGACGTTCATCTCAGTTCAGCGTTTCCAAACGACATCATTCGAACACACTCGCATCTGTGTGCTTGATTGGTTTGGTGCGATGGGACGGACAACTCCAGACGAGAAAGAACGTGACCTGTTGCTTATCTCGTCGTGTTCATCCTCATTTGAGATCACAAGCATTCAACACACATTGTGTCCATTCACCCTTCCCCTCCTCCCCCACTCGCCTCCTCCTCTCTCCTCGTCTCCTCCCTAAACACTGCCTTCTCTTTGTCCTCCATGGCTGTCGACTCGTTCATTCCATGCTCTGTCTGTTTGATCACCGCTCGCTCACCAACGATGCTGCTGAAGGGTGTCGAGCGATGGAACTTCGCTCTCGTCTCATCATTTGCAGACAGAATGCACTGCAAACAGGATTCCGAGAAGTCTTTTCTCTTCCGGAGTGCGATGTGGAGAACCACTTGGACTTCACCCTCACTCGACCCAACATCGTTCCCTTTCTCTTTCTTCGGTCTCTCCGCCGCGTCGTCTGTTGCACTCGCTGTGCTCTGACTTGCCGCTCTGCCTGCCCACGCTGGATCTGTTGAGGTTGGAGTTGTTGTTGGACGACAGTGTTCGATCAGATTAGCTTGTCACTCAAAAACAACCATCCCGCTCAAGCATTCTGGCTCTCACTTCGCAGAAATCACTTCTCTGATCGTCGTTGTCTGCTGCTCTCCTCAAGCAACGATTGTGTCGGTTCACTCGCTGCCCCTCTTTCTCGCGATCGCCATTTGTCTCTCGTCGTTTTTGGACGCGTGGTGGATTGTGGATGTGGTGGAGGAATGATGGATGCCAGCAGGAATCCTGAAAATGAAGAAATGAAGTTGGCATGCGGACGATGTCTTTTGGGTCGCTGAGAGCGAAGGTGACACTCGCTTGTCCCAAACTCTTCGCCAGAATGCTTCCAGAGCACAATTGTGCGATTGTCCTCAGCTCGCCCCTCTCCCCGTCCTTCGTCAGTGATGGTGTTGTGTTTTGAACGAGTCGACCGAAGTTGATGCACACATCATCGTTGTGAACATCGGAGAAGAGGCACTCTTCCGTCAGTCTGACAGGAGTCTTCTTGTTGGGTCCTTCCACAGAGCGACACAATGACATGCACACAAGCGAAGCCAGAACCACTCTGTCACACATTTGTGTCGTTGTTTGAAACGACTTGTTCTCATCAATTGCTCGTTCTCCATCCAAACTTCCTCATGATTTATCGAGTATCTTCCTTATCATGATATTATTCTTTATTTCTTCATTTGCGATGAGTCTTTCGTCTCAATCACTTTCTTTCACGCGATTGTTTTCTGACCCATAACGAACGATTGAACTCAGAAAGAAACAGAATGACTGCGATTGACAGGACGATTAACCCATCCTCGGATTCTCCTTGCCTTGGTATCTCTTTCCACAACTTTTCATCTCCTGTAGATTGTGATGCTTTCCTGAAGTGGGGTGAAGAATCTCTTGAATCTGAACACGAACAATCTGTTGTCTTTCGGTCCCTGGTTGCCACATTGAAGTTGCAGCCTGCACTTGATGACTCTCTGGAAGCTAAAGCCGTTAAATTTCTGGGAATCTGTGAATCTGGATGATGAGGAATCAGTCGATGATTTCCTCGGCACATTTGGGCCAACCGCTGATGATTCGTTGACAGACTTCGTACAGTCGATTGTGGTGCTCGTATCTTCACCCAATCGAGCAATCACCACAGCAGCAATGGAGTTGATGGAGAGTCTAACCTTGTGGTGTTCAGCCCGAGTTCTCTATCCCCTCATCAAAGCTGATCTTTTCCCTCAAATCATCAACACCCTCAATCCACTGTCACTTTCATTCTCAGAAGGAGTCGATATGCACACCAACCTCTTGAAAACCATCACCAATTCACTCTGGCTCGCAACACCGTTTGGTCTCGAACAACTCGAGATTGAAGATGACAACCAACAACAAGCTGTTCCCGAGACGATTCTGAAGCAAGTTCTTGTGCCTTCGAGGCAGTATATTTGTCATTTCTGCATGAACCACTAGTCGATCGTCGATGGAGACCTACCAAATGAGTTGATGACGATCCTTGCCCGACTCCTCGAATTATCTCCGTATTATCAACCGACAATGGACTTTGTTCTCAATCTGCCTGTCGTTCTCACGATCACAAGTTGTGTCACATTCTTCGAAGATGATCGCTCAATCTGGAGTTTTCTGTATGAAATGAGCAATACTCAACGGAAATGGAACTTACAAAGAGGAGAAGTGCGAAAGATGTGGAAGTCAATGCTTCGAATGTTGAGAATGGAAGGCTTCGAAGATGCGATTGAACAAAAGCTGCAGAACGACCAAAATTCTCAATCAGGACAATGGGTTGTTGACAGCTCGATCAGATGGAACATCAAGACGGGCATGAACATTGCATGACTTGAATGGAATGGACGGGATCCAGCGAAGACTCGAACTGTTTCTCGATTGAATGAGAGAGAACACCGTTGACTAATCGATCAACTTGAACTTCAAACTTGGAATGAACTTGCAGAACTTGCCGCAACTGGTTCGGGAACACTGGAACGCCACCACACTCTTCGCTCTCCACACTCAACCATCTCCCGCCCCTCTTCCTCGTTTCTCCCGATTTCAACACCACTCTCGCTCTCTCGCTCTGTTGTGTTTTGATTTGAAGAGTGATTGACTCATGACGAAGGATTGTCGAGCAGATGTGGGACTGACTCGAACACTCTTCACCACTCTTGACTCACACCCTGATCCTCCTTCCCCTCGTCGGATAATGGATTTTCTTTGATTTTACAGGCATTGTCCATGGAGATGGATTGGTTTGTTTCTGCTCCCCATGTTGGAGCTTCGAGTTTCAGCCAATTCTTCAAGAACAGGTTTCAGGTTCAATAAACTGGCATCGGGGATTGCCTCAGCAGGACATGTCAATCGGAAGATGGAAACGGTGAATGGGATCACAAGAATGAGATGATGAGACATTTGAACAATACACATCGTTTGTGACAAATTGATCGGCTCATTATTCGGAATTCATCACGGCGTTGATAGTCTCGCACAATGGTGAATAAACTGGAGGTTCGAGAAGAAGCCTTCACATATATGTCGGAGTTTTATGAGAGATTTTGCCATTTGTTGAGTCCTCATCTTGAATCGCTTATCCGAACATCTCCAACAAAGGGTATGATCCTCCATTTAATCGACATCCAATGTCGACCATCTTTATTCATGTCCTTTTCACACTATTTATCCATCCACTCCTCTCACACATACCACCCGCATCACTTCCGCTCTCGCATATCCTAACCGACAAAACACCATTTTTCTCAAGTAATTCAGAAGGACCCTCTCTCATCCGACTCCCATCAGGACAATTCCATGCATGTGAACACATGATCCAGTCAACCATCTTGAATGTTGAGGGAAGTTGGAGTACCCTCGTTCATTCGTCTGAAATTGAACCGCCGAGAAACAGTGGAAACAAGTCAGAAATGAAAGCAAAGCACACCACGGACGAACGATCATCAATATTGGTGGTGGTGAACAGCACAGTTTCGCTTTTGTCGCTGAACTTGGATGTCCGAAATGGCGACGCGATTGTTTGCCGAATCCGGTCGTCGACGCTGGCCATGTCGAGATGCACGATTCTTTCGGGGAGCATGTGCTCACCACTTGCGGTAGGGACGAAATCAGGGGATTCGAGGACGTCGATCTTGTTGTCGAGCTGCTCTCACAAATCGTCGCTTCAGAATGCGGTGTTCCCTCTGGTTGCCCTTGAATCTGCCCCAACTCCCCACTTTCGTGATTTTATGAGCAATTTTGAAGATGGTGCAGCACAAGGTGCCGTTAGTGGAGTTTGTGTGACGTGTTCGTCATTTTCGCTGATTGATGCCTCTGTTGCCCTTGGAACCGGCCCTCTGTTCGATTTCGGAAGAATCTGTGAACACCCCAACGGCGGGAACACGAAATTGATCGAAACCTCTCTTGTCCACTCTCGCCTTCTGAATGCCTCAAGTTCGCCCTCTCCCGACCTGTCCCGGTTGGACCCGACGGATCAGCGACAATCACTGATCGGCGTGGAAGTGCGTGGATGTGAGAACCATCTCTACGGGACAGCGTGCAAAGACATGAACACTGGGGGAAGCATGAGCTGCCTGAACTCGTCGTTCTCTCGCTGCTCGACCGCTCTCGAACCTTCCTCAACCCTCCCAGCAATCGCTCTCCAACACCGCACCGGCGCCGAGCAGAAACTCTCCTTCAACGCTCTGACTGACGCAACAACCATCCTCATCGCCCGCTGCACATTCCACTCGATGGCATCGACAAGCCACGGAGGCAGCCTCTGCTTCAATTCAGTTTCGGCTTCTGTGTCAATCTCGGAGTGCTCGTTCGTCGACTGTCACGCTGATGTGTTTCTTTCTGATGGCGGGGCGGTCTTTTGCTCGACGTCAGCGGACTCTGCGTCGATCTCGCTGATGTCCTCCTTCTTCTCCAACTGCAGTGCTCACCGCAATGGAGGCACTGTCCAAATCGATCCCAAATCAACATGCACAGTCTCTACCAACGTCTTTCTCGCCGCTGAACAGAAATCCAGCTATGGAGGCTCATTGGGCTTCTTAGCACCAGGGAGTGATCTTCGAATCAGTCACAACTTGTTCCAGAACGGAACGTCGTACAAAGGAGGTTGCCTTCTCATCAACTTAGCCGATTCCCAAACACCTGCCCACATCGCATTTTGTGTTTTCAAGTTCGGTCGTGGCCCTGGCAGTGGATGTTACATCAACAAGGGAACAAACCCAGTCACTATCACACACTGTGAGTTCGTGAAGGGCTCTGGGTCGCATGGAGGAGGGATATATTTAAACACATGCTCTGGACAAGTCAATGTGATGGATTCGCTGTTCGACGAGTGCAATGCATTAGGCGGAGGAATCTTTGCTGAAAAAACTCTTTCATTCTTATTCCAACGACTGAAGTTCAGAGAGTGCACAGGGGTGACTGGGAAGGATGTCTATCTCTGTGATGTTACAAGAGATCGGGTAGTCGCTTTGAATATGATCACAGAATGCGTCTCCACTTCTGGAACCAACAATCTGTATTTCTTAGCTAACATTAAGTTTGACAACGATCTCATCCCACCAACATCATCGATTGTTGTGCCAGCGAACAGTATCGAATTGCTCATGTTTGTGGATAAGAATGACGTGGGAGGGAATTTGACAGTGGACATGAATAAGAAAGTTGAGGGGAAGATGCTTGTGGTTTTGGAGAGCGATGATTATTACGAAAAGCCGAACGAGGACTCTCCTCCAGCCACGTCTCGCCTGTTCGTGTTCGACTTCCCAACACCCTCATATGAGAGCACGCTGCCCTTTTGTTTCAACGAGTGGAACCTGCTACAGTATGACTCGCATTATTCAGTCTTCGCTAGTCTTGCTGGAGTGAGCCTCACCGACTATTCGACAATCGTCACGACGCCAAATCCTCCTCGTATTGTGGAAGTGCTGACAGAGCTGTCGGAATCTGATCCCAAAAATATGGCATTTCAATTGAAAGGCAGAAATCTCAAGTCTGGGAACTTCACAGTGAAGCTTAAGAACTTGCCAGATCTTTCGATTCGAGTGAAGTTCACAGGCCAACAAACATCATCAGAATCGCGAAACATGTACTCGTCGACGGTTGGAGTGCTGTTGTTTGGATCGGGAAGCAAGCTGACATTCGACACAGAATATGAAATCGAATCAGTTGTGAAAGACAGCGACTCTTCTCTTCTGATTCTCGATCCTCCTCGCCTCTTCTTCACAACTCCAAATCCTCCTCGCCTCACCGCATTGGGCGAACCGATCATCAGTCACAACTTGGATCAATCTACGCTCACGATCTCTCTCTCTGGATGTGAAATCCCGCCTGAACAATACTCGATGAATGTGTCGCTGGTTGGAGGCGGATCATCTGTCAATATCACGCTCAACGCGTCGTTCTCGTCGGAAGAGAGTGGAACGGCAACAGCGATTGTGTTTGATGCAGACAATGGAGATGTGGATCTCTTGTTTGGTTCGGAATACTCGATTGAATCGTTGTGGAATGAGAATGGCTCGATTTGGATTCCATCGTCTCTGACGATTGTTGTTCCGTCGAGTCCTGGGATTGTTGAATCAGTTGACTCGGTGTCGCTGAACGACGCAAAGACGATTGTGACGTTGACACTTTGTGGAACAGACTTTCATTCTGGGCCAACACGTGTTGTTCTTTTGGAAGGATCGAACGAGGTGGGTGATTCTACAGTGGGGAAGGCAAAACTGCAACGCTGACAGAAGCGTCCTTTTTCCATTTTGCCTCCATTTCACGATTTTTATCCATATGATCGTTTCAGAAAATAAACGCTGAGAAACAATCTTGTTGACGTGACGAGAAAAAGAAACAACATGGTTTGATCTTCCAATCATTCTCCTCCAATCGCGTCCAGTCGCTCTTCCTTTCACAGTTTGACTTAATACACTCTTTCAAACTGTTTTTCAAATTTCTTCCACAATCAGACAAGCTATTCAGCCAGATTCGACAATTGTAACTGTTCAGCCAATTCAAGGTGTTTATTGTTTTTGTGTTCATCTTTGTTTTGAACATCTGACAACAATCCTGCTATTCTCAGAATTTCTCTCTCACCAGACAAGAATAGCAGTCAAGCTGAAGTGAACACGACTCATGCCGACAGTTCCCATCAAGTTGCTTTTCGATGGAACCAAACAAAACTCCACGTTTTCATGGTATGTCCTCACTTTTTCTCACCACTTTTGTACTGAATGTTTTCCTCTCACCTTTCTCTTGCCCTGCTTTCTTTCTCTCTCTCAACTATAGCTGAAATTGTTCCTGCTTTGACACATCTCGAAACTATTTCTGTCGGAAATATGTCTCACAGTCGAATCAGATAATTTTGAGGATCACCCCGGACGTCACAGAAGAGTTTTCTGTGCGAACAGGAAAAAACAGGATCTTTCGATATTCGAGTCAATTGACCTTTCAGCTCCGAATCCTGACTCAAGCATACCTTGTCTGAGATTATTCTGTCATTCAATTGTCAAACTCCGTTTTGAAAGCAGAAAAGGCAACTTCAAAAATACAGCGACTGTTTCACACTCTTAAACTCGAAAGAAGGGACAAAATAGCGAGATATGTGAGAAAGATACCAATTTACATTTGTCCGTTTCTTCTTTTTAATCCATTCAAAAGGATAATGCCATTGTGGATTCTCACTTTTAACTTTTCCCCCTTTTCTCAGTTTATCTCTCCATTTCGACATTTATTTTACTTTTATCTGTATTCTTACCGAAATTGTTTGCGTAAGTCGAATTGAGCAATAAAAACGAGTTTATCCGACTGAGATCCGATCTCACCCCAAGTGGTCATTTTGGGTCCTCACAGACCAACCAGGCTGTTTTGACAGCGAGCGTCCAAAGGAGCACTTACCAACTCTCCAAGGAAGAAAATAAACACAGTATGGTCTCCCTAGCTTTCTCATGTGGGCGTTGCAGTTTAATCTTCCGCACTGTAAATGAAATGTTACAAAAGACTATGGTGCGTCTCAAAAAAATAATTTTTGTAGAATTAGCTGTCAGGAGTTTTCAGGACAGAAAAGTGTAAAATTTTGGAGATTTTGTTTTGATCGCGTTCGAGAGAGCCCAATTCTGATTGGGGCTTTTTTTCACATTTATTTCCCCAAAACGTGCCAGAAAATCAACCGATGGTGTAAAACGATATAAAATTACGGAAATGTGAGAAAAAAGCGAATCGAAAGCACGAATCATTCAAAAAGTCTTGAAAAATACTGGGTTGACTTCCTCGCATCAGAGAGGCAATATCTTCATAAAGTAATCCAAATATGTCCATATGGTATGTTTGAGGCGAATTTGTGAATGGATATCTTTTTTGAGGGTTACAAAAGAAGAGGGAGGAAGATCAGAATTCACAAGTCAACTGTTTGAGGGGAAGAACGGGATCACCAGATCTGAATGAGAAAGTTGAAGGAAAAGAGTTGGAAAAGCTCAAAATTGCAATCAATCAATGAGATGTCAAGTTTCGTTGTTGGATCGAAGATGATGGAAACAAAGACTTGGAAAGCGAAGATGAGAATATATATACTGTTCAAGCGATGGTTTTCCGCTTCAAAGTTTGTGTTAAAACGAGATACTTGAACAGGTTTGGAGGTATAGACAAGTCTGGGTGAAAAATGTCGACTGAATGCAGAAATCAGAAGCAAAAGAATGTATGAAGAGTCAGAAGGACAAAAAAACACCTTCATCATGTCGAGGGGAGGAGAATATGAGCGCTCTGAAAATTGCAGAGAGTTTCTGCACGTCTGGCAGAAGAAAATACGCGGGTAACAATTCATTTAGAATCACCCAGGTGAACTCGAACGACGATCTTTCTGTCAAAAATGAGACACACTGCACTGTCTCGTTCGCAGCAGGATGGACTCAATCGTCGTCGACAGTTGCTTATGGCCAGTCTTTTTCTGTCAAATCGGTTTCATCGTCGTCGGCATCGTTCCTCGTCCGATCATCAGTTTTGGTGAACATCCCCAACGCACCATGTGTGACGAACATCTCCTGCACACTCACCACAAACTTCACTCATTTTGAAGTCACAATTTCGGGATCTGCTCTCCCAACGTCCGGAACATACACGACTCGTCTGAGTTCCTCTTATTCGTTTGATGTGACGTTGTCGGAGGGTGTTTGGAAGTCAGAACCAATTGAAGGAAACGCGACGAATGGTCTGCTCTTCAACAGCGCCTACACACTCTCCTCCATCTCGCGAGGGAGCGACCAGATTCTTCTGAACACGACATCGTTCTCGACACCAGCTGGACCGACATTGTCGAATGTGTCGTGCTCTCTCGACTCATCAGATTTGTCGTTTGCTGTTCTGACATTGTCTGGATTGCGAATGCCCTCGTCGTCTGACTACAAACTGACAGTTGTGGAAGATGGAGGATCGACGGAGGTGACACTGGATGTGTCGTTCACGTCGTCGACCGATGGAAATGGGAGAGTTGAAGTGTACTCGAAAGAGAACACTCTGCAATATGGCCACTCGTATTCAGTCATTTCTCTGTTTCTTGGATCTCTGTCGATCTCACTCCCCTCTCCCATCACCTTCAGCACTCCACCAGCGCCGATTCGTGTTGAGGATGCGAAAGCCGCACTGAACGACATCCGAACCGAAGTGGTTGTTGAGCTAAGCGGGATGTCGTTTATTGCTGGAGATTGGCAGATCGCACTTCCAACCACTCCTCCGCGAGTCGTTCGTGGAGAGCTTGGCAAGAATGGAAAGATTGTGTGTGCTGTGGAAGGTGATAGACCCTCCACAAAACCGGTTTTATTTATTAAACCGGCTAAAATCAAAATAAGACGTTTCATCCACAATTTCGCCATAATCTCTTAACACGTTACGTAATACACCATTTCAAGAAGAACTAGTAATTTTTCAAAAACCAAGAAGTGACAAAAAGAAGGCATTTTCCCCATTATTTGGACACTTTCCCATGTTTCTAAGAGTTATTAAAGTACAATTCTTGCATTATATTGTGAAAAATGACCTTATATTGAATAAAACCGGTTGTGTATATTTTAGCCGGTTTTGTGGAGGGACTATGATGAGACGGACCAAACGAAACTGCTCTTTGGATCGACATACAAAATGTCGACAGTGAGACTGAACGGAAACGAAGTGATTGTGAACGATGATGTGTTCTTCACAGTTCCTCACGCTCCATTTATCACTTCAACCTCGTTCTCGTTTATGAACAGACAACACACGAGCTGCAAACTGTCGTTTGAAGGAACGGATCTTGTTTTGGGAGAATACAACGTGACGCTTGATCCTCCCTTCTGGGTCGTTGTGTCATTCTCGTCGGACTTGTTGGGAACGACAGGTGAGGTGAAGATTGGATGGGCAGACAGCATCAAATACTCTCAAACATACAAAATCCAATCGATTATCAGAACAGACAATGTGAATGATGTGATTCAGTTTGACTCTGACATTGAGATCGCAACAGAACCCAAGCCAGATTCGATTGTCCTTTTTGTGAATTCGTCTGGCTCGTCGTCGCCGTTCTGTGGAGATTCATCACTTCCTTGTTCGTCGGTGGATGTGGGCTTCTCGATTGTATCTGGAATTGGGTTCGCTCACTCCGAAATGAAGATTGTGGAGTCAGCCAGTCAGAGTTCGCAGCATTCAGTCTCGTCCGGTTCGGTTCTGTCGCTTTCAGCGAGCAGCACAGTTTCAGCCACACTCGAGATTGACCCCTCTACATCGATGGGATCCCAAACTGGATTGTTCGTCGTCTCGTCAGCTCGATTGGAGTTCCACGAAGTCTCAGTATCTGTTCTCCAAACCGATCCTTCGTTCATCCTTGTCTATGCTAACAATTCCACTCTCGTTCTGAAAAACACATCGTTCTCTGGCAATCCACTCCTTTCGTCATATCACAATTCTGACTCATCTGAACACTCTCAGTTCGTGTGCGGCTGGTCGACAGGTCTGTTCCAGGGTGTTGCTACGCGCAGTCCGCGTTATGACTAGAGGCAGTCCGTTTTTTGGGCTAGGGGCAGTCCGTTTTTGCTAGGGGCAGTCCGGACATTGCTAGAGGCAGTCCGTCGTTTTCTGGGTTATTATTGGAGTTTTTCGCTCTTTTATTTGCACTATGACCACTACTACACATTTTTGAAGTCAAATTCAGTGAAATGATGAATATTAGTGAATTGATAGCGAGAAAGAGGTTATTTTGTTAGATCTGACCGAAAATCAAAGATAGGAGATAGAAAGTGTCAATACTATCCGAATCGCACCAACGATGAAGGATGAAACACAAGAAGGAGATGATGAACAACCTTATATCCATTTCAATCCAAGATGGACCAGAAAAATTTGGTGACCTCCAACCACTCTCTCACACGTATCTCCACATCATCGTTGTACTTTTCACCCTTTCGGCTGCAATGAACTCTCTTTCCTACATTCTGTTTGCTGTTTAGTTGTCGATCTTGTCAGAATTGGAATTCAACTGCCGCCTGTGTTTGTGGAGATACCAGAAGGCATGAGGACGAGTGAATGCGGAAGAAAAGAAGACGGAGGGAGAGGAGCGACGCCTGTTGTGTGACCTCATCTGGCTGGGTCGTTGGAAGATACAGTCGCGCTGGGATTGATGACGTCGGATCGGAACGTGATGTGGGGGAGTACTGTGACTGAAATTGGGGTGTGTAGGATTGTGGTGTATTTTGTGTTTTCGTGGTTTTCTCTGTTTCTTTGTCGTTCTTCCTGTTTTCTTTGATTCTTGAGTTTTTGTGTGGCACACTCAGATTGTTGGAGAACTGCTGGTCTCGATCGTGGAGACAACGACATGGTTGACAGTGCGCTCGCAACAACGGCTGGCGGGACAGCAAGGAAGGAGGGTGGGCGGGCGAGAGGAGAAGTGGAGAGGGCCGAGCCGCGGGTCGAGTTGGGTGCTGCAGAGAGAGGGGAAGTCGATCGGGTTTGGGACGGAATGATGGAGGTGTGGGAGACACATTACCGCTGCTTGTTGTGTCGAGCGGGTGGAGGGAGTGAGGGATGGAGTCATCAACGAAGGATTTGGGTGACTGAGAAGGAACTTGCAAGGTGAGATGGGAGAGGGAGAGAGGAACAAGTCGGAGGTAGAGGAGATTGGGAAAAGGAGAGAGGGACGAATGGATGGAGGGGGAGTGGGGTGTTGGCGGCACTATTGTTGTCGACCGAGAGGGAGAAGGGGAGAATAAAAGAAAGCGGGAAACTGCAGATTCTCCGAATCCTTCTTCGGTTTATATTTGCCGGATTGGTGAAGTTGAAGGAAGGCAGCGAGTAGAACGAGGAGGAGAGAGACGAGAGAGGAGGATCGAGAACAAAACTAATCATCAAAATCAGGAGAAAAATGGAGAAATGAAAGATGTTTGCATTTTTTTCACGATTCCCTTCATACATTTCAAGAAACAGAGTCTTTAAGAAAGATATTCACCATGCATTGAAATGGTCATAGTCTGGTCCGCCATCTCTGTATCACATCTTTCCCTTCAATATCAAGACTATTTCGATTTGATTGACCGTAAGAAAGACGCATCTCTCACAATCGGTCAGATCTAACAAAATAACCTCTTTCTCGCTATCAATTCACTAATATTCATCATTTCACTGAATTTGACTTCAAAAATGTGTTATTGTGATCATAGTGCAAATAAAAGAGTGAAAAACTCTAATAATAGCCCAGAAAACGATGGACTGCCTCTAGCAATACGCGGACTGCCCCTAGCAAAGTCGGACTGCCCCTAGCACAAAAAAACGTACTGCCCCTAGTCAAAACGCGGACTGCGCGTAGCACTACCCGTCTGTTCCAACTCTCAAACTGCGTCACAACTATCACCAGCTCGCAACTTCACGATCTTCCTGAAGGAGCGTTGAACATGAAGGGTGGTTCTCTCTCAGTGGAGACATCGACATTCCACGACAACTCACCCAAAGGCACCCTCTTCCCGTCAGCTCGTCGAAACATCCTCTGTTCGGAGAATGGGAAAGTGAATGTTGGGAGTCTGAGCAGTGGAGATGGATCAGCTGACAAGCATCCTCATCTCTGGCTCTCGTCAAGTGATTGTGTTCTGAGTGGCGAGGATGTGAACACCAACGCACCCTTCTTCGTCCCCACCCTCTCGTCGGACTCAACGAGCTCGTGGAACAAGAAAGAGAAAGAGTTCGACGTGACGATTCTCGGGACAACGCTGATTCCGTGTGGGCTGTTCCTCGAAGTGTTTGATGTTCGGAAAGACAGTTCAGAAGGAGAGTCATTTCCGATTGAATTGACGCAACAGTCTGCCGTCTCTTTCACCGAAACGAACATCACATTCACGCTTCCTGCTTCCTCACTCGCCGATCTGGACTCGTCGGCGGAATGGCGTGGTCGACTCGTTTTTGGATTGAACCAGAAAACTCGCAACTCGTTCCAGATTAAAATGAATTCGTCGGGTCGGTTGGCGGAATCGGCGAAGGAGAACATGAAATGGTGGCTTCCTCTCGTGCTCGTCCTCTCGACCATCGCCATCCTCGTGATCGTCATTTTGGTTGTGCTGATGCGTCGACGAAGACGGAAAGACAAAGCGAAGACCCAAAAACTGACTGAGTCCATGGAACTTGATGTTGGGGAGGAAGACATGAAAATCGAAGACACGTCACAAACGACGACAGATCGTGTTGATTGCACGTCAGACTGCACGACAACGAAAATGGGATCGGTCATGACTGAAGAAAGGGAGCCGAGCAGAAGAGGGATGTCTGAAGCGATTTGGGAAGATGAGATGGCGATGGCGTGTGGAGTGGACGGAAAAGAAGTGAAAGTGCTGAACAAGCACGACACGCTGTTCAACCGTCTGCACCATCCGCAGCCTGGTCTGGAGATTGAGAAGGATGTTGTTCGGAAGCAGATCTTGTCGACGCTTCAGTCGATCTCGGGATCAGGACGGAACGAGTTCATTCTGAAGCAGTTGTCGCCGCACGAGATTTTTTTCGATTTGGCGGGTGTTGTTGGACTGAACATGCAGCAACACCCGCACCATGAGCACGGAGCGGATCAGCTGGGATTGAAACAACAACTTGTTCAAGAACACGCACTCCAAATCGAACCGACCTCGACCGATCCCGAAATGGTGGAACAGACATGGAAGGACGACCGAAGAGGAATGAGTGAGGTGGGATTGTGGAAGAAGGATGAGTCGGGGTCGGTGGAAGGAGACAGTTGGAAGGCGCCTGAAGTGATGATGGGGAAGAAGGGAGTGAGGTCGGAGTCGGCAGCTGTGTTCAGTTTTGGGCTGATTCTGTGGGAGTTGGAGACGCTTCAAATTCCGTTCACTGAACTGGATGCGCTGAATGCTCACCGCCAGCTGAAGACGGGCCAGCCTCTTCCGATGGACGGGATTGAGTCGCCGGAGCTGGTGGAGATGATCAGGCAGTGTGTGGACGTGGACCCAGCGAAGAGGCCGTCGCTGTCGGATTTGGAGAAGTTTCTGAATCTTCCTTCACTCCACAGACCCTCCCACTTGCTCACTCTGAACCCAGCACCGTTTGTGGACACATTCCAACGAAACTGATACATCCCGACCTCGTCGTCCTCTCCTCTGGAGTGATATCCTCGAATAATCCATTCCTTTTTATTCTCCAGCAGTCTTTCTCACACATCAACGACACTTTCCGTTCTCCTCATTTAACATTGTCCGTCACGTCTTTTGCAAGGCAGATGTGACAGGAGTGTCTTCTCTGAGCCGTCTCTTCCTGACTGCATCTCTTCTTTCTGCACACATCTTACTCAAATGTTAATTTCGTCGGATATCTTTTGTTTTTCTTGTTTCAACTCTTCAGTTCGTCACGCGCACCTGACAATCTTCGTCTGACCCGACCTTTTCCACAATTCACCAACTTATCGTCTAGCGACCACTTTCTTCTTTTGCCTCGATATATCGATTCTGTTCTGATCCGATTTCGTTGTTTTGTTCGATTGTGCTTGTGTTTCTGGCAATCGCTTCACTCTGCTTCTCATTCACCATTCTTTGCCAGTTCTCTCGAAAGAGACTCGCGTCACCCTTTCTTCGTTAACTCAATGCCCTCTATCTCCACAGGGTCCATCATTCGGCTTTTTTCTCGTATTCTCACTTCGGACGAGACCGTCTCGATGCAGATGTCCGTCCTGGTGGAAGTCTTGATTCATGATTAACATTTTGTCTTTTCCTCAAAACGAACGGAACCAAATGCTTTGTTGGGGGAGAAACATCACGTTTTCAATGTGTCTGTGATCGTCCCATTGACTGATTGCTTCAGGACAGCTGTTTCGTTTTACCCAAGTGAACCACACATTGATGATCTCGTCTGACGGTATCAATCATTTTGTCCTCTTCATCCCATGATTGATCCAGAATACTCTCCATTCCTGAAATGGATCCAACTGATCAATCTTCAATCGATTCAGTGTCACAAGCCTTCGTCTCTCTTGTTTCAATGGTGAGATATGACTTTCATTTTGAAGAGGAGCTTCTTCATATGCCTGTCATTCTCACGATCACAAGTTGTCTCACATTCTTCGAAGATGAGCACTCAATCTGGACTTTTTTGAATGACCTGAACTCTCTCGAGCGGGAATGGAACGACCAAGGCAGAGATGTGCGAGAGATGTGGAAGACAGTGCACCGAGTGTTGAGAATGGAGGGCTTCGAAGATGCGATCGAACAAAAGCTGCAGAACGACCAAAATTCACAATCAGGACAATGGACTGTTGACAGCTCGATCAGATGGAACATCAAGACGGGCACGAACATTGCATGACTTGAATGGAATGGACGGGATCCAGCGAAGACTCGAACTGTTTCTCGATTGAATGAGAGAGAACACCGTTGATTGTTCGATGACTTTGAACTTCAAGCTTGGAATGAACTTGCAGAACTTGCCGAAACTGATTCGGGAACACTGGAACGCCACGAAACTCTTCGCTGTCCACGCTCAACCATCTCCCGCCCCTTTTCCTCGTTTCTCCCGATTTCAACACCACTCTCGCTCTCTCGCTCTGTTGTGTTTTGATTTGAAGAGTGATTGACTCATGACGAAGGATTGTCGAGCTGATGTGGGACTGACTCGAACTCTCTCCACCACACTCGTCACACACCCTGATCCTCCTTCCCCTCGTCGGACAATGGATTTTCTTTTATTTTAAAGGCATTGTCTGTCTGGCCATTTGAAGGCGGATTTTGGTTCGATTGAACGACGCCTGCTCCATCGACAATCACGCAACGACGACACTCACTTCTCACCAGAACTCCATTTGCGTGAACTCTGATCGAATGACTCGAACATTTAGAGATTCTGAGCACGATATTCACATTGACTTTCGTTCATTCGTCGTTCATCACCTTTGTGATTCCAACTTCCGCTTCGTCTCGTTCACAAGTTTCCGCTTCATTCATGGATTGTCTCACCGTTCGTTGGTTCGTTTTGGTTCTTCCTTTTCACTGATTATTTCATTTCACTCTCTTAGCTTCTTCAGATCATCTGACCCATAACGAGTGATTCATATCCAAGTCGGAAAGAATGAACCCGATTTGCAAGAAAACAGACACATCATCAAGTTCAACACACTCTGATTTACCCTCCCCTCAATTACCATTTCCAACGGATTGTTCTGCTTTCCTGAATTGGGATGAAGAACTGTTTGAAACAGTTGACAAACAAACTGTTGTTTTTCAATCATTCGTTGCCACATTGAAGTTTCAGCCTGCACTTGATGCATCGTTGGAAGCCAAAGCAGTGAAACTTCTGGAATATGTGGATCCGGATCGAGGAAAAACAGCCCATGCTTTTCTCAGCAGCTTTGGGCGAACCATTAAGAAATCTTCGAAAAACTTCATACAATCCATTGTGGTGCTCGTATCTTCACCTCATCGAGCAATCACCACAGCAACAATGAAGACGCTCCTCTCTTTGATTGACTGGTGTCATTCTCATGACCAATTTGCCCTCGTCAAAGCTGGTCTGGTCCCTCAACTCATCAACACTCTCAATCCACAATCACTTTCATTCTCAGAAGCAGTCGATATCCACGCCCGTCTCATGGATATCATCCGCGAATCTTTCTTGCTCGCAACTCCCGAGAGTCTCGAACAACTCGGAATTGAAGATGAGGATGAACAACAAGCTGTTCACAAGACGGTTCTGAAGAAAGTTATCATCCCTTCGGGGCAGTTTATTCGGTATTTCTGCGTGAACCGCTATTCGATCATCGATGGTGAGCTATCGTATGAATTGATGGAACTCCTCGCCCACCTCCTCCGAATATCTTCATACTATCAACCAGCAGTGGATATTGTTCTTCATATGCCTGTCATTATCGCGATCCCTTGTTGCCTCACATTCTTCGAAAAAGATACGACAATCTGGACTTTTCTGTTTTACATGGTCATTGCCCAGTGGGAATGGAACGACGAAGGCGGAGAAGTCCCACAGATGGGGATGATAATGCTTCGAATGTTGAGAATGGAGGGCATCGAAGATGTGCTCGAGGAAAAGTTGCAAAACGACAGAAACGAAGACTTTGGAAACCGTCTTGTTTCTTATTCGATCAGATGGAACAATTTGCAGGGCATGAACATTCCGAAACAGGAATAGAATCAGACATGAACCAGCGACCATTTGTGCGGATCCACGTTGACTACACACTTTCGAATTTTTTGAAACAAATCAGAGAATAAAACCGAAAAAGAAGTGAGATTCCACGACGCATCTTAATTTCTCTTCTAACGAGCTCTATAGTGATGAACGGTCGTTACAGGGTGATTCAGATGTAATTGTCTTTCATGGGGCAGATCAACTTCGGACGAAAATCTATTGCCAGCATCGATAATCTTTCTCATCTTCGTAAGGCTTAGGCTTGTCGTTTTTAATCATTTCATGTCAACGAGGTTGATAATTAAGTTCAGCTGTCAGAGAAAAGGAGGTTAACCGAAATGTCTTTTCACCGTTTCTTTCCTTCCACGGACTGATCATCAACCTCGTTGACATGAAATGATTAAAAACAAAAAGCCTAAGCCTTCCGAAGATGAGAAAGATTATTGATGCTGCAAATGGATTTTCATCCGAAGTTGATCTGCCCCATGAAAGACAATTACTTCTGAATCACCCTGTACTTTCTTCTGTCGTCATTAGCTTCGAACATGTGAGGTTTCTGTTTGGTTGAACTGGAAAATATCAGACAGTGAATGTTTTGATGCTGAAACTGGAGCTTGAAGGACAAAAAACCAAAACACGGTGATATCCGACAATGTGATCAGATCGCAGAAAATGACTTCCCAATGTCTCGTGTGTCATTCAAAAGAATCTTATTCGACTTTGTTCATGTTTTTAGTGATATGACATCCCTAGTTTATTCTCGCAAAGGATATGGTCGACTTCAGAAGTTGGTTCGAAGCAAACACGGGAACTGAATGGTGACTGAATATTATCAAGTCTGAAAATGTTGATAAAAAAGGGATCAAACACGATGAAGTTGGATTATTATGTCTGGTGTCGTCTAATTGCGAATCGCCGTGAACTGTCGATTGGAGTCTGTTTCTTTTGTGATTGACTCAGAATGGCATCTGTTGGGAGACGATTCCGGAAAACAGATAAGATTTGTGCGATTGTTTGATTGACCATGTCCTTTGGATGAAATTGAACATTGAAATCGCCTGATTTTGACTGGATTTGTCTAAGGAGAATATTGTTCGGGACAATGTTTGAAATGAGTTGTCAACACTGAGAATGTGGTGTTTGATCTCATCATCCCTTCTATTGTTGGAGATCAGGAAAAAAACGGACTTCATTTTCTTCTGTAATAAAAATCCACGAGAGAGCTGAATTTGTGAGATATTTTGATGAAGAGGTCACATAATCGGATATTTATAAGTGGAATTCGGTCTTTCTGTGATGGACAAGGTCTCAGAAGATGACGCTGTCGATACGAATATTGTGAAATGGGCGAGCGAAATGTCAGGATCAAGGAATGAAATGGCAAAAGAAAGGGATGAGAAGTGATCTCCTCTTCCATGTAGTGGTCACGACTCAATCTGGTGCGTTTTTGCGGAAAGTGCGAAGTCATCGTGGATTCGCAAATTTCTTCAACATTATATTTAAATCATTCTTTTCATCATTATTCTCTGAAATACCTCTCTCTTGATTGATTACAATGATCAGAGTGCATTTCTGAATCGGTCCCACATCGACCATCATCTTCGACTCTTCGGAAAGCCAGAAGACCCAACATAGGCTTGTCTGACCGGCACTGACCGGTCAGTTTTCGCCGAAAAGTACTGACGGTCACTGACCGGAGAAATTCTGAAACCCATTATCGAGAGTTACCGTTTCTCCGAAGGTGAACAGATTTAAATTGACCGAAACTCAATTGCATGATTTTCAGAGTCTTTTCTTCTGGATCTAAGCTGGTTTTGTTTCAAATCACTTATTTCAATCTATTCATGTAGTTTTTTTTGTATATAACCGAATCTTTTGGTTCGATAACTTTTAGTGTTGATCGACCCATTAATTGTTCCAGGCTGATTGGAAAAAGTCAAAAACAAGTGAAATCTCATATTCGTTGATAATAAAGAAATAAGAAACCAAGTAGATGTCCATGTACATTATGTCTGGCCTGATATGTACACTGTAGTCTTCCACTGTCTTGCGCCTTTCCGTGACATGTTGTAAGCTCACTTTTCCCCATGTTCTGTTCTCCATTCCTCTCCCGTTGATATCAAGAATCAATCACAGTCGTTGCTTGGATGAGTCGAACACATCGACGATGATCTGGTCGAGGAGTGCAATTCGTAGGATTGGATGATCCTTGCGTTCCTTTTATCAATTTATCCGTCGGCATCTCTTTCGTAATGAGCAGAATATCGGTTGATCGCGATTGTGTCCTTGCGATGACGGAAGAGGAGGTGAATGATGAAGTGGAGAAAGAGAGAGAACAAAGAAGAGTCCTGGGAAGGCGAACGAGGAGATCCTGTTGATGATGTTCGATTCTGGTTGAAGATGTCATCTGGCACGATAGATTGGCGTGAGTCAGCTCCTGAACAAACTGCCAGTTCTATTCACTCTTCATCCAACTCCACGTCTTGGTGCAGGAGAATGCAGGATCAAAATTGGTTCTGATGCTGGACTCATGTTTCCAGATCCGTGCGTGACGGCTACAATGATTTCTTTCGAAGAGAGAAGGACTGAATGTGTAAAGCGATGCCTCACTCGACAGCTCGTCAAGAAAACGGTAGCATGCGTTCGTGATTGTGCAGTTAATATCCTCCAACAGCATTCTGCGAAGTTCGTCTTCACTTTGCATTAGTTCTTCGTTTCTACGTTGGAGTTTGGCAAGAATCTCTTCGGTTTCTTTTCGTTTGGCTTCTTCTTCGAGCTGCCGCCGCATTTTGACTTCAAGTTGTTGCTGTTCGAGTTTTCGGTTGACTTCATCGTCTTCCTTTTGTTTCTTCCCTTCTTCTTCCTTTTCACGTTGCTTGTCATCACGGAGTTGGGCTTAATCTGAAAGACGACCGTCCTCCTCCATGTCTGAACGAGTCCACTTTGTTTGTCGTGTTGGATTGAAGCGAGTCAGATCATCCCTATCATGGAGGTTAGATCCATCCTTTTCTTGTCGTCGAGATCGACACGGCGAACGAGGACGACGACTCGTCGGACGAGACCGTCGGACGAGACCGTCGGAGTGACTGTCTTTCCATCAGGCATGTCCGATCCTTCCACTCTAATCCACAATCTAGTCCCAGTCGTGATCGAGCGCACCAGAATCAACGTACTCGATTTAACCCGCAACTCCGGATAAACCCACACCCTTGATCTTCAGCCCAGAATTCGGACATATTCCCTGTTTTATCATTATTTCGCTGGAATTATGTCACAGTCTGTGCTGGAGAACACTTAATATCAAGAAATGAACAAGAAAGGGTCGTTGATCAAGATCACGACCATAATATTATGAAACCAAAATGTGTCATTCGAGTGTCGATGATGGAAGGGCCAATCGGTGCCCAAAGGTAGTGAGGAAGGAGGGAAGGGCAGTGCCGGCAGCGTTGTCTCACCAGCCGTCGCGCGAGGTCCGAGAGAGCGACGCTAAACTTGTGGTTCTGCTGGGGATCGGATGAGTGCTTTGCGGCGGATGTAGTGCCAGTGGAAGCAGGATTTCGAAGTTGCTGGCGAGTGGAAGGCGGCGGTGGAGCTCACTTCATACTCAACGATTTGGTGAATGCGAGACTTTTGAACGATTCGATACAACAGTCGGCCTCACTATACGGAAGTGATTGAGCGATTGATCACAGAGGAGACGGTGACACTGAGTGGCTGGTGGAGGTGGGCTGTCTCGATGTGCACGATTCGAAGTTGGAGGGACACACCGGCGCCTGCATCTCCGACGGCATCGCCCTTCGACCTGGTTGGGCAGCAGTTCGAGCGGATAGAATCTACTGTGCCGACGGTCCTACTGATAGCTGGGAATGGAAGCAGACATATTTGCTGTGTTTTAGCCGTCGTCTGAAGTGGAGTCGCTTTCGCACGCTCAGCTCCGGATCCTGCGGGATTTGATTGTGGACAGTCGGCTCTCCATCCCCACTCGCTCGACCGACACTCCGCCTCATCCGCCAGCTGTCTGACCGTCTTCTGATGCGCAGCTGACTCATTCGGAGCTTCTGACACCGCCCGCCCACCATAACCGGCCGATCCGTCTCGTTTCACTTGGGAACTACAGACAACACCGCTTGTGCGTGTGATGGAGTCGGAAAGTGAGGAGGGGGGCGTCAGTTGATCCAGGATTCGTTTGCCTTGTACTACAGCGATGTGGAATTGTGAGGGATGGGGAGGAGCCGCGACAGGAGCAGGAACGGCTGGTGGATGGTGGGAGACGAAGCCGAGCACAGAGAGAGACGAGGAAAGGAAGAGAAAGAATAAGAAGAAATGAGAGATGATGAGAGATGAATGAAAAAAGTCAACAGATGATCAAGACAGATCTTTAATGACAGTCGAACACACTTTGGCTTCTTTGGCGGATTTCGATCTGTTTTCCGTCGATCAGGTCGAAATTGAAGTTTCCAACTGTGTGTGTGGGTTGTGAGGTAAATGGAGAGAGGAGAGAAGAATATGTGTCCACAAAAAGAGATCATGAAAAAGAATGAAAGACGACAACGAAAGGTGACGAGTTGATAAGCAATGAACAGGATACGTCTTTTCCATGTTGGTCGGAGTTCAACTGCATCACTTCTAACAATCGCTCATCTGTGTACGATAGCCAGGACTAATCATGAGATGTACAAGTACAGTCAAGGTACATATGGACGGGATTGCTCGTCGTCGTCCACAAACCGCCACTTTTCCACTTCTTCCTTGTTTATACGAATAGCTGCAGTCTGTCCGAGATTCACGCATGGTGCATTCGTATTGACGATGTATTTTGAAGGAGAGACGCGTAGATGTGCCAATGAGTTTGTTTTAGGAGTGGTTTACTCGGATGTTCACTCCCACTCTCCTTCGTCGATTGGGAACGTTCGATCGGTTGGATAGAGGCTTCGGTGGGATGTTGCTTGGATGATCTACGTCTGTGTCAATTTGATTCCATCCTCTTCGAACTGCTCGAGGGAATTCGTTCCTGGCCACAAGTGAGGTGTGTTCTCCAGTTTTCGAGGCGGCTGGTGATGAAAAGTAGGATCAAATCGTTTCAGACGAATGACTTCGACAAGGAACTCCGATGTGATGTTTGAACGAGAGAGAGTGAGGCGAACATGGATTAGGATTTCCACATTCGGTCATCCTTCAGAATGAAATTGCCGCAGGTCCCATTCCCAAAGTATCAACCGACATATGGTGCGGGACGATCAGGAGGTGAATGGAGATAATTTCCGAGGGCTGGGGAGGGAGAAGGGAGAGAGGTGAAAAAATGGGAGGATAAGTGCATGGAGTGAGAAATTAGGGAGAGAAAGAGAAGTGAAAGATCACAAGAATTGTCGGAAATGATAAAAACACACTCACTGCAGATAAGGTTGTGTGGCTCGCTCTGATTTTGCGTTCATTCACTCCTTGTGTGATTTGGCGAGTGAACGAAGTGAATTGAGACATGAGGTCCGAAGAATGCACGATGGACGTTGTGATGATCGTGTAATGTTCTGGATGGAAGTTCTGAAGCGAGCTAGTTCATTCATTTTAAATAGTTGATCAGTCCCAAATTGTGGATGGTTGAAGCGAAGACAACAGAATTTAACGACAATAATGTAGATTATGACTTCAATTTTTGTTCCCTCTTGATTTCAGAAAGATAAACTCTTAAGGTGACTGTGGTGATATGAAAATGGAGTTGCTGGTTATCCCGAAGTTGCGTGTTTATCCGATGATGTTCAAGAAAGAGGGACGGATCGCGGACAGAATTGAAAAGTGACTGTTACATGATTTCAGTAAGAACAGAGTGACATTATTATCTGCAATCGTGCCAGTTTCTTATGAATATATGATGTTTCTTGATCTGGTGAGATCGGACCCTTTGAAAAAAAGTGAACTGACACTGACCGGCACTTTTGGCCGGTCAGACAAGCCTAACCCAACAGAATGGATTTTCGAAGTTCTCCGTCACTAGTGAAGGTTCTCCTCTTTTGACCCTAAACGAGTCATAATGAACAAGATCAGACCCATTGATCATGTCTTCTCAAAACCTCCATCCGCTTGATCCAATCGTCTCTCGTCGTAGTCTCACCCGTCTCCTATCTTCAGGTAATTCATCGCAGTCTCATGAATACAGACCATTCATTCATTCTACAAGATGTGGAGAATGCGAAATGAATCCCATCAATGGAATTCGATTTCATTGCACAAAATGTCCAGATTTTTCACTATGCCACAACTGTTTTCGTCGAAATGTTCATCATCATCATGATTTGGAAAGCATCGACATCAATGGAGGTCCTTCAAACGTCATCCCGCCCTCTTCAGATAATATCAATCACCGAAGTGTCCCATTATCGCCTGGATTGCGGCAAGCGCTCTTCATGATCATGTTTTCGAAAGAGGATCACCAAGTAAGTGAATGCAGATTTCGCTGTGGTCACACGATCTCAACTGAACAGTATTTCACTCTTGAGACAGACGAATGCCCGGAATGTGGTGAAATCTTCGTTGACTATGAGCAACTGGAATCTTACGTTGCCCCACCTTTGTTGATGCCATCCTCAACGGAACCTGACCGAAAAACTTCAGACGAACTTGGTTACTCGATGACAGCAGAATACGCAATGCCGGCAACGGGGATGGTTCAAACAAAGGTATCTCCTCAGATAAAGGTCGGTAAATTACCGAAATATCCACGATCAGTTGATAACACAACAAGTGTTCTTCAATTTCTTGGACAGAGCGACGAAGCGAAAAGAGAGAAACTTGCCCGCAAATCTGAGCAATTTCAAGCAGCAGAACGCAACAAATGGAAATGGATTCGAGGTCGAAGACGAGGAACCACCGCAGTTCCAACACCAACGCCTTCCGAATGGTCATACACTCCATCGGAGACGATTAAAGGTCAGACTAATGGAAAAAGAAAAGCAAGTGACATCAACGATACTCCATCTCGGGCATCATCGTCTCTTTCGATTGGAGAAGGCGGTCGTCGGGAATCGGTGAAGACAACTGGCCAACTGGAGAAGGGCTTCGTTGTCCGTCGAAAAGACGTGAAGAAACTGTTTGAGGTGACCGAAGATCCTAATTCGCCTTTCTTTTCTGAAGATGGGAAGAAGAAAGACCAAAAAAAGTCCAAACGAAAACCGATCGGAACTGTTCGAAATGACAAGGGAAGCGAGATTCTGAAGGAAAGATTGTTGTCACAAGAGATCAACAAGCCAGATACGCCCATCACGCGTCTTCTTCGAGATCAGGAGAACAAAACAGCGATGGAACACTCGTTCCATGTTTCAAATCCCCCCACAGCGAATATTACTGCTCGTCGAAATCACGACTCGACTAAAGGCACTCTGAACGACCCATTTCCACCGCCTCCCACGCGAGATGGAGATCGTAGTTATGATTCTGATCGAGTTGTTTTCGAAGACGATTCACAAGTTGAATCTCAAATACATCCGAATTCACTTCAAAATCCTCCTACAACAGACACTGTTACTTTTGTCACTTCTGTCGTTCCGCAGGAACGATCCTATCAGCGAACACGATCACCTCCATCAACAACACAAAATCCGCTTTCCCCGAAGCCAAAATCATCAGGACGCGACTTACCAGCGATCCGTGTGACTCCAACACTCGAACGACAACGGGAAATCCTTCCAGGCACGCCGACACATCGAACTCCTGTTCCGTCTCTTGTGCTTCCGGAAGAGGCCAACATGGACCCAGAACGAGCCAAACCCGATGAAAAGAAAAGTGAACAACAAATAAAATCTCAACAAGGATCTGGAGGAGAGATTCAGCAGAAAAAAGACGCCGATCAAATTTACAAAAAACAACACGTCAAACTTCGCCAACTTCCGCTCTCAACAACCATGCCGGCACTAAAAGTTGGGGGAGTGGGAGGATTAGCGCCTGCAGAGGACAGAAAAGGAAAATTGATGTCGGGAACCACAACACCTCAAATGACTGATGGGAGAGACACGTCTGACCGTTATTTTTTGTTTTTGATCAATTTTCCAACTTTTTCCTCGATTTTCGTAATGTTTTTCAATTTTCATTCATTTTAATCGTTATTGGTGGATTATTTCATTTTTACATGTTTTTCGGCTCCAGGACGAAACCACCACTTTTCGTGTCATTGCAACCGACTCGCTCGGCTGCCGCGAGTGTGGGAACGGAAGATTGGCTTCCACGAGTCACGAAACGGAAACATCAAAGTCTGTCCATTCCAAATCCATCATTCTTTCCTTCTCTCTCATCCTTCTTTTCCATCTTTCTCATTTATCCTTCTTCCTCCCAGTGTCCCGCCCAGCCCACTCATCCAGCAAAGTGAAAACCGGAGTCGCCACGGATCTCCCGCTTTTCAAACCAGCCTCTCTCCTCGTCGTTGAAGGACGGAAGATGAAAGAATCACAACGCGACGAGGCAAACTCTCGTTTGTCTCACACAGCCCACATCAAACCCAAACCAGTTCGATCCAACTTTTCGACGACAACACCAGCATTCACATCCACACGCCAAAGTCCATCACCCACACAACCTTCATCACAAACACAATCACAAGTTCAGTCAGCTCGAGCTTCTCCTTCACTCACAGTTGATGTGAAGGAAAGAGGGACGAGTGTGTTTGTCAGTGAACGAAGGAAGACAGAGGAAGTGTTCGTTGTGGAAGTTGGGGAGGATGGGAGGGAGGTGGGAGTGAACGGCCGAGAAGAAGAGGAGAGAGAGGAGCGAGAAGGAACATGCGATGACCAAAATGAAAAACTGGAAACCGAAACCGTCTACACTGAACGATCACACATGTCTGAACCAGAGCAAGACATAGAAAAGGAAGAAAGGGTGATGGAACTGGCTGATGAGGAAGCTCGCATCAACAGCAATCACCCGCCTTCGCTCACCAAAGACGAACCTCACACAAACTCCTCCTCAACACCATCCCTCGTCGATCCCTCCAAATTCATCTCTCCATCCGTCGTCGTACTCCTCCCGTCGGAAGAGACAGCAGATCAGACATCAGCAACACTCGTTATGGAACAGGAAGACTTTCAGCCGAGCAACTCGTCTTCGCCTCCATCACACCGATCGCAGTCCAACCCACAGACGTCTCTTCGGACGCTGAAAAGTGTGGATGGATCGGAAGAGGTGCAGACACCGCTGATGACTGTGTCGGTGTCGATGAAAGGATCGAAGGGAAGGCAAGCGGTTTGAAAATTGTTTCAAGTGGTCGCTTTTTTCTCTCATTTTCTAATCTCTTCAGTTCCCATTTTTGATTATTATGTTTTCATCTCTCTCCTCTTTCCTTCCCTCCACAGCCCACCCGGACATCCTCCAATCCCAAACAGTCGAGTCTTCGTCAGAGTGGGAACAAGAGTCTTACCCACGCTATCAATGGACATCCAACATCCCTCTTCCTCAATAGGAGGTCACAGGAAATCAGATCAGAGGAGCGGCCCGTATCTCCACTCACGAGCGAGCATATGCTCGGTCCTATTCGTGTAGATGAAGAGAGGAGTACACACGAGTACAATGACAGTGTTGAAGAAGTTGAAGCGCCAGAACAGGAGGTCGTTCGGGAAAAACATTCCAAACATGCATATACCCTCCCGACGAATCCTCCTTTGAAGGTTGTCTCGGATCCGGAGACAGAGCGAGAGTTGGAGAGCTCTTTAATCATCACTGGAGTGAGAACGAAGTGACAATGGTCACAAACAGTTTTGAGTCTAATTTCTTCATAGTCCTCGTTTGTTTCTTGTTTTTTTGTTGTTTTCGACTTTTCATTTGTTTTCATTTCTCTGCCAGTGAGTTCTATCTCGCCATTCTCAACGAAGAGGTTAAACTCACCTATCAAACTGGAAGAATGGGCTTGAGATTTCGACTCAACATTCGACGCACTTAAGGGAGTTCTTTGTTATTATACATTTATGGATAAATTTGTGAAAACTTGGAAGCGTACCCCAGCTCGTAAGAAGGAAGTATCTCGATTTTTTTGCGATTTTGTGAATGAGGAGGACTTTCGAGATTCTCACCAACGTGTCCGTTTGACGAAACAACCAATAATGAAGATTTCTGACGAAGAAATGAAAGAAAACCGGGTAGAGGAATTGATATTGTGAAATGAGGTGGTAGACCGAGGATAAAACTGTCGTGAGATAATTCTTCACAGGCTGGGTGTTAACTATCCAATTCGAGAGAAAAGAGGAGCGATTTATGAAGGATCGTTAATGCAATGGAGAAATATGTAACAAAATGAAACAGGGTTACATAGTTTCGACTCAGAACACTCTGATGAAACGGATTTTGTTACCCATTTTTTTCTTTGTTGAGACATATCGGTAAGAATCGCCTCCTTTGACAACTTTAATCTGTGATTTTTTAGAACTGATCGTCCATCTAGAAAAAGAAAAAAATTCGTACTCGGTTTCAAAACTGATTTCCATCAGAAAAATTCAACATGTTGTTCCTTTTTATTCAGAATCAATCCACCGATCGCACAATAAAAGGACTAGAGAGGAAGAAAATGAGCAGAGAAAAAAGTTTGATTGTTGTGTCATAGTTCTTTCATTTAACCGAACTTTTCATAAATCCGTAACATAGGTCTTGAAAAATATAGATTGGTCAAACTAAAAAAAAATTGGTTCCGCGCCGAAACACCTGTGTCAGGAGAAAACCTCAAAAAATTGTTTCCTTAAGGAATCCACACATTTTTATCAGCTTTTTACCCTCTTTTCTCCCAACCAGTCATCCGTTTTGAATCAAGCCCCATGTTACGGATTCATGAAAAGTTGTGTTTATTGACACAACTATAAGAAGTTTTTTGCACTTTTTTTCATTTTCAAAACAACATACAAGTTGTCTCGATCAACACAGAAATCTCATGTTTTTTCCTTTTTTCTCTATAACGGATGATGTATTTCCATTGTCACACAAAGAGACCTCTTTTTTTGTTGTTTTTCATCCATTCCCTGAATTTGAACTTGTTTTGCCAAAAAAAAGTGTGCAATAAAGTGCTGATCGTGAAAAGGCCATTTCAAGCTCGATCAGGCTTGAAATCCAAAAATGAACCTTTCTCATGTGTACTGAACAGCTAAATGGCAATTAGGCCAATTTTAGCTTTTTCAGACGGACCATACTGTGATGGCACAATTGTCAATTATTCTCTAAAGTGGAACGGGGGCTTGTTTTTCATTTTTTTATAAAACAATGGACAACATTGACTTTTGTGGATTGATCATACCCATCACATGGCCTCAACTAAATTGCGCGTTCGAGATCGGACATTAATAGAATTCAACTGGAGAATGCAGCTTCATAGCAAAGAAATTAACTCTCTGCTTGCATCCAAGTACCCAGAAGATAAACTGTGCTTGGAAACTTACAGTGTATTTGCCTGTAAACGGTTCATCATCTCGGTGGACAATGTGGAGAATCGCTGGTTTTCATCCACACACAATCTAAAAATGTCAACTCTGACATTTTGTCTTTGTCCGACGATACACAAGGGATGGGAGTATTTGATAACGGGAGATGAGAGTTGGATCGAATGGATAAACCCTCGTTCTTTCGTTTGGCTTCACCCAAACGACACTCGTCTGGTGAGAGAGCGGATCAACATCGGCAGGGGGAAGATAATGTTGGTGACGTTTTTAGGTAACGATCTCCCTTTCCTTCGAATGATCCCCAGAGGGAAAGTAAGTACTGCTCAAGTGTTCGTGAACGAAATTCGGGAAGAACAGAAAAAGAGATTCTTTTGCAAGATACATTCGACATCATAGTTGTTTATCCTGTATCTTCATGTGGACAATGCGCACTGCCACAACTTCAAGCGGGTCTGAACATTTCTCGAGATTTCTCTATTTTCCAGGATTTCTCATCCTCCGTACAGTCCAGATCTCGCCCGAGCGCTTTCTGGTTGATTGGAGAAATGAAGATGCGCCTGAAAGGTATCACCGTAAAATCAGACGATGAACTCAAATAAACATATCTATTCTTTCATGGCAGAGCAAACCACCGCAAAAAGAATCCGAGCATTGGAAAAATGGATCAGACGCTGTGAACTGGTAAAACAAAATCAAGACGAGTACATATTACCGACGCACTTCGTTCTCTCTCTCATCTTTAAATGCATTCTGGAATTCTTGATTTTGCTGACAGTATTTTATCAATAGCATACTTTTTTTGAACATCATATTCATATTTCGTTTTTCTCACTCCAGGCATTGTGTTGTTCTGACAACATTTCTGAACAGGATCGGCGTACACTCAGAAATGACAACATGTTCCGAGAAGCGTCACCCGACCAAGTTTTGGGAGACCAACCTGTACTTGATGACAGACTTTTCATTTCATGAATCAATAATCACTCTACAGTGATCCGATTCAGCCCATCTCAGAAGAGTGAGATCGATCTCTAAAGTGGAGACTACCAGTAAACACAACAATGGGTTTGGTCTCTGTTGTTTATTTCCACTTCCATTCGAACCCAACAATGTCTCAAGAGGAACAGTTTCGTGAACTATTCAAGACCAGATTGCAAGAATTGAGGGGTTTGGACAGACGTTTGCTAGCTGAGGTTATTCTGGTATGTTCTGAGGTCAGGCGACCTCAGCTCCCATTTTCAGAGCTGAGGTCAGTTTCCTATTTCGGAGTTTCTATTTTTCTCATTTCACTCATCGAAGTTTCATCCAATCTTTCAATGAATCGTCCGAAGACATCTCAACAAACTCTTCTACAGTGTCTCTTGCGAGTCGAACAACGACGACTCATGACATCTCAAGAATCTTCACGAATTGATCGTGATGATGATGACGACAACTTGATTCCCGTCTCTGGTCACGGTGATCAAGAGCAAGCCTCTCAAGAGGAGAATGATCAAACAGGTCCAGAAGAAACACCAGAAAGTCATCCCATCACCGCTTCAGCACGTTTAAGGCACCTCTACCCAAGTTGGATTGCTCGGCCTGAATGTCAAGATTCGGACAACAAGTCAATATTTATACTGCAAGAAAGCGGCATTTTCTGCAGAATCTGTTCAAGTTTACCACAATTTCTTCGTTCGACTCGAAAAGAATACGTAACCAAACCATCGAATCCATGTCACCCCCACAGTTTGCTCGACCATTTGACAAGTGGAATTCACTGTGAAGCTCTGAAAATATGGAAGGATCAACATCGATGCGAGCAAGCCGATCATAGTCCAGTTGATGCAAGAGGACTTCATCAACACAGAATGAATGAAGTTCAAGCCGTCAATTTTATTGCGCATCGAAGAAATGCTGTTGAACAGTTTCAACCAACCACTGACCTTCTGAACTCCGTCTCGAACAAACATTTTATTGGGAAAAATCAAACCTCCAACTCACGCAAATTTTGGTCGATTGCAGAAACGATAGATGTCCTCTTTCAAAAGAAAAGGACAGCTGGGATTACCAAAACGATTCCATTGGCTGCGACAATTGATACGTCCACTGATTTCACATCCACAACAATGCTATGCGTAAATCTCAGATTTCTTGTTGAGGGAAAAATGGAGGTGCTCCTTGTTGGCTTAGAAGAGATGTCTGAAGGCTCCAACGGAGTCCAGCTCTTCCAATCATTTCTTTCAGTGATAACTGAGGCAGACCTCCAATTGGGACAGATAGTGTGTGTCACCACAGATGGTGACCCGGCTATGGTCGGCGCTCAAAAGGGGTTCCTCGCCCAACTCCGTGCTGCAAATCCACTCCTACTTCATCATCACTGCCAGTCTCACCGCTTGCATTTGAGCCTGCAACACTCCTTCGATGACAAATCAAAACCGGAATGGCAGGTCAATATCAACAATTGCATTCGATTCATCAATTCAATTACTCGATCTCACTCGAAAAAGACAGCTTTTCAACTTGAACTTCGAAAAAGAAGGCTCCCAGAAATGAAATTATCGAAGCCATGCAAAGTTCGTTGGAACACATTTCACAGATCCGTTTCCCAAACGATTCACTTCTCCAACGTCATCATCTCGATTCATAGGACGGATCCAGATCCAAAGACTGCTCAACTCTGTGTCTTCTTTCAGAATCCTACAAATTTCCTCCGCTCCGCATCTCTTGATTATATCCTCGAAAAGACATCTATCCCATTGAAGAATATGCAATCTGCTGAATTATCGCTGTCTGAAAGCCGTGAAATAGTTATGAAACTGATTCAACAACTCGAGGGATGCAATCCAGAAGTGATCAACGACCAACTGATCCAGAAGATGAAAACACAGGGCTTTGATGAAGATAGGGGGTTGGTTGACGACATGACTCGTGAACGCCTCGAAATGGGACAAGTGCTCTCATCTGAACTTCACAAGTCTTTCTTCTCCCCGGATTGTATGACAGACTTTAATTTCCTTTCACACGAGTATCTCCTTCTACCAATCACTCCAATCACCGATCAACCATTTCTCCAGGCCGCTTCGACTTTCAAGCGATTTGTGCCACCGCTGATTCAACTGTACACTACAGCGCATTGGCACTTCATGAAGACTCAATATCAACTCTATTTCAGTTCAAGCGAACGCACGCCCACACAAATCCTGAATCTCCTTCTGAGTAATGAACATTTCAAAACTTGTTCGGCAGCTCTTCCCGTGCTACTCGCGATCAAGACAATATCTGCGACGTCAGTATCAACTGAACGTGAGTTTTCTATTCTGCACTACACGAAAAGAAAAGAACGATCTCGACTGTCCACACAACATCTCGCAATCTTGACCAGAATTTCCCACAACTCCCCAGAACTGCTATCATCGGACGAAATTGACATGATATTATCGGAAAGATGGATTCATACCAATATCAGAAAAGAAAAGAGAGATCAACCAGATATAGATGCCTCGGAGGACGAAACTGTCGAAAAGACAATTCGAGTGGACAAACGACCTGAGTTCCGCTTGTTAAGTCCTCCCATTCAACCATCATAACGACAGGAATCCACACCAATCGACGATCTGCTCCAAATGATGAATACACAAAAAAAGGCAAAACTGAAAGCAAAACCATTCGAACCAGTCTAAACACAGGAAGGAAGTATCTCGGAATTACAGAACAGAGAAGATCGATTGAATCAGATTCGGATCTCATCAATGACTTTTCTATCCAAAAACGGTCAGGCGTTTTTATTCACAAAAACATCGATTTCAACAGTTGTCATCCCAATCAGACCAAAAAACACTCAGATTTAGAATTCCTCTGTAAAGAACATTCAAAGTCAAAACTCTACCCAAAGTGGATTCAGAACGAAAGAACTGCATTTTCAGATGGAAATTCCTGTTTCAAACTCGAACAAGATGGCATCATTTGTCGTATTTGCAACAGATATCGAACGTTTTTAGGGAATTCTCGCGGAGAATACGTTTCTGTGGTCGCCCATCCGTATGCAACATCTCAACTGTACTCCCACCTTGAAACCGATACCCATCTACAAGCTGTTGGAATGTGGGAACGGAATGCAAACATCAGCGAAATAGCAATCTCTCAGCAAGATCGTCGTGGACTGACGATCCATCGTCAAAACCAAGTACGAGCCGTCCACTCGATCGCAAAGAATGGCTATTCGGTGAATAAGTTTAAAACACAAACCAACCTACTAAATTCAACGAATAACAAACATTTTGTCAGTGCCTCTGACTCGTCGGATTTTCGGTTGTTCTGGCGGACAGCCGAGTCAATCGATATCATATACCACGAAAAGATCATCCAAACAATCACCACCACAACTCCGTTATCGTTAATGTTGGACACATCGACTGATTGTTCCTCCTCCACTGTACTCTGTTGCAATCTTCGCTTTTATCAAATAAGAACAAGGTTGAGACGGTATTATTAGGGCTCCACGACATGGATGAGGGCGCAAAGGGGATTCAACTTTACATGGCAATCGAAACGATCCTGGCCCTAAATGGAATTTCAGTCAACCAACTCATATCCGTCACATCTGACGGTGATCCTGCTATGGTCGGACATCAGTCAGGTTTCGTGAAGTTCATCAAAGAAAAGAACAGGGCGATAGTGCATGTGCATTGCGGTGCTCACCGATTTCAATTATGTTTGAAGGATACGTTCGAATCAACAACTCATCCTTATTCAAAAGGCCTCATTCATGATGCAATTGCGTTCGTTCATCGAATAACAAAATCTCACTCAAGGCAAAAGCGTTGAAGAAAAACTGGCGGAGGATCAACTTCCTGATCGCAAACTTACCAAACCAGTAAAGACACGGTGGTCAACTTGCCACACGGTGATTGAAGAATCATTGAAATACTGTGACGTGATCATCGCCATCATTCAATCAGAAATTGACGAGAAGGCGAAGTATCTCGTTCACATCTTCTCCAATCCAGAAAATCAATTAAGATTGGCCTCCATCCTTCTTATCCTAGATCAAACCACTGTTCCTATCCATATCCTTCAAAAATGAATTATCTCTCGCCGAGGCCAAAGAAGCGGTCTCCACACTCAAAATGTTCCTATCATCACTCACAAGGGAATATGTGGCAGAAGAATTACAGAAAAGATGACTGCATTTGGGAGGGCTGGATTTCAACCCTTCCTCAACGATACGATTACAGAATGCCTGAAAATGGCAAAAACACTCGTTGAAAGTCTGAATGTCAGGTTTCATCAGCCTGATGACACCGCAGATCTGTATTTCCTGTCTCATCACTTTCTCACTCGTCCGGACACAGCTCTTACCGACAACGTGATCCTGAAATTCTTTCAAAGATTCAAAACATTTGTCCCTAAAAAATTGCATCCGCATGTGCTTGCTCACTGGCATCACATGAAATCAGTATATCAACTTCACTATCAAGCAGTATTTCAACCACCTTCGGCCATCCTTAACCTTCTTCTCAATGATTCGAACTTTCAAGCAGACACGGCAATTCTCCCGCTCCTCAAAACGCTCAAGACCATTTCATCCACTACCGTCGAAACGGAACGAACATTTTCAATACTCCATTTCACTAAACGTAAAGATAGGATGAAAATGAGCGTACATCATCTTCAGATCCTCACTCGAATCAACCTGAACTCACCAGCAATCTTGTCCGAAAATGAGATTCAGGATATCTTAACCAACAGAAATCAAAGAGCTCTTCCAATCCGAAAGCAAAAAAGATCAACATATATCCTAGAAACAGATTCCGGCGACACCACAGAGAACACCTCCGACAGCGATTCGGATGATGTTTGACGCAAGATTCTTAATTGTCACTTCAAATTTGTTCAGTATCTTAGAAGTGAAATGCATTACAAAACGAAATCACGAGTGAGTCTAGGATCAGATCAAAATCCGTCGGATCAGTCGGATCCTGATCAGAAGCCTGAACATTCTCGACAGGTCCTCAATCCAACTTCATGATGGCCTTTCATTGCTCATCGTGTGAGTCGGTTTTTTTGACATCATTAAAACGTTCGACGGTCACAACAAAACCGACAAATAAACACTCTTGCCACGGCTTGATTTGCAATCTCAAAAATGCTATTCAATCATGCCATACACCAATTCTTGAGAAAGGTCGATTCATTTCTCAACCATGAGAGGAGATTGGTTTTGAATGTTGGTCTTCGTCCTTTTGAATGATGTCAAAAAAACTGGCCCATGTCGATAAAACAATAATCGTCATCCCAACTCCAGCAAGCGATTGTGAAGGTCCCTTCTCTCAGCTTCGCTTCATTCACCCAACAAAATCAAATGGGCTACAATTCTTGACAAAGAGTTTCCGAATGGAATAGACTGATTACGTACGAGAGAAGTCAAGTTGAACGATTCTTTGGCCGAATGAAATCAATCTGGTTGAGAAATACTGGGAAATACGATGGCAATTTGGAAAGAAGTGACATCAATGTGACAAACGCCGTTTGGCTCACAAACAACCACATCGACAGTTTCACTCGCTACGCAATTCCAGTCGACTTCGACACTCAGGCTCTTGACCAATCGACAGTCACAGACCGATTGGACAACCAATAGGGAGCTATTTCGAGAAAAGCTGATGTGCCACCTAATTCCATGTGACACCGTCGAACTCTTGGCGTGGTCCATAGAAGCGCGAGCCCAAGAAATCCAACCCGACACAAGTTCAAAAATCATGATGCAGAAAAGAAGGAGTGAAGTGGGTCAATGGTCAGTCGCGATCCATAAATTCATTCGAGCTTGGAGGTCGAGAACGTCGACGTAATCTTCTTCTGGCTCGTCAGCGTCGGGGGTGTCGGAAGTATAGTGCAAGACACGGTCAACCAGTTGTTCGAAAGTGATGAGGTCCTTCCGGCGGACCATCCAGTACGCAAGAGAATCGACCAGATAGAATTGTCTTACCCCAAAATTGTGAAGAGAAGCACGAAGCTGTGAGCACATCGACTCTACGGTGTTTATACACGCTTTGGAAACAGGGTCAACCATTTTTTCGAGTGGTTGACCTTTCGATGTGTGCAACCCTCACTCCACCAACGGTCCTTTCAATTCCCCCAAAGATCCAAATCTGCTTCTTCGTTCGTCCTCCACCATATTTCCTCTTTCTCCTACACCAATCAGGATGTGAGTGTGTTTCGCAGATAATCCAACCGATAAAAGCAGGAGACTCATAACCATATTTTCGAGTGGTATATGTGAATTGAAAACTGTTGTCCCATGGTAGATTGATTGTTCCTTAGTGCAGCCATGACATCTATAGTAGAGTTTTTTTTTATCCACAAAATGCAATAGAATTTTGCACCTTCGACAACGAGGTGGAACATGTTCGAATCTTGCTTTAAAGCATTCCCAGGCACTTTCAGTGTGTGCAAAAAGGGAATGAGAACGGATTCCGATTGTTGTTTCGACAAACCGCGTTTTTTCAACGATTCCAAATACCTTTTTTTTTCTTTTTTTTCACTTTTATTAAAATCGGTCCACAGGTTGTGGAGATCCGATTTGAACACAAGAAAAAAGCGGCCAAGATTCTAATATTCAACTTTTTTCTATATTTTGCCAATATTTGTGTTTTTTTTTCAGAAAAATAGACTATTTATTGACCTGATCACACCTCGAGTCGCCAAATCAAAAAAAGATTGTTTAAACCAACCAAAAAGACAGAAAACAGAACAATTGATCATAATAACAGAATACGTAGAAGATGACACAAGCACGATCCCACAACAAATCTTGTTCTAATGACAATTGTTTTGATACAAGAGACAACCACAATCAAATCAAACAAAATAATCTCTCTCACACCGTCCGGCAACATTTATCGATATCACCAATAGGTGCTTTTTTCAGGAAAAATCAATATTGGTCAAACTAAGAAAAATATCACATTTTTGAGTTTTACTCCCACGCAATCCCGATAATTCATCAAAAAACCCTCTATTGCCCGATGAATAAAATCTTTTGGCAATATCTCAACAACCAGTGAATCAATTTCGATGACATTTTTCAAAAAAATCTTTTTTTGGTGAAATGAATATTTTGAAAAAAATTTGGAACAAAAATTGAGGGTATCTGGGAAGATATGAACAAAGCCCGTTTTTCGCTTAGAAAAATAACCAAACACATCAAACCTGCAAAACGTCGAACAGATGTGTGTGTTCGATGTGTTCGATGAAACAACCTCCAAAAAGTTAAGCTCGAAAAGCAGCAAAACCACATACACATTCCGGAGGAGCTGCTACATGTAGAAGACATGCTCATCCTTCATCGCCAGCATGTATCAAAGCAGAGGAAGGCCATCAAAGAACGGGTTCTGAACTGTGGTGCCGACGAAGTGGAATGTTTCTTGGATTTCAAAGAAAACTTGACTGTACTAATTTGAAACACACAAAGTAGCAAAGAGTTTTACAAATATCAACAAATAACACACCTTGAAGGTTCCATCCAAACAAACAGCAACGGACATATGGGGGACGATTGGTCGTCACGACACCTTATTGATTTGAATTCTGTTTTATATGCATTTCATTTTGCACAGGATCGGAAACTTTGTCCATGAGTGAAATGACGACCAATCGTCCTCCATATCAAACAAGATCTGACACACTATTTGTCCGAACTTCTGAATCACGATGGATTCTTTGTCGTTTCACTCTTGAACAATCTCCTCATGACAGAACCGTTCATTTCTGCCTCCACAATTTCCTTTGACTTCGATTCAGGGACTCATTTCCGGAACCAAATCGTCCTCAACCGTATGCAAATCCTACCTCAATGGACCTTCGAAACAAGTAGTTTTATGTTTTGTTTTATCATGAGTGTCATGGAAAGTCCCGAGTGGACTCTTCTTTCGGCGAATTGACCAACCATACCTTCAACAATTCATGCTATTGGTCTTCCATCAACTAACAGTGCTCTTCAAAACCCGAAATAATTCGTCCTTTCACTTGGATCTGCTCTAAAATTTGCATTTGATGTTTATTCTGATTTCAAACTGGATGATTTCCTCACAAGGTGCGAATCACATTTTATGACTGAGTGAAGTGAGCATTTGTTTTCCAGTTCCAAAAAGTCACTATCCATAGACAAATTCCATGTCAACATTGGTCACACAGTCTTCCAGTCTTGTAATCCATCCTAACATCTGCGCTTCACGGACACTTTTGGTGGGAATAGGGGGCATAGATTTGAGTTTGTATTTAAGATTGGCATTGACATAGACAGGGGTTGGATTGTGATCCGTGTGATCCGACCATTGTTTTAGATCCGACCATGGATCCAGGTGCTTGTAGTGTTTTATTGTATCTCCTCATGTCATTACCGAACAAACAAGGTAAGATAAGACGCTTTTTGAATTGACAATTAAAAATCATTTCGAGTTTCAGAGTCCGTCAAAGATTCGCTGTCCTGGTCAGGTACAACAGTCCTTCTGGTGTGTCTCTGCTTTAATATGGTTAAAGCCTTTGCGTTCCTTTCGAGGATGATTTCGTCGATCTCCTCCACCGAGAGAATCGATGGAGTGATAAGGTAAAGTCTTGCCAAAAGTTGAAGGTGTGGGAGACTCATTTTCGTTCTGTCCTGACTTTTGGTGAAGTGGAGGATCGAAAAGGTGCGTTCAGTGTCCACAGTTGTCGATACGACTGTTTTCAGGACCCTGACGAGAGATACAAATGGATGATCAGTTTTGTTATCTGGATCTGTCAACAAATGATCAAGGATGGCTGAAGAAGGCCGTAATGACTCCATCAGTACGTTCGGTGTTCGCGAGATGGAGGAAATTGTGTGTGAAGAAATGAAGATCTGATGTGTCCTCCGGGTGTGAAAATCGATCGATGAGTCGATGTTGAAGTGAATCTGCCATCTCAAGATATTCTATGACAATCTGGTCCAGATAATCATCACAATTGTGTTTGTTGCATTCATTCATTAATTGTTTCATCTCCTGTTTTACATTTTCAGTAGTGAGTGAGGAGAGGCTACGTTTTAGACTGTTGATGGCTTCTTCAACTTCTGCGAGCGATAACACATTTTTCTGAAGAATGACAGAAATCAAATCAGTTCGAGTCAACAAGAGATGGATCGAGGCGAGACGTAAATATGTTTCCGGTTTGGAAAATACAGCAATCAGAGTTTGTGCTTGTGGATCGGACTCTTCTTGAAGCACTTCGATCAGTACGTCACCAGTAGTATAGAAGGCGAATAGAGAACCACATTGAAAAAGTGGTCGAAAGCACTCTCATTTGTGATTTATTTCACAGTGACTTCGTTAAAATTAATGATTTTCTTCATCAGTTTGACTCAAAATATTGAAGCAAATTTTTGCACTTTTTCGAAAAATGTGATTACTGTTGTCAATTTTTCTACAAAAATCAACCCGAACTCATTTTGAAACTCATTCTAAAATCTCAATGACGATGTGAATCATTGATCAAAAGAAACCGGATCAAAATTGGATGAGTATTCGTGAAGATCTGTGTCAAACACTAATTAAAAAATCGAAAATTTTTAAACAATATTTTTTGAAAAATTGGTCATATCTCGACAACCAGCAGAGATCCAGACCTGAAACCACTTGCAATCGATAGCGGACGAAAATATACATCTAGGGTAAATTTTGCAAAAACCATTGTTTGAGGAAGCACGAGATTCTGGTGTTTTACAATGGTCCCAGGGTTGCGATCCCTGTGATGGAGCATTCATGCGCTCCCCATCGGCCCGTTTCTGGCTTACTGGGCCGGAATTTTCAAGTTTTTTTAATGGTGCTAGCTTTCTCCTCGTTTTTCGCTGAATCCCTCGAAATTTCATAGTGCTGCAGTCACTACTACGTCTCTCAGGATCCAACTAATCTACTATGACCACGGTCACGGTTTTAGTGAGAATTTCGCCAAAAGTACGAAATATGGGGTATTTTCAAAAATGTTGTCAAATCGTCTTCAAATTTCACACAAAGGATGAAGAAATTATGAGAAAACAGAAAAAAATAATTTGGAAAAAAAATTTTCGTCAGGAGCCAAGATCCCATTTTTGACCCTGTATTTGACTACAGTGAAAATCGATGTTTTTCATTTTCGACAATATTTTCATCCAAGGTCATATCCGATGCGCTCTTTCGATTGCCGCAATTTTTATTGAAATCGGATCGGTGGTTGTCGAGAAAAAATGGTTTCATTTTTTATTTTTTCATTTTTTTATTTTGTACTAAATGAATGCAACAGTCTTGCCTTTGCAAGGCTTCGAACCCTCGGTGAGAGTCTTGCCTTTGCAAGGCTTCGAACCCTCGGTGAGAGTCTTGCCTTTGCAAGGCTTCGAACCCTCGGTGAGAGTCTTGCCTCAGCGAGGCTTCGAACCCGACAGGGGTCGAGAAATCTATAACCAAAGACGTCGAACGAATGCAAAGCAAGCGTTGATCGAGTCGATGAAAAAGGAGAATTGTGAACTCGTTTCTGATTACATTCACGGGTCAACACCGGTGACGTATGTTCATGAAGGCGTGTCATTTTTGTACTTTCAATTAAAGAACAAATAAAAATGAGTCGACAAAAATACAATTCACAAATGATTGAGAAAATGATTGATCATAATCTATCGACGATCACTGAGAATGCAGCAGTGATTGACTCACTTAAGAAGACAACAGAAGTACAGCAGACAGCGATATCTTCAATCCAAAAAGTGGTGAGCACAAATGGATCAATCACTTGTTCAGCTGGTATTGCAACACCAACAATTGGAGGATTGATCAATGTGAATGGAGCGAATTGGAACATTTCAGAGGGATCACTTCCGAAGTATCCTGGAACATATCCGTCATCAACATTCTTTTCTGGTCTTTCCATTTCACAATCAATTTCAGAAACTTCAGGAATTCAGTTCAATGGTGATGGCATCGAAATGTGGTCTCCATGTGACAGACCAGCAATCTATTACTACGATGAGGACACTGGTTCAGGAGTGTTTTCAATATCCACAACAGGAAGTTTTTCTCAACTGTCAGACAGAAGAGTCAAAAGGAATATTGAACCATATCCTGATGTTCTTGAACAATTGATTAAAGTGGAAATTGTGCAGTATCAGTTCAACACATTCGACTCGAAGATCAACAAAGTTACAAAACAAATAGAGAGCGAGACTGATGAAGAACACTTGAAGAACTGCAAAGAGAAATGTGAATGTCTGAAGAAGGAAAGTGTGAAGAAACACATTGGTGTGATTGCACAACAGATCCAAGAAATATTCCCAGAGGTTGTGAATGATTCCAATCCAGATTGTCTTCAAGTTGATTATGCAGAACTCTCTTGCTTCTGCATCAAAGCCATTCAGGAATTATCTTCTATCGTTGGACAACAACAGTCAATCATCAATGAACTAGTGCAAAAATATAATTCACAAACTAATATTCCAACATGAGATCAACCAGAAATTCATAATACTCTTTGATTATTTTTCCATTAATTGTCTCTGTTGTTTCCATCTCAATCGATTCGCCAGAACTGTCTTTGAACCAGATCTTCACAATTGATTGTCGAGTAGTTAATTCTCATTTCTTTCGCTTCGCAATCTGTTCGTTGCAGAGAGCAACGTATGAATCATTCCATGCATCTGTCTGAATCCAGTCCGCATGGATTGTAAAATTCTGAGGAATATCTTTGGAGATAATCGTTGATACATCATCACTTTCCTCTTTCACGTGAATAAGTTTGCAGTCGAGAAAGTGGAGGTATTTTTGATTTCTGAAATTGGTAAAATCAGGAGGGAGTTGAGCAGTGTGATAATTTTGAATTGAGAAATATCGTTTGACCATTCCTTTTATTCAAAAATAAAATCCACGATTTAATATCCTCTCTTGACTTCTTCGTATGCTTCTTGAAGACGACGATCAATGACATATCGCACTCGTGGTTGTCCATTTTCTATCCAGAACAACCAGTATGTTGCTTGATGTAATGCTAGAATTGGCGGAGGAGGGCCTTCTGTAGTTGATTTGAAATAGACATCATTTTCACCTTGAATCATTGGTGTACCTCTGAAGACAATATTGACTGATTCAGTAGTCGAAATACCTTCTTCACCACCTGCGATTTCACTTCGATCTGTTGGAACCATAAACGTGAAACTAGTAGCATCTGTGGCACCTCTTCTTCTTGGTTGTTGACGGTTTTCTCCATTGTTGAAGTATTTGATTAAGCGAGGATGACAAATTGAATTTTCGAACTCTTCTGTTGCTGAACATCCGATGAAATCACCGTTCACCATCATCATTTGATAGAACTCTGGTGAAGTTGTTGACATTGGGAAATTAGGAAAGTTGGATCCGAGCATTTCGAATTGACCAATATATTGAGGATTTCTGAAGACTGTACACTCATTCGGTCTTTCAGGAAATAAACACATCAGATTCATCAGATTGTTGAGTTTGATGCTGATGTTTGATCTCACTCCCATAGCATTTGCTTTTGATTGGAACGATTGTGTGTCAATTCTTTCTGCTTTCAGCACATAAAGAGTCTTTGAATATGTATTGATCAGCGATTGTTTTGTTGTATCAGTGATTTGATATCCGTAACAAATCGAAGTGACTTTATCCACTGATGAATTGAGAACTGTGTATGTTTGAGAACGGAAATTGACCCGTGGGACAGTGACAATAGTTCCACTTGCTTTGGTTAAGCTTTCATATTGTGAAACTGGATTGCCGATTTGGGTAAATTCTTGTGTTAAAACACAGTATTCTCCTTCAAACATGATTGACATTCGATCTGTACCTACTGTGTGTGTGACAGTTGTTCCTCCATATCCTTGATCAGACGAATCTTGAATTGATTTTCGAATGACAGTTGAAGGTCGAATCGGACAATACACAAGAGAATCAGTTGTCAAATGAAATCTCAAACGTAAATTCCCAAAGATGGAATTAGGATACTGATCAAAAGTACTCAGTGGAAGGAGATTAGCGAATGGAATAACTAGTGGAATAGTAAATGTGATTGATGTAGGTAAATCTGTAACATTCTTGTACAACGGAGTATAGTAGTATCCACACACACTTGGATCCATTCTCTGAACGTTTTCCCACAGACTATAGCAATGCTTCATGTTGTTTTTCTCTTCAAATGACTTGAATGTGTGATACAGAAATGATTCGTGAACATGATTCTTCTGAAGTGAATTGTCAATGATGTTTCCTTGACTATCAACCAGTCTCATATCTCGAATTGCATCTGATGATGATTTGAATCCGAAGACCATACCGTACAAACCGACTTCTGGAATCCCAGGGTCATCAGAGGGTCTGTAAACAGGAACAGTAACCGTTAGATCTATTCGTAAATGACTCTTCGAAAACTCCGTCACATCATGGCCGTCATAACTCAATGGAACTTCAATTTCATCAGTAATTCTACATGGCATGGGAGGATTTGTTGGATAAACTTCCTGAATCGAATACACGTGTGGTTCTGAATCCCATTGTTTTGGCAGATATGATTGCACCTCAATTTGCTCAATTAATGTCGATGTTGGTTTGGAATGATTTGCTCTGATACTTCTCATTTATAGAAAAATAAAAAATACAATTCGTTGACAAGACTTTTCAATTTGGGATAATCCCTAAATCTTTGTGTAAAGCTTTCAATGTGTGATTTGGATAATACTCAACAATAGGAACGTCATTGCTGAATCGCAGGACCCACCACGTTGTTGCAGTAGTTGCGAGAATCGGTGCTGGAGGATGAGTAAATGTTGTCATATCACCACCACTTTGACTTGGATTGTAAACATTGTAGTAGGTGTCGAGATTTCCTTGATATATTGGTTGAGATCTCAATGTGACAGGAACGTTCTGACCTTTGGAACTGATGGAATCATTACAGTTTGTTGGACATCCACTTCTCTGTGTTGAGAAGCATAAAAGGAAATCAGAATTGTCATGAATTGGTCTCACTCTTGTCATTGTTTCGTTTGGATAATTCATATCACCTGTGAGTTTATCTTCGACAAGAGGATCTGTTAATGATCGCTCCAGATCATCAGGGACAGCTAGATATGAATCGAGATTGAGAGTCGATAATGCAAACTGATAAAAGCGAGCTCCAATAGTGGTAGTCGGATTATCCGGATAGTATTTGTTCAGTAGATTCACACGAAGATCTTTCTGCATTGGATTGTGGAAACAGGTGACTTCATTATCGTAGTGACGGAAGAGGAGCATAATGTCTTTGGCATTTGTGAGAACCATTTGTTGAGTGCAATCAATTCCTTGTGCAGTCGGTGTCTTCTGAAATGGATAGAACGATATTCTCTCTGCTGGGATCGTTCCTGGACGATTTGTGTACATATTCCTGAGATTCTCTTTCGCAATTTCTTTCATTTTGTATCCAGCACTCATGCAATACACATCATCAATTCGATAGTTTGTGACGTTCAATGAGATGTACTGATCCACATATTCTGGTTCAGTAGCCACAACGCCGGCAGAATTAAAGTAGATGTCTTTTGTTACTGTTGGTTGCTGAAACGATTGACCAATTTGAACGAAATTCTTGGTGGATGATGTGACAAGATTGTTCAGAAAGAATGGACGATGTTTAATGCAATCGGCAATTGATGTTTTGATTGATGGTGCTGCTGCAGTCCCAACTACGATTGATGAGAGAGTATTTTTGAAAGTGAGTTCAGGATTTACTGGACAACAAACAAAAGCATCTTCATTGATGTACACACTCAATTTCAAATCACCAAAGAGACATCTTTGATAGTCAGTCATTCCTGAGAAAATGAGAAGATCTTCAAGGTTGATTGACACACGAATCGGCACATCAATGGTATCTTTGAAAACACCAGTGCCAGACGTTGTTGTGAAATCCGATAATGGAATGTACACACCAGCAACAGATTCGTCATGAGTCCAAGCATTTTGCCATGGTGTATGTGAGTGTTTCCGGTTCTCCAATTGACTCTTTGGTTTGATCATGTTGTAGATGTGAGATTCCATTGATACATCATTGTTTGTTGTGCTGATGATTCTCTGATTGTTGTGAAGAACAGTAAGGTCACGAAAGATTGATGCAGAATGCTTGAGTCCAACGAAGATGAAGATTCTCTCATTCAAGAACGATCCAACTTTTCCAGATGTAGTTTGCCAATTGTTGACTTTCAGAGTTGCTGTCATAGTGAAAGGAATGAATGAATCATCGATTTGACAAATGTCCTGATTGCCAGTGAGTGGAATGATGATTTCTTGTCCTTTGTAGAATCGTGAATTCTCCGATGGTTTCAACTCTTCGATCGAAGTGCTGTGTGCGCCATCGTTCAATAGGAAATTGACATGATGTTCCGACATTAATTGCTGTTGGATTTGACCAATATCATCTCTGGTGTACTTTATTGATCCAGTACTGTTTCCAGTCAATGTTGATGCTCCATGTCTTTTGTTTGTCCGATGAGTAATGTGTGAGTTCATTTTATCAAAAATAAAAAAGTCCTTTTTGCTCATTTCCTTTTCAACTTTTTCTTTGCCTTCGGTTTCAGCTTTTCTTCCAGTCTCAGTATTTCATCTCTGAGTTTGTTTGCAACTGCTGTGTTTCCTTCAATAATTGCTTGCTCATATTGTGCCATCTTTTCTGCATGGATTTGTTGATCCGATTTCACATCTGGTATCATTTCAACACCTGTCTGTGCAATCTTGGAAATCACTGGTCCAACAAAAGGAATGAGATTCAAAAATGGTGCTCCAATTCTGAGAATGGTTTTGCCGACTCCTGCTAATTTTGATAACCAACCTGGTGCCATTTATGTAAAAATAAAAAACTTGAACACAAACAAATTATAATCCTTTGAATTGAATTTTTGAATTCGACGACTGAGGGATGTCATCATTGGAGTATCGTGCGTTTCGTAGCGGTTCAGACTCGAATATTCGTCTTGCCTCGGCAAGGCTTCGATCCTGACTGGGGTCGAGAGACTTTTGTGACTGATTCATCGCTTTACTCTGCTGATACGAATCCATCATCCGTCCTAATCCTTGAAGAATTCCTCCTGCTGTTTGTCCGAATTTACTGTTGGTTTGTGACAGCAATCCACCTCCGACTTGAAGTAATGAGGGTGCTAATGGTTTGATGAATTGAAAGAATTGTTTGCCGATATTTTTGAGTTTGTTGAAACTTCCTGGTGCCATTTTAGTAAAAATAAAAAATCTAATTCGTTAATTAATCTAACGGGGGATTGCCTTCGTCAATGAAATTCCATAGTTGAGAATTGTGTTGTATGCTTCATTGAAGGCAATGCTCATATCTTTTCCACCAACGAGGATCTTGAAAATGGTTCTGAATATTGGGAGAGAATTAATGCATGAACTTTTTGTTGACAGATCATCCAATTCGATTACCACATCGTTGATTCCTGTCAGTGTCGCAATCAGTGCACATAAATCACTTTGGTTTGTGATCAGTTTCTTCGATGGTTCAATGAGATTATTCAGAAGTTTCTTTTCACAGGCGAATGCATTCTTGTAGACGAGCAGTAGTTGATCCTTGAATGCTGAAATATTGGACGTGTATTCCCGTAACGGTATTGACCGGCTTTGAATTGGCGCTGATGGATAAACCTCGAGTGGTGGATCATATTTGTCTCGTCCATGGTCCCTCATTGATGATTCATTTCGATCTTCAAGTCTTGACCTTTCAGAATTGGATCCTTTGTTATCGATGATGACATTGTTGGTGCTTGATGTTGGTACTGAAGAAGAACTTGTGTGTTTTGTAAATTGACAACTCAGAATTGGTTGCATCACTTTCTATAAAAATAAAAAATTGAGATTGTGTCTCGTCAAAGGCTTAACCGCTTACTCCCATGGTCTTGACCAAATGTGCGTATTGAGCATATTCAGCCATGTACTCCTTTTGGAATCTACCGATGTCTTCAGTTCTAGTTTGATATGCTTCACGCGTCAGTTGATTCACAAGTGTTGAGATGGCAGCTATATATCGACCTAGGAAAGTATTTAAATCTTCTGTGCTCTCAATGAATTCGAGAAACTGTGGATGAATCTGTTCCTTAAATGCTTTTCTTGTCTTTAATCTCTGATGTTCTGGATTTGAACTGATGAAATTTTCAACGTAGTCTTCAAGCCATTGATCCCACATCTTTGCTGCAACTTTTGATTGAATGGAATTGAAAACCATATTGTCCAACACATTGCTGCTGACATCTGCTGGTGTTTCTCGACTTGCACGATAAACCTTCAACGTCTCATTCATGAATTCACCAACGGCTTTCTTCATGATTGCATATGGTTGTTTCGATCGTTGTTCTTGCATTTCTGAGTAGCTAATGTCGTGATATGTTGATGGTACTTCATATGTGCCAGTTTTGAGAAAATTCTGATGGACAGCTTTGATTTTTCTTCCGTTATCTTGACGAAATTGGGAATATGATGTCTGACGACGTGAATCTGGTGTTGGATTCATTGCATAATATGTTTCGATAACAGGTCGACTGTGATATGGTGCAAGCATAAAACCATTGGCGGCAATCAGGTCTTTTGTGTCTTTGTCGTAGACCATCACATCTGGAACTTTACCATATTTTTCCATTTTCACTTCCCAATTGTGTCCAGTTCGTTCAATATATTCCAATGCTGATGGAACACTTCTGAGTGCAGAATTGAATTTGGTGTGAATGTCATCATCAGCAAAGATTTGTTTCATCGCATCTCTGGTTGCCTGTTCATATCTCATTTTTGGTCTCTTCGCCTGTGCTTTTCTTTGTGGTGGATTGAACTTTATCTTTTCAGTCATGTTGTTTTCATACAAAATAAAAAAATGAAAACTACATTTTAAATGCAGATAAATTACAAATGAAAAGATCTTCAACATCTCTTACAGCATAAGTGAATGCAAAATTAAGTGAAGCATCAAACAAAAATGTTTCTCATGAAGTGCAATCACAAATACATCCAGACCTGAATTTCAATCGCAACAGTGTTAATGTCCTCGTTGGAAACAGAGGAAGTGGAAAAACCTTTAATGCTCTACGAGAGATTGCCAAGCTCCAGAATGTTCAAGTTAGAAATGAACTCTTCCACCTCTTTGTCTTCGTCACTGATAAGAACATTGATCCTACATTCGATAAATTCAAACCAATACTGAATGTTCCGTATGTGAAAGTCAAATACGATGATGCACTTCCATTTCTGTTGGAACTTTCTCAATCAAAAGCTGCTTATGAAGAGATCATTGACAATCAATGGCAAAACAGAATCACTGATGAATGCAGAGATGATCTCTTTAGTGCACTGTACATTGATGATTTCTCAGGAAAGAATCTCCAAACGATTATCCTCCTCGATGACTGTCGCAGAATTCTTGGTGAACGAAGGACATCCAAGAATAGAATGACAATGATGGACTTGTTACTGGAGAATCGACAACCGAAGTTCACTTTCTTTCTGACAATGCACGAGCTCTTCAGTTTGTCAGCAGACATGAAGTCTAACATCGATTCAATGTGGATCTTTGGAGGATTCAACAAAGAACGAATCAGTAGAGTGTATCCTCAGTTGAACTCACCAATTGATATTCGACAATTCTGGAATGTCTATCAACGGAGACAAAAATGTGAAGCAATCATTCTTCGATACAACACTGATGGAGTAGCACTGAATGAGATCAACAAAGAAGGGTTAATCAGAAGTGTCCGTTAATTCTTGAATAAGGTTCCCAATTGTCTCGTCAAGACTTCGAAGCCTCATGCTGAGACTGTCAGTCAGCGTTCTAATTGATTCTTCAATGTCAGATAATCTTTGATCAATCGAGGATTCACCTATGCTTTCATTGTTGACTTTACTCAGTGCAATCTCACCTCTTATTTTTGTTATTCTGTATCCATCAATTTGAATCATCCGATTTAGTTTTTGTGTCGTCAATTCATTCAATTCCTTTCTATTCTTTTCCAAATATCTCTGAAAGTCGTGAATGTTTGTGAACTCTTTCTGTTCAGGATCAAAAGGTTCTAATATTTTCAATGATGTCATTTCACTGAAATAAAAACTTCTGAATTACACTAAATTAAATTCGTCAATGAACTCTGGTGACAAATCATCAACGGAAGCCGCATGATATTTAGTGTGTTGAATAGGAACGTACACCACATTCGATAAACTAGTGAGACCATTCAGTAATGAAGCCACTACATTTCCGTGTTTGTATTCCATGAATTGTCCCACGAATTGAAACTGTCTTCGCTTCTTCTGAAATTTGGCAGCAGTTTTGTTTAAATCAAGGTGAATCAACAGTATGTTTCCTGGTTTGTATCGCCAAAGCATCTGTGTTGTCTGCTGTCGTTGGGTATTCTTCAATTGCTCTTCACAACTGGAGATATACAGTGCTTCAATCTCTCGATTGTTTTGTGCTTGCTGTGGAGTGAACTTGTTCCAGTACGCTCGATGAGGAGTCATGTTGTAGTATTCCACCATCTGATTCATCAGTGAATGATTGGCCATTTGTGTCGCATTGTCTTGGAATCCATCTCTGATTGTTCTGATCACTCGATCCACAATTCGATTATGATTTGTGAATGGTGAACTCGTGAAATATGTGCTGACTTTCTGTTGCTTGAAAAACACTGATGCTTCAATACTTGTCCAAGCAGATTCTCCATCACCTCGAATGTTGTTAACATGAACGCCACGATGATGAATGAGATCGTTGATTGCCGTCTTGACTTTGCTCCATGATTTATCCAGTACTGGAATCACAATTAAGTATTTCGAGTTTATGTTAATGGCAAAGATGTAAATCTGCAGTACTGTTTTCGACGTTGGTGATTGAATGAAAACAAGATCAATTTCCCATGATCCTGACTTCGGTGAGAAATAGGGTCGATCACACTTCTGTGGAATTTTTCTGTCTGATGTCTGGTGTGGATCACCTGTGATTGCCTTCGACATGAACTGCATCTTTGATCGAAAAGGATATGATATTTTTTCAACCGGTCTTGATGTCATTGGTAATCCATTGGCGATATTTGCTCGTTGTTTTTCCCGTAAGTTCATTGTTTGCTTTGGATTTGCTAGAGTCCATCGGTGAACATATTCATCGTACCAATCTTGAAATGATCGTCCACCATACGGGATTTGTTTAGGATGAGCAAGAATGAAATCTGTGTCATCACTATCAACAGCTCTGGGTATGTGTGATAAAATAAACAAGTCACGATTCATCTTCTTCGAATCGACAATCTGTTTAGTGATGAATTGTTCCATTCGCTGTTGATTGTCCATGATTGAGTTCTCGGCTTTGATTTGTTCATCTTCTGAATTGTCTTTTTGTTGATGATCAAACATTCCTTTCATCACTTCCAATTTATCAAGGACTTGTCGAGTGGTTAATTCCGATCGTGACACCTCCGATGGATTCATTGACACTATGTCAGGTACCTGTGAAATTGTCAGAAATATATCCTCGTTAAATCTTCTCTCCCTTGCTGGAAAATCATGATGTGATTGTTTCAAACGTCTCTTCTTACCAGCTCTGATTGATGACGATAGTGTGGAATCGTCTTGCATTTGCAAGGCTTCGAACTCTCGGTGTGAATCGGACATTTGTTTAGGAATCGTTGTAGGCATTGTCTCGCCACTGCGAGGCTTCGAACTCATGGTGATAGTAGGTTGTCCAAAATGGATTTGATTAAATTCATAGTAAAAATGTTGATACGCTTGATATGCTCGTTCAGCGGTGAAATCGTCTATCTGTTTTCCTGTGAATCCGTTTACAAACAATTGGACAACTTTCCTTCCATCAGCAAGTGACAAATTTGGAGATAGATCTCCCGTTATCCAATCACTAAAATATGTGTCATCATCTGCATCATACTCTTCCCATCCATCTTTGGCATGATAGACGGGTAAAATTTGAGTCGGATCATTTCTGACATGACGTATTGAACTTCGACGGTGTCGTGTGTGGGTAGCAAGGTTTTTGACAATTGCAATGATTTTGGAATTATCCATTTATTCAAAAATAAAGTTTGTATTTATTCGATTTTGTAATCCACGCTTTCAGCCCATAAATGAATGGAGGACAGGATTCATTTTTAAGTACGATTGCCTTCAGATGAATTCCACTGAGACTGAGTTTCTGTTGTTGTATTTTGGCAATCTCAAATCCATTGGTGTCCTCTTCACTCACGATTCTTCTCGTTTGAAAGTTCAATGTTGTGGTCACTGTTTTCTCTCCGTTCAGGCACTTCACATAGTCGTCGCTTGTGATGTTGGTTTTCTTCAGAGACACTCCTTTGATTTTGCATTTCTCATCGAGAGAGTAACACTTTGGTGCAAGACAGATCATCTGTTCACCTTCCTTCTCAATTGCTAATCCCAACAGTTTCTTCTCATCATCAACTCCCTTTTCAGGATTGGGAAACCATTCATATTTGTGAGCATCATAAAATTCCTTATCAGCAACAACGTGTTCGAACTGTTGATGAATACCTGCATTTGGATCACCTGAGATTGCCCAGTACGCAGAGTCAGTGTCTCCTTCACAGAAGTGAATCTTGTTCATGTCAAGGCACTTGCACATGAAGTTGTAGATGAAATTCAGATACCAGAACTTGGCATTGTCGAGTGTGAATACTGCTTCTTGCAGACATGTTTTGCACGATGCTTTCTCTCTGTCTTCGATCACAATGTAGTTGTCCTCATTGATCTCTCTTGTCGCCACAAATCCTTTCATCATCTGTTTCAAATATGTTCTCTTCTCATTGCAGATTGTGATTGAGTTGTACTTCTCAGTGTTCATTCCATCGTATCCGTAACTTCCATTCAAGTTCGTCTTACAGAACTGTTCTTTTCCCTTGTTCCCAACCTTCATTGCTTCTATTCTGTCATTCATGAATGAAGTCACGAATGGTTCAAATCCAGCATGTCTGGAGAATACCATCACACTCCGGACTTCGTCCACAATGAAGTGACAATAGTCGATGAGGAACCACAGATAGTATGTCGAAAAGAACATATACTGATCGTGTGTGCTCAAGAGTTGGGTCAGCTTCCGTTGTTTGTCATCAGTCTTCAATCCATGTTTCTTCATCAACAAATAAGTCTTCTCTCCAATGTTTTCTTCTGTCGTATTGACAATGATGTTTCTGAAGATTGGTGGGAAGTTAATGAACTCATTTATGTATTTCTCATCAATGTGTCCCTTCAATTCAGCAACGAACAATGTCTTCTGATTCTTGTCTTCGATGATCTCACGACATTGAGAATCATTTGTGAGGGTATACAAGCATCTTCCTGGCATATACATTCTGTGATTCGTGTATGTATTGTTCTTGTTCTTGATTGATGAGAAAGCACTTGGATAAAGTGAATTAAAGTCAACACCGCAGACAGGGTACCTCAATTTTCAGGGGAAAAACTCGATCCCAGGGGAGTATCTCAATCACAGGGGAGAATCTCGAACACAGGGGAAAATCTCAATCACAGGGGAAAATCTCAATCACAGGGGAAAATCTCAATCACAGGGGAAAATCTCGGGCCACAGGGGAAGAATGTCATATAACATAAGGATTGAAGAAGATAGAAATTTTGATCATTAGTGGTTTAGTGGTAATTATGACGGACTTTGAGACGGCGGACCGGGGTTCAATTCCTGTCATCGACTTTTTTTTTGACTTTTTTGATCTTCCTTTATTTCTCAGATATATATGACATTCACTACGTTTAATAACCTTTCAATACTTGAAATGAAACCGAATCAGAATTGTGTGAAGATCCTCACCCAATTTATCTCAACTCCCGTGATCGCTCTCGCTGCTCTGTTCACATTCATAGCCTTAATCTCCCTCTCCTCATGTCTGCCACTGACCCAATGTCTATTGTTCTCGATCATCTCTTCATCTTTCATTGACAGAGATTCTCCCACTTTTACTTCAGGCGGTTGTGTGCGTGTCGCTCGACCTTCTATTAACCATAAATCGTCGTTCAGCTTCAAGGTTTGAGAGTTGTGATCTCAGTTCATCGATATTTATCTTCAGGAGAGACGCTTCACTTGAATTTGGACGTCGATCCATTTGTCGCTTTTATCAGTGGGTATGTGCCGAATCAAGATTGAGCCAATCCTTCTCTCTTGAATTGGTGAACATTATGTATTCACTTTCTCTTTCTTTCGAATATGTGTCTCTTCCATGCTGAACTCTCTCTCTCGTCTGATCTTCATTCCGTGTCACTGTTTTTCTGTACATTTATTAAGATTCTGTAATACTCCACTCAATGCACTTCAATCTCGCGAACACCGTCTCCTCTCCAACCATTTACCGTCCTCAATGTCAGTGTCGACAAAGACAAAGCACTGCTCCTAAATCTTTGTCATACCAGTCACAAACGATCATCCTCCACTGCTCGCAGAAGTTGTGCAAGGCGTCCTAATCCACGTTCTGATGTTAAAGTTAGATCCGCATCTTGTTCAAACAATTAGCGACAAATCTGGATATGATGAGCGACAAAACGGCTGGAAGCACTCAAAGCGAAGAAAAAGGGATGAAACATCGAAAAATCGGAGAGGTCGCTCACAAAGGAGCAGACAAAGGTTGATCAGACGATCTTTCGTTTTGGAGGGCTTTTGTCACATTTCATCAAGAATGTGAAAGCATTGACAGATGTTTGATCATTCGCTATCATCCTTTCGGCAAGTGTTGACTTGGTGGGCCACAAGTGATCGAGGTGTGTCAAGACCTTTTGTTCAACTATCCCGTCCTCTCATCACAATAGGTTCCATAGAGTGATGAGAACATCTGTTTGTCAAACTTTCAATGATATTGTCGAGATCGTCACCACGAATTCCAGGAGTGGTTGATCATGACTGTTGAGGGCGATTGGTGAACACCATCACTTCACCTTTTCGTTTTCTCGGTTCATTTTACTCTTTTATCTATCATTTCATCATAATTTTTCGATAAATGTTGTTTGATCATGGTATATGATGAAGTGACACAATGGAACACATCTACCAACAAAACACCCAAATTCAGATCACGCTCGACGCTTGCGTGGTGCAATCGGTAGATCGCCCGCTTTGAAAGCTTGAGGACGCGGGTTCAAGACCTACCAGCGTCCTCTTTTTTTTCTCAACTTAGAATTTTTTGGCCCACCAACTCGACATTTGCCGACAATTAGCACCAATTTGTGGCAAAGGAACGAGAAAGAAAGTCAATTCGAATGCAATATCAACGAGATCGTTCTATTGTCAGTCCATTACACTCTCCACCTCCTAATTCATCGCAATATTCGCTCTTTTCTCCTCATCCACGCTTCCCTTCACATATCCCGCTACTCGCACCAACGCTCTCTGTGAGGACGAAGAGATTGTGGTGTGAGGCCGAAGACAACGACTGTGTGCAGACAAGCGAAATGGCACAATCAAAATCGGAGATCGTTGCGAGGAGTGCTTGGTAGAGCGAGCCGTGGTTGGATGGGGGAGAGTTCTCGTGATTGGAAGGATGGTGTCGGTTGAAAGAGTGCCGAAAACGATGTCAGCTTGTTCCTGTGTGAGGAAGAGGTGAAAAAGAGATGAAATCATGTGTATGATGAGATGTTCAAACCGAGACGTGTGAATGCTGGCATTTCGACAGTATTCGAATGATATTGCCTTTTTGCTGCTCTATCGGCAGTTTCTGTGAGATAATCAAACAAAACAGGGCAGACACTGATTGTATCCGGCAGAGAACGGCCAGGGCGTGTCTGAGGAGTGTAGAGCAGTTCTTTTGCCTCTTCACCCAAAATATCTTCAATCTACAGAAGATTGAAGAAGTGATGAAATGAACAGAAAAGCACATACCTGGTGAAGACACGGCGAGTCAGTGAAGCCACGGCTGAGACAGATTCCTTCCTTTCTGCCCATCCATTCCTCTCAACTGCACATAAACCCAACCAACTTGCATTGTCGCGTCCACTCCTCCCAGCCAGCTTTTATGATTCGAGAAATCACACTTCGCTCTTCGGTGTCCTCAATCCCGTCCAGCAGAAGCTGGACACCAGAATGCTGGGATAGACGAGCTTCAGGCATGCATGTGAAGGAGGAGTGAAGATCTTCGGACTGAATTTCGTATTGCACAAAAGCTGTCGAGTAAACAAGACACGAAATCAGATCTGGAAAAATATGAGAGAGAATGAAGTCAACTATTGAAAATAATGAATCGGGAAGATGGAAGAAGAGCGAGATGAGGAAAGTAAACCGTGTCGATTCACTCGATCTTTCTGAAAACGAGCGGGATCAGTTCAACTTTGAGGATCGTTCACTGTCAGCTTCCCTCCTCCTGCCTGAATCGATATCTCCAGACAGCACTCTTCGTATTAGTCTTCGTCTCCTTTCGACTATCTGTCTTCGCTTTTGTCGGAAGTTTCTCGAGAACGAGCAGATCCCATCGGATGTTTCGAAAGATCTGAGATTGTGCAAAGAGGGAGTTTCTATTGATGGTGAACGATTGAATTTAGAGAAACCAGGCGGCTAAGTATTCAGAAAAGGTGTGAACAGAGCAGCGAGAGCGATCACGGGAGTTGAGATAAATTGGGTGAGGATCTTCACACAATTCTGATTCGGTTTCATTTCAAGTATTGAAAGGTTATTAAACGTAGTGAATGTCATATATATCTGAGAAATAAAGGAAGATCAAAAAAGTCAAAAAAAAGTCGATGACAGGAATTGAACCCGGGTCCGCCGTCTCAAAGTCCGTCATAATTACCACTAAACCACTAATGATCAAAATTTCTATCTTCTTCAATCCTTATGTTATATGACATTCTTCCCCTGTGGCCCGAGATTTTCCCCTGTGATTGAGATTTTCCCCTGTGATTGAGATTTTCCCCTGTGTTCGAGATTCTCCCCTGTGATTGAGATACTCCCCTGGGATCGAGTTTTTCCCCTGAAAATTGAGACACCCCCGCAGACATGAGTCATTTTGTGTTCTGTATCCTCAGAAATGACTTTCCCGTCTTCATATTTGAAGTGATTGATTGGAGTCACGTCTTTGATGTTCTGTCTGTGTTGAACATTCGATAATCCACCAGTCACTGCTGCTCTCAACTTGTGATAGGTTTGCTCATGTGTCAGAGTCATTGGTAATGATTTCCAGATGCAGTACTTCTTCAGTTGAATTCTCAATCGTGTGAGATGCTCATCCTTGTCTGACTTGTAGGTGTTGCAGTAATCACAGCAGATCTTTACGTTCTCTTTTGAATGACCTTTTGCATTGTCAATTCTGTCCAACGTTGGTTTGACTGCTTGTGAGAAACTGCTTCTGCAAATGTAACAACATTTTTGACATTCATTTACGAACCATTCGTAGTCAGATTCAATGACATTGTTGTCAGTACTACGATGAGCTTTCATGTCTTGATACCTGTATCCTTCAACTTTGTATTTCCAGTATTGTTTTGTGATTTTGATTGGACCAGATTCGTCACATTCATTATAGTCAGCATCTATGTCAAAGTCTTTGTACGCACATGCATATTTGATTGCAGAAGCATTCGCTGACAGTGAGAGATTGTGCAACATGTCCACTTTGTATTGGAAGTTCAGATCAATCAGATTGTCAAGTGGTGCAATCATGCATTCGACGTCTCTGATGTTGTAGAACTTGAGGTAATCCCATCTGTTCTTGAATCCTTGCTTGTTCCAATCGTCGAGGTACATTTGGTAATCAGTGTCGGACATTTCACTGTTGTTCAGACTGGAATAGAATTCATATTTGGAGAATGGTTCTTGTTTGCTCAGCACTGTATCGTAGTCTGATGAATCAAATGATTCGTAAGCGAAGAATGATTTCTGCAGAGTGGTGTTTCCTCCAAAAGCCTTCACTGCATTATCCAAAGTCATTGGTCCTGTGTACGACATCATGTCAATGAACCGAAGTACTTGTTGAGTTTTCTCGTGTCTGATCAATACTTGTTTGTACTTTGTTGTTGATCCAAGAAAGCTCACCACTTTCCAATCCTTGTCAACCAGATCTCGAAAGATGAGATTGATGTCGAATCTGGAACTGTTGAATCCAATCACACTGACTTCATTCTGTGATGGAATTTCAGGATCTTCAAAATAGTTGTCATCTCGTACTGTCTCAGCATATTTGAAGAGTTCTCTAATCCATTGCTTCACAAAGTCTTTTCCATCTCGAAGATCAAAGTAGATTGATTTTACACCAGTTTTTGTTTTGATTGCTGATGCAACAGAGAGAGGTTTCAAGTGTGAGATCAGTTGAGTATTGTCATCCGAGAACAAGTTGTCAAGAACGAGATCTTCCATTGTTTCGAAATCATAAGTGATGTAGTACTGCGTTGGTTTAAATTCGTCTTGTCTCTTGTGTGCCATCAGAAATTCATGTGTTCTATTGTTAAGAATGTGTGGTACATAAGGTCTTGGTGTTTTATCAAGGGAGATCTTCTTCACATGTTTTCCATCAACTTCTTTGCATTCTTTGAGATGCTTCTCATAGTCTCTTGAGAAGTGTGAATCCTTCACTTGGAATCCTCTTGACTGACAATATGGACAGAGTTTATATCCAGTGATTCTCTCAGGATCAACAATGTACATCACGTGAACAAGCGTTGCTGTAAGTGGAATCATTAGAACGTTTAGAACTCTTGCTTCGTCATTCTCGTCGATGTTCGATTGACTGAGGAAGTAACGTTTCTTGTCTTCGTCGTATTCATGGATGTGAACTGTTATATTGAATTTTGTCATTGCTTTCTCCATATCACAAGCAATATCAAATCCTGGATAGTTTCGTAAATGTTCCGTTAATTGATGTGGTCGAAGGTGTGTAAGATTCTCAAATTCTGGGAACAGTTTGGACGCTTCTGTGTTTCTCATATTGATTGAGATTTTCTTACCAGGAATTTCAGGAAGTGAGAGGAACGATAGTGCTTGAAAGAAACAAATGTTGAACTCAGAATCGATGTACCGAACGTTTCTCGTTTTGATGTGTTCACAAAGGATAGCATTCGCTTTCCCTGCCACTGGAAATCGATAGACTGCAACCAGAATGGAATGGAATGCAATAAACATTGTCTTTGTGTCCATCAATGTCCTCTCTTGTGATTCCTTGATGAGATTGATTGCATATTTGGAATATTCATTAACAGGCTTCTGATTTGATCCCAGTGATCCCAGTCGGATCTGATCCCACTAAATACCTACAATACCATTTCGTTTCTTTCATTTCAAAAAAGTCTTCTTATATATGATATTTGAATGGAAAAAAAAGTAAAAAGGAAAATGGTCACTTCATAGATCATGAAAATGCAAACTTTGGGTGCTGCTGTTCAGTTTGTTCTACAACAATAATTATAAAAACAAGTCGATAATGCGTTATTATGTCTTCTTTGATGGTTTTTTCTCACTGACAAAAGTCAATGAAGGGAATACATCGAAAAAAGAAGTGTTGGTGATTGTGATCGTGCGTGTTTTTGGGAAATAAGAGCTGTCTGAAATATTGAAGAGCATTATGTGAAAACAAGAAGTGAATTGAACATGATTAATGAAGTGATAATGAGAAAATCTCAAAGGAAAAGAGTTGAAATATGATCTCAGTACAAATTTAGGCACTGACATCAATTGATCCCAGTTTTACCTATTTTGATGGGACTACTCAGATGCCTGTTCATTAATGTCTGACTCATTTCTAATCACAGTTGGGAAACTCTTTGATGAATTCTCCAGTTCTGGTCTGAAATCGTTGTACAATGTCTCATCACCATCTTTTCTTTCAACAATCTTTCCAAAATCGATGCAGATCTTGAAAGGATGATCCTTCTCTTAATTGTACACAGATTTGATGAAGGTTGTGATTTCCTCAACGTTTTTCAAATGATTGTGAAAATACAACTGATAAGGTTTTCCATTATCTTCGACCTTATCAACCTCATTCTTTTTGAACTTCTTTCGTGCTTTCAATAAACAAGAATCAAATGCAGTTTTGTTTCGTGGTTCCGCAAGTAAGATACATTCATTGAATCCATCAAATTGCTTCACTTCTCTGTTTTCCATTTGTTCATTTTTCTTTTGAATAATCAACAGATTCTTCATCCAATGATCCACCAATTTCTCCTCAATTGATTTCAGTTTCCGTGTGATCTTGAACACTTCCCTTTTCAATTCAGTTTCGTTAATTCTCGGATGTGCTTTCATGTCCATGATGATGACATTGTGATCCTCTGTCGACATCTCTCGTCTGTTTTTCACTTCTTTCAGAAACAAAGGAAGAATGGAGAAGTTGAGATTTGTTGTCGGATATGGAAACTCAACATCTCGGTGTCGTAGCATTGAAAGGAGAAATGAAGAATGATGTTGATAACTTGTACTATTTGGATTGTAGGTTCGACCATCTTCAAATGCGAAAACTGTATTGGAAAATAGTTCTTGAATTTGTCGAATATTATTCTTACGTAACTGAAGGCGTGTTGTCATTTACTACAAATTAAAAAATTAAAAAATAAAAAAATAAAAAAAAGTTTCGTCATTCTTTTCGATTTCTCAATGGTGGTTTATTCTTCGCTTTTAATCATGAATCGAGTCGAATTCGGTAAACTTTATCATCTCCAATCACCCGATATGTAAAAGGTGTGCGTACTTGATTGTACTCACCTACGAGCTCACAATTGTATTTCCTCAGTTCGTTTTCCACAAACGATTGAGTGTAGTGTCGACGTTGTGACTTGTGAGGTCGATTACCTTGATTCCACAACTTCGGTTTTATCCTCCATTCAACGCCTTCATGAACATACGTCACCGGTGTTGACCCGTGAATGTAATCAGAAACGAGTTCACAATTCTCCTTTTTCATCGACTCGATCAACGCTTGCTTTGCATTCGTTCGACGTCTTTGGTTATAGATTTCTCGACCCCTGTCGGGTTCGAAGCCTCGCTGAGGCAAGACTCTCACCGAGGGTTCGAAGCCTTGCAAAGGCAAGACTCTCACCGAGGGTTCGAAGCCTTGCAAAGGCAAGACTCTCACCGAGGGTTCGAAGCCTTGCAAAGGCAAGACTGTTGCATTCATTTAGTACAAAATAAAAAAATGAAAAAATAAAAAATGAAACCATTTTTTCTCGACAACCACCGATCCGATTTCAATAAAAATTGCGGCAATCGAAAGAGCGCATCGGATATGACCTTGGATGAAAATATTGTCGAAAATGAAAAACATCGATTTTCACTGTAGTCAAATACAGGGTCAAAAATGGGATCTTGGCTCCTGACGAAAATTTTTTTTCCAAATTATTTTTTTCTGTTTTCTCATAATTTCTTCATCCTTTGTGTGAAATTTGAAGACGATTTGACAACATTTTTGAAAATACCCCATATTTCGTACTTTTGGCGAAATTCTCACTAAAACCGTGACCGTGGTCATAGTAGATTAGTTGGATCCTGAGAGACGTAGTAGTGACTGCAGCACTATGAAATTTCGAGGGATTCAGCGAAAAACGAGGAGAAAGCTAGCACCATTAAAAAAACTTGAAAATTCCGGCCCAGTAAGCCAGAAACGGGCCGATGGGGAGCGCATGAATGCTCCATCACAGGGATCGCAACCCTGGGACCATTGTAAAACACCAGAATCTCGTGCTTCCTCAAACAATGGTTTTTGCAAAATTTACCCTAGATGTATATTTTCGTCCGCTATCGATTGCAAGTGGTTTCAGGTCTGGATCTCTGCTGGTTGTCGAGATATGACCAATTTTTCAAAAAATATTTTTAAAAAATTTTCGATTTTTTAATTAGTGTTTGACACAGATCTTCACGAATACTCATCCAATTTTGATCCGGTTTCTTTTGATCAATGATTCACATCGTCATTGAGATTTTAGAATGAGTTTCAAAATGAGTTCGGGTTGATTTTTGTAGAAAAATTGACAACAGTAATCACATTTTTCGAAAAAGTGCAAAAATTTGCTTCAATATTTTGAGTCAAACTGATGAAGAAAATCATTAATTTTAACGAAGTCACTGTGAAATAAATCACAAATGAGAGTGCTTTCGACCACTTTTTCAATGTGGTTCTCTATTCGCCTTCTATACTACTGTCACCATATTTCAAAGTTTCAGAAATCACAGAATGACAAGTGGACCATCTTGTTTTGATTGGTTTGGTTAGTTTCTTTTGCGGAAGATCGTGGGTTTTGAGGCATCTCTGAAATACTTTCTGCCTTGAGTGTGATTTTGTGATGTGGTGAATAAGTGTGATTGAGTCGTGGATCAGTGTTCAGGTGGTTGGATGACTATCTGAATTGAATGTGTCCTTTCGAGCGAGTTGAAAACGATGTGCCCCACAGTGGACATGCACGATTGTTCGATTGTTCTCCTTTGCGAATGAAATGAAGCCATGTTGGTGTCCTACCATCGATGGATCTCCATCTGTTGTGTTTGATACGATCTGCTCAAAAAAAGTCCATTGTGGGTGAGGATCGATTCCAAGGCTGAAAAGAGTTGATTTCCGCGACTTCCTTCCTCCATATCCCATAATCCAAGGAGTAGAGTTTGGGGTTGATCCGTTTGAGACAAAAAACGGAGCTTAACACAGAGAACTGAAGTGGACGAAGAATCAGTCGAAGTATCCAGCATCAGACTGATTGGGGTATTTGAAGAAATGCCTTGCATTGATTTTTGATGGTAGATATCGTCCATGACTTCTGCAGTCTGCCAGAAGAGTTTGAAATCCGAGTATTCCGACGGACTCACAAAATGTGGATTGCATGCCGAGTTCAGAATGTTTGTGCTTTGAACTGTTCAACTGCAAGACTATTCTTAGCAATTGAGTGCACAGCTCGGACCTGGTTTCGTCTGTCCATGAGAATCCCGGATCGATCCTCCTTTGCCAGTGCTCTAATGGTCACATCAATATTTCTTTCCCATAATCCCACCGCCTGGCTGTGCGTATCCGTGTTGAAATGGGCATACAGCTGGGTAGTGGCGTATGGACAGACCTTAGTAATCTGAGATCAATCAAGCTTGTTGCGAGATCAGTCGATATCACAGACTGATGGAGGGTCTGAGATCAATCTCCTAAATAGGAGCTCCAGTTTCGTCTATTTCATCACGAATCTCTCATTCTTCTCGGTCTAGAATGATTTTTACTGACTTTTCAACTCACCATTGATTATATCTTTCGTTTTTTTAAAGAAATTAGACGTCAGAACCCGAAGATGGCGATTTCGATGGTCAAGATCGAATGAAAATTCATAATTTCGAGAGTATATGAGATCAGGCGGATCTGAGATCTGTGAGATCTATCTCTAAGGCCTGCGTATGGATGAGCTGGTATGGTGACTTATTGATCTCGAGACTTTTCGAGAAAAGACCTGTATTTGCTGCAAATGCGGCACAGAATCCCGTCACCTTCGAGAATGAAGGCCGATTGTCCATCCGAGAAGGCTGCTTTCGGCTTTGAAATCAAACTTTTACAATTGTGACCTTTCGGGTGAGGTGTCAAGGCTTCTTTTTCGTGAGGATCGTTGTTTGCATCTGAATCAAGGCCATTCAAATCATCTTCTGTCCCCTCATTTACCCTTGTTCCACAAAGGAGCAAATTTCCAAAAAGGGTCAAATTTTGGCCATCCAGTGGTTCCCCATTTCACACTATGATCCTTTTTGTCAAAATGTCAGGAAATGCATTTTAATAACTAATAATTCGTCTGAAGTGGTCATTTGCGAAAATAATCTGGTCAAAAGTGATTATTTCAGTCTGAAATGGTGATGATCTGCAAATTTTGGGTTGGATGCATCTCCCCAACCATCCATCATATCGAGATGGCGTTTTCACCAAATTGAATAGTGTGTGAAAATATACAATTTGAGTAATTCACGCCTTTCTTTGACAACTTCCAAAAATGGTCGTTTTGTCATTTTCCCCACTTTTCGAGAATGATCTTCCAAAATATCGATTCAAAACAGAAATTTTGGTAAAATCAACCAATCGAATATGCAAAAGACAGTGTCCGCTTCGTTTTGAGAGAATTATGAAGGATGAGGTGGATATAGTGACATGTGGGGGCGACAACTTCGAAGTGAGTGCGAAATAGTTCACCAACAACTTCCTTAAAGTACAATCGATTTCTTCCAAAGTTTCTCCAATTGTTTATTTTCACACACTATTCAATTTGGTGAAAACGCCATCTCGATATGATGGATGGTTGGGGAGATGCATCCAACCCAAAATTTGCAGATCATCACCATTTCAGACTGAAATAATCACTTTTGACCAGATTATTTTCGCAAATGACCACTTCAGACGAATTATTAGTTATTAAAATGCATTTCCTGACATTTTGACAAAAAGGATCATAGTGTGAAATGGGGAACCACTGGATGGCCAAAATTTGACCCTTTTTGGAAATTTGCTCCTTTGTGGAACAAGGGTAGGATGTGAATGGCACCGCGTTGGTCTTCTGTCGAAGAATCGCCATCCGTGAATTGCGGAGCGACTGACTTCACAATCTTCCTTTCCAGCCTCTTCTCATCCATTCTGTTCTGATACTGTATGAGTGTGGGTTGGAATGAATGGTTTGTTTTTGACATTGTGAAGTGATGGGAGAGTTCGAGGAATACTGAGAGAAATATCGATACGCCAGAATAAGAGTTGATCTGACCGGATTTAAAGAATGGTCAGATCAAATGTTCCGACGAATCCATAGAAATGAACTCACCTCTCCGACCCCTGGACATAGAGATCATTCGGCTGTGTGAAGGAGCTGGTGTTCGCAGGGAGTGACCGTCGAGGATGAGGAGACCACTCGTATTCGTGGGAAGGTTCTTACTTCTTCGTCTGGCATCGATCTCATCGATAAGATGTTCTTTAATTATCTCTCTCAGACACTCCTTGTTTTTCCAGCCTCCGTTTGTGATATGCAGTGCAAATCCCTCCGAATTATGGGCCTGAAGCGCCTCACAGTAGTGCCTGTCCGGCAGAAGAAAGTGGGTACTGAATTTCTCACCATCGGCCGCTGTCACGAGAAACAATGTGCCCGAGACTATCTTGGGGACTGGTGTTGCGAATGTTTTCTTTTCTATTTTCGGTCCAATTCGGTATGCTCCAATAGTCTCAGTAGTCAGCAAGCTTGTTTCGTCAGCATTCAGGATCAGGGATGGGTGGTACATTGTTTCTCGTGACAGCGGCGGAGGGGTGCGTCACGTTGAGATGCGATTTTGACGGCCTAAAACAATTGAAAAACACCTGTTCAGAAACAAACAATGTTGCACAGATCGAGGGATGTGGGATAGTAGCCATTTTCTACAGATTTATACACTTCAGCCTGCATATTGGCGGACTCTTCGTCAAGAAGGTACGGTGGACAGCCATTTCTCCCAACTTTATTGCCTTTTAGAACTTGCCGCCTTGCACGGTTGATTTAGGACGGTGATGCCGAGTCTGGCAACGACACTCCGATGTCTGCCAATCGAACCTTTGAGCCGTCGTAGAGTGTTATCATTTGATGTGGGCGACCTCTTCGTCGTTTGACGATTCCAACTCAAAATACGATCAGTTTTCCGATTGGATCAATCGGACTTGACGGGTGAAATCACACCACCAGGGATTTTGGAGTTTAGATCAATCCGGTCGGATCCAGTCATCGACATCTCTTTTTTGGATCAAAAAAATGGTGATCTCAATATATTGGTGTTTTCTGAGAAAATCAAAATAATCGCTATTTTTGATTGTCACAACAGTTTGACAACTTCTGCCCAAAAGTCGATTCTCAACATTTTTCTATGAATCAAAAGACAACTATCATTCCAAACAATGAAGATGATGTCGAATGGGATTTAGAACTGGCATACGCTGGATCTGTGATTGAAGAAGAAGACCTTCGAGTAGATATTGCGCGGTGGAGTTCATGGCCGAAATTCATACACCCCCACCGAAACGAGTCATTTTTTCAACTGCAACCAGGGACTGGAGTCTTGTGGGTCATTTGTGTGGCTTACTGGGCCTCACATCTGTCAAATTCGGTTCCCTACATTACGATTCCAGCTTTCCCTCCAACTGCAACCCACCTCCAACGACACATCGAGAGGAAAAGACACAATATTGCCCTGCAATATCTCGACCACCACACTTCGCTCAATCATTCACCCTCATTACCACTCAGTGAATACTTCGCACACGTCAGATCAAGATTGATCTGGACACATTTCATCGCGAAGAAGATGGTAGCCAATCATCTCTTCCCAGACATTATCTCTCGAATGGACCAATGCAACCAACTTTCAAAAACGACTTTTCCACCACTCACTTCTCCAGACTCGTTCTACAAACTTATCACAGTCCTCGACAGATACTACCATAATTCGACACTTGATCGAGTCAGACAGTATGGTTTTTTCTCCGTGATGTTGGACACTTCTCAGGATCGAACACTGACAAAACAACTCTCGGCTATTTTTGAGTTCTGCAGTGAGAATGGTTTGGTTGAAACTTTTCTTCTTGGTCTCGTTCCCATTCTTGCTCGGGCCACAGGACAACTTCATCATCAAACACTCATGGCATTACTGCAACAAAACGGACAATCGATTGCGAATTGTGTCGGAATTGGATTCGACGGGGACAATGTAAATGTTGGAAAAAACAAAGAACTATTGGTGCATGCTAGAAAAGACAATACAAATCTCCTTGGTTACCACTGTGCTGCACATCGCGGGCAGCTAGCGATTCAAGACTTTTATAAAACCCTGACAATTATGATTTTCCTTTCGTAATCTCACTGGCAGAGAATATCGCATCTTGGCTCCGCGCAAGTTCAACTCGACTTTCAGACTTTCTCAAGATGCTCGAAGCGAACGGAAAAGCTACGTCTTTGCCAATCTTACCGAACCAAACTCGATGGTTAACTCGGTACCCTCTTCTGGTTCAAACTAAACAGAATTTCAGAGAAATCTCAGCAGCAATCGAAAAAGAAGCCGCTTCATTGACGCCAGATCACCCATACCGTCAATTCAAAACAAGCTTGTACTTTTTTAAGTTGTGCTCCCTTGTGTACATCTTGGAACCAATTCAACACTTTAGTATCGCTGTGCAGGAAGAGACTCTGGATCATTCGCAGCTACAAGTTTTACTCAACAGAACAGTTCAATCTCCACGGTTCATAGTCGTGTCAATAAAACAAGAAAATCAATAATCCACGCTCTTTTCTGTGTGGGACCATACTGGACCAACTAAGAAAAAAATAAAATTTCAGAATTTTATCTCGACTCTATTCCGAGAAAACCTCAAAATACCCCGTTTTGCCTGAGAAAAAAAAGTGTTTTGGCAATATCTTCACAACCTGTGAACCGATTTTGATGAATTTTTTTGAAGAATCGTTTGTTTGGAGAAATGAATATTTTGAAAAAAATTGCATGTAAAAATTTGGGGTCTCTGGGACTATGTGAAAAAACGCTGTTTTTCGCCCGGAAAAGTTTCATGGGAAATTTTTGTATCTTTTTGGAGTGTCTTTGATCGATATATATACGATAAAAACGCTGTTTCTTCGGTCCAAAACGGACGTCTGGTCGTGGAGAAATGACCCGAAAAAGTTTCAAAAAATGTGTGTATTTTCCTATGGGGTGATATGAGGAACTCACCAATTTTTGTAGTCAAATTAATCTAAAATTTTATTTTTTTCTTAGTTGGACCAATTGTGATTTATCCTTAACAGATCGTGGATTATTGACATGGCGTGGATTATTGATACTACTATAAAGTCAATTCCAAGAAGGTTTGATGCTGAGTTTCTCCACTTTTGCTAGATGTTCGGAGCGGACGTGAATCTGAAGACTATGGAGAGACGAGAAGTGAAAGAGAGCGTTCAAAGATTCACAACAATCTTGATTCGAAGCTTCCAGACACGGACGAAGGACACGGCGCCTTGGCCGCAGATTGCGAACCTGTGTTTTGACAAAATTCGAAGTGCAAAAGACACCAATCTTCTCGTCTCTTGTGCAACGATTACAATCAATCAGTTCAAAAACTACTTCCCAGATATCGATCGATCGTCTCTTCGAACTGAATTCGTTTCCGTCATGAGAGCATTGGAGAAAAATCGTACTTCAGACATCACCAGTTTTTCCGATTTGGCAGTATTTCTCTCTCTAAATCCAGCTCTTCAATCCTGCCACACTCTCCGCAAACTATACAAAAATACTGTCGATTCTTCCTATCACCACAGTACCTGTTGAGAGCTCCTTCAGCTCGATGAAACATATCAAAACTCCATCCCGCTCGTCAATATCAAGCCAACACCTCGATATACTCCTCAGAATTACTATAAATTCTCCAGAATTTGTAAGTGAGATTGATCTGTCACGGATGTTTGATATTTGGATGAAGAATGCCTCATCAAAAAGTCACAATGACAACTCATTCCCTACCACAAGAGTCAACGTAAATTTATTACTACTCATTTCAAAATTCATTTTTTACCTCATTTCTTTGAATAAACCAGAGATTAACCACGTCATTGGCGAGTTGATCCACTCCCCAAAACCTCTGCACACTACTACCACTCACCACAGATGGATTTAACCCATCTGTATCGACACGAAAAATTTCACCTTTTTTTCTCATTTTCTCTGACTTGCGCTTTGTTTATCCAGACACACATTCTTTTTTTCCCGGTATCTTTCAAAATGGGCGGATCGTTGTCTTCTGTAAACATCTCCTTAATTCGGATGGGATTGTCATCATCATCACATCTCTCTCAATCTGGTGCTGCTGGTAGAATAGATGTTTCAATAAACCGAACTTTTCATAAATCCGTACCATGGGGCTTGAAAAATATATATTGGTCAAACTAAGAAAAATATAATTCGGTTCCGCGCCGAAACCCCTGTGTCGGGAGAAAACCTCAAAATACCCCCTTTTGCCCGATAAAAAAAATCGTTTCGGCAATATCTCAACAACCAGTGAACCGATTTTGATGAAGTTTTTCACAAAAACGTTGTTTTGGTGAAATGAACATTTTGACAAAAATTTGGAGAAAAAAATCTGGATATTTGGGAAAATGGAAAAAAACCCATATTTTTCTCGACAAAAAATGCTTAGAAAAAAAATCGGTTTATTTTTTGAGCAGCTTTTGTCGAGAACTTTACGATCACAATGCATTTTATTTGATTCAAAACGGATGGCTGGTTGTGGAGAAATGAGGGCAAAAAGTTGAGAAAAATGTGTGGATGCCTAAAGGAAACAGTATTTTGAGGTTTTCTCCCGACACAGGCGTTTCGGCGCGGAACCAACTTTTCTTTTTCTTAGTTTGACCCATCTAAATTTTTCAATCCCCATTGTACGGATTTTTGAATATGTACGGATTATTGACACTACTATAATACAAGCATTCCCCAACGCAAACCTGCTTCGAATCAACCGGATCTCAGATGCAGCTCCCGTCTTTCTCTCACTTGCGGCTCTTATGAAAATGGGAACCGTGTTTGGAAAGTTAGATACTATCAAAGCCTGTCGATTCCTGAACAAACTAGCACCAGGAAACTGGAAATTGTTCACATCAGCAGAGATCCTTTTCGAACTCGTCCCCTCACCGAATCAAACATGTCAACTGTTTGCGGAAGAGATGATCCCCCTGTTGATCAGTCCTAATGAAACAATAGCTCTATCAGCACTCTCATTTCTCGATTCAACACTCGAAAAAGCAGACAAGCCCAACCAACTCGCTTTTGTCGAAACGGAATTCTTCAGATCCCTCCCACTCTCATTCTACGAGCAGGAAAATCATCTGAAATCCCAACACAAATATCATCTCGCGAAAATCATAGCTCGTTATCTCTTTGGACTCTTGCGATCACTCGACTGGGCCAATGCTGCTGTGATTGAAGCACAAATGCCGACAATCCGGACGATCTTTTCTGGTCTCCTTGTTCCTCTCGAAGGTTTCCTGAGATTCGTCTGTCGGAGCACCCCACACTTCACGCCTCATTTTTCATCACCTTTCTTGATGAATATGCTTCTGAATGTGGTGAAGTATGGTCCGTTGTTCGATGACATTCATGATTTTGTGTTGTCTCTTCCCTTCTCATTCGCCATCACATATTGTATCCTTCACTTCGAAAACCATCATCCAACAATCCATCTGCTTAACAACTTGAAAGGATGGCTTACTGACAGGAAGAGCGTGATGCCAGAAGTGCGGACGAGAAGCAAAGACATCTTGGCCAGCCTGAACGAGGAAGGACACGACGACTGTCTTGAGGCAGAATCAAGACTCAGTCAGACTGAAATGGTCGCCCAGTGGGTTAGTGTTGCTTCTCTCAACGCGATGCAGTTGTTGGGTGGGAATACACCTGAACTTGAATCGTTCTTGTCTTGAATTATCTCCTCTTTTGGCTGTCAATCAGAATTTGACAGAAATAGCAGCTCTGTGAGACATTTGCAGCAGTGCGAGCTATTCGATGGATCGGCTCGAACGTATCGGCGACGATAGCACAACATCAAAGGGAACATCGCTGGCGTGCACAGCAGCCAAGGAACGATGAACAGGGCGAGCAGACCAGCCACTCCAAGTCCAAAACAAGAAATCACTCAAAGAGCGGAAGTGGATGTGGAACAAGCTCAGCGAAGCAACAATCCCTCGAGTGATTCAGACTCAGAGGATATCCTGGACTCATCAGATGAATCTGAGGAGGAGATCGTCTGACTCCACTCTCTAATAAAACTCTCTGTCTTCATTTTTGTCTTCATTTGAGCAAATAATTTTGAAAAGACACACCACACTATAGTTGGTGACAAAAAATTTTTTTCGTCTAATGGCCGTTTAGATGTTCACAAAACATGTGAGGGGTGAAATCTTTCGTTTTTGTTTTGATCACAACAGATTTCACTGATTTTTGACAGAGCCATTTTATTACCCTATTTTGTTTCAAAACATCTCAAAAAGCTTCTCAATGATGAAATCCATCAAAAAAAACCGATTCTATGAGAGAGAATCAATACAAACGAATCAATCGAGATGAAAGACGAAAAAAGTTTTCTCTGGTTCGATCCTGAAAAAACCTTCGATAATCCGTCCTTGTTCAAAAAAAGGAGTCAAAACAATTCGTAAAAAGCTGAAATGTGAAAAAACATAAATGACCACCAGTGTGTCATTTCATAAATATTCGCTCATTTGTGACCACCAATTAAGCGAGAATCCATTTCATCGATTAATTTCATTCGTCCTCCTGTGAATTTCGTCGATGGTTGATCAGCCCTAACTAGAATACAACTTCTGGACAACAGTTGGTTTCGATGGGTCGGCAAATTAAAATGAACACGAAGAAAGGGGAGATCATCTTTCCACCAAGTATTTTATCCACAGTATGCTCTATTTCCTTCTCAGATTACTCATATTATCCCAACTTCATCAGAAAAGCAAAGCAATTAGTGAAGTGGCACTTTGGAGAAGAGAATTCTGATCCTCCAGTTTCTGTCCGTTTTCAGTTTCCGGGAAAGGTGAATCACTTCACTTGTTGCTATGCTTTTCTGATGAAGTTGGGATAATATGAGTAATCTGAGAAGGAAATAGAGCATACTGTGGATAAAATACTTGGTGGAATGATGATCTCCCCTTTCTTCGTGTTCATTTTAATTTGCCGACCCATCGAAACCAACTGAACTCGATTGATGCATTCATGATTCATTTGGGATTATTTCTGGTCTTAATTCGGATCACGTCCCCGAGTTCATTGTCTCTGTCCCCCTTCTCCCCTTCCCAGTCGCAGGACGAAACCAATCGAAATCACCACTTCATTGTCGAACAATCGCTCGTTCTCCAATATAGTACAATCTACACGGACTCGAATGTTTCCCTATCAGGCCTCCCAATGCGACCAGCTTTGAATATTGAAGAAAGAGGATTCTTCATTGTTTTGAACTCTTCATTCTCTCTCGCCTCTTTGTCGTTGCGGCCAACCCACCTTCTTGCCCAGATCACGAACTCCATCTGCTCTCTTTCGAATTGCGATCTCCATGTCTGCACAACCTCACCATTTGTTGCAGTCTCGAGTTTGATTCGATTGAAGTGCATGTCATTTGAGAGCGACACAGGAACAATTGACAGTGTTGTGACAAGCAGCAGTCAGAACAATACCATTGATATGCTGGGAAGCTCACTATAGAACATGACAGTGATGTCTGGAGAGTCTTTTTTTGGAGGGAAAAAAACCGACTCTCGACTGTCTTCGACGACCATCTGGAATGTGACCAGATCGTCTCTGACTTCCTCTCCGTCAGTCTCTGTGGCAGATCGGACGTCTATTCTGGGATCGGAGTTTGGCTACGTGTGGAACGGAATTGATGGAACAATTGTTCGTCGATTTTGTCACACGCCCCGTTTTCTAGCACAGAACACAACATTCCGGAATGGAGTGTATGAAGAGATGAAATTTACGTCTCCTCAAGCGCTGACGGACATCTCGAATACCTTCATCAAATGCAACTTCTCTAACTGCTCCTCTTCGTCGAGTGGAGGCAGCTTATTGGCATCCTACACCGCCCTCCCGTCTTCCATCGACCTCACTCTGAAAACCTGCAAGTTTGATTGGTCGGAGTCTGACAGGGAAGGAGGAGCCCTCGCCATCATTCTCGATGGATCAAACAACGACGAGAACCGTCTCACTGTCGATATTGAACACTGCGAATTCAGCCGTGCCACAACTCGTTCGGGGGAAGGTGGAGCGATCTTTATCAGCGTTCGGAGAAACTCATCATGCTCCGGATCGATCAAGATCTAGTCACCTGAAAACCCGGGAGTAAATAACAAATTGGTAGTTTTTTTGGGGTCCCAAAAGTGAATAGTAACACTGGATTTCCGATTTTTTCGACAATTTTTCAATCTAAATGACATTTTTATGAATAAATGAAGTGTCCTAGGTGGTTCAGAACAAATAGTTTTGATTACCCAGCATGATTTTCTCATGCTCTTGGAAAGTTGATCTCGTTGTATCTTCATAACCAGACAAAATTTTGACCTGAAATTTTCGCGAAAATGAATGTTTTGAGAAATGTAAACTTTTGATATTTCAACTTTTCAAAAAAATTTTCCCCCTCGAGAGAATGTGAAATCCACTTTTAACGGATGTCTGAAATTGACTTCTCACCGTGCATCAGATGGGAATCCCGTTTTCAAAATTCATCAAAATGACGTCAACACTGTCACAATCGAATCAAACTGGTCAATTTTGCATACAAGGTGAATGGTGAGTGACAAGTTCGAAGACTCTCTGAAAATTCCTCGAAAAACGATGAAAAACCATGATTTTGTGATCGTCGAAGAAAAAAAGTTGAAATATCAAAAGTTTACATTTCTCAAAAAATTCATTTTCGCGAAAATTTCAGGTCAAAATTTTGTCTGGTTATGAAGATACAACGAGATCAACTTTCCAAGAGCATGAGAAAATCATGCTGGGTAATCAAAACTATTTGTTCTGAACCACCTAGGACACTTCATTTATTCATAAAAATGTCATTTAGATTGAAAAATTGTCGAAAAAATCGGAAATCCAGTGTTACTATTCACTTTTGGGACCCCAAAAAAAACTACCGATTTGTTATTTACTCCCGGGTTTTCAGGTGACTATCCACAATTCGACATCATTCGATTACTGTTCCTCGAAAGTGGGTGGATGCATCCGCTCATCAATCTCTACCACCAAATCCATTTCGTTTTTGATGGATGACTGCCGTGTATACGAATCCAACGCTACAGACGGCGGTGCAATCTCTCATGAAACCTTTCTCTCGTCGAAGTCTTCCTTTACCGTCGAAAACTGCGGTTTTTCCGAATGTTCATCTAATAACGGAGGGTCTTTGAAGTTCATCATCCACGAATACCTCAAGATCTCCATCACCCACTCGCGTTTCAAAAGATCGAGTTCAACAGAATATGGTGGGTGTATTTCCATCGAACACCGCGAATCTGCACCGAATCTCCCATTTTCTGTGGTCTTTACAGATATTAGAATTGAAAATTCCTCGGCCACAAACAGGGGTGGCTTCCTCCATTTCGCCCAGGACCGTTTCACAATGAAAGAAGAATCAACCATCTCGTGCGATCATTTCAATGCCTCACGCTGCTCTGCTGGACATTATGGAGGATTCTTCTCGTTTAGTCAAACAAAATACGTGAACCTCTCAATTTCGTCTTCAACATTCCAAACTCTCTATGCTGAAAGTCAAGGAGCCTTCCTGTATTGTACGGATCGCGGCTCTCGAGATCCCCATCTTCCCCTTACCATATCCATCTCCAATGTCTCCTTATCGGATCTGACGTCGCCGTCTGGCTGTCTGTTCTGTTCGGACGCGACCTATGAACAGTCGTTGCTTTCTCTCACCCTCAACAACGTGACCGCGACGAAGTTTTGTGGCTCTAGCACTTCTTATGGAGCACTGATCAGTTTTTGGCCATACAACTATAGTGTGAAGCCCGAGTGTGTCATCAAGAACTGCCATTTCACTCGAGACTCCTCTACTTCGTCAAGTGTGATTTGTCAACATGATGGAACATTACGATTGGAGTCAACGATCATTCTCGACCAGAGTCACGAGAACGAGATGATGCTCAAGCTCACACAAAACACAACCCTGTCTCTGAACAAGTGTCAGCTGATCAGTTCTGCCTCTCGAACGAAGGGAAAGAACTTCAAGATATTCAGCGGACCAATCGGACAGGCCAACTTCGTGGAATGCTCGGAAGTGGTGTTCTCTGTGCACAGTCCCACGTGCGATGGCTACCTCGTCACTTTTGATTCTCTCCCCGCCAACATCCAAACACTGTTCGAATCGTGTGTGGACATATCGACCGAAACTTCATTCTCATCAGTCGTGAACAAGGATGGGACGCAGACGTTCTCCATCACTTCTGACAGTCTTGAGGTGTATGTCGATGAAGAAAAAGGACATGACTCGAACATGTGTGGGTTTCCCTCAAATCCATGTCAAACGATCGGTTACGCAAGTCGTATATCTCCTCACATTGCCTTCTCAATCTCAGCTATTGGCCAGTTCTCATCATCTGACGATCCAATCATCCTGACCTCACCCTGTATGCGCCTCACATCCCGTCCTTCGAAACAAAGCGACAGAGCCACTATCAAGTTCTCCCTGTCTGACGACCCGATTCTCCAAGCACCCGACGATCCATTTGAACTGTCGAACTTGGTCTTGATTCTTAACACAGACCAGAATGACGGAGTGTTCTTCAAAACTGGACGGAGTTCGACTCGTGTTCGAAATATCATCGTACACTACACTGGACGACACCCCATCTTGCTCTTCCTCCTTGCTCACATTTCCACCTCCACATTTGAGATTGATCTCGATTCCCCCGATCTCCCTCTGCACAACACTGTTCTCTTCGCTTCTGGCACATTGCTCTCTATCGTTGAGTCGTCACATTTCAAAGATCTCGTCCTTTCTGGCTCATCCACATTTCTTGCCACTTCCAAACGTTCAATCATCACAAATTCATCATTCAAAGCCATCAAATCAACTGAGCCTTTCTTCCGCCTTTCATCATCCACACTTGATCTCAACAACACACTCTTCCAATTCTGTCAAATTGAATCAGAAGCTCTGGTTGTGGTGGACGAGGGATCGATCCTCAATGTTCAGTCTTCGACGTTTCAGAGCTGCACTGGGCGAGAAGCTGGTGTGGCGCTTTTCAAAACGAACACAAACAAAGCGTCTTTCACAGAAGTGAACTTGATCAACAATTGTGTCTCTCGCCAGAACGGGATTGATGAGACAAAGACTTCACTTTTCGGAAATGACTTGACAATCCGAACCGACCCCCAGCTCGTGAACATCTTTCGCAGTCGATCGTCATCGTTCTTCCCGCGTGTTGTTGTTGGTGATTCAGACAGTGTGGAAGTTGTTGACATGTTCGCTCAAAATCAAACTGAGTTGCATCTGAACATCTCAGGAAGCGACACGATCAAATGTGGAAGTGAAATTGATGCTTGCTCCACACTGCAATACACGATCGGTGTGACAAACGAGACGAACGTGAAAGAGTCGATGACGACACTTTGTCCGTTTGGTCCGTTCAGCGAAGTGAGTGTGTTTGTTGTGAGACGAAGCATTCTGATGGATGGACGTGGACTTTGCGAATTGGATGCTCCTAAGGAAGGAGACGAAGTAATGTTGAAACTGGATGACAGCTCAATGAAGTTTAGTCAAATTGTGTTTCGACTGACTCGAGCTGTGTATGGACGCTTCATCTCGTCGTCGAAATCGGAATTGGAATTGATGAATTGTTCCGTAACTTCATTCATTCCTGTCTCTGCTGTTTCCTCGCCTGGCTCATCGCTCCACGCTCTCTTCTCTGTTGAATCTGGTTCATTGGTCGTTTCTGGACTGCGATGTGATAACTTCCAATCAACTCAACACTCATCCGCTCTTCTCTTCATCGACCGAGCTGACTTCAATCTCAGAAACACGACATTGTCATCTCTGTCCGCCGTTTCTGAAAATGGATTGATGTATGGCACAGTGCAGCACACTCACTTCGATCTCGACGATGTGTTGTTTGAAGCACTTCAAACACCATCGAATTGTGGAATGCTGAACCTGGAAGTGATTGATGATGGATCTGTGTCTCTCCGAAACACGGCATTCTCGAACCTGAACATCACATCTCCACTCATCTCGCTCTCTCTTTCCTCGTCACTCCACTCACCGAACGCCAACAGCATTGTTGTGGATGCTTCGTCTCTTCTTGTTCGATCCTGCCGTGGATCAAATGTCACTGGATCGATTCTGTTTGTTGACAATCCTCACAACATGCAATGGACACTCAAAGAACCAACGACTCGGCAATCTCTCACCGAGATTGAATGGAACTCGTTTGTCGAGAAGCGAGGCGCAGACGAAGCCCGAAGTCTGTTCGACGATCGAATTCGGGTCCTTCCGCAGTATTTCGTCGATGAGAATGTGTTAAATGATGTGATTAATTGCGGAACAGAAATCCTGCCATGCCGTTCAATTGAGTTTGCAGTTGATCGGATTCATCCTCATCGAACGAATGCTGTTGAAGTGATTTTGATGTCGTCAGTAGATTTGAAGGAAAAGCTGTCAGACAGGCGATGCTGGTTTGTGGATGGGTGGGGGAAGACTGTGACGATTGTGGGAGGAGTTGTTGATTGTGGTGGAGCGATTGTGGTTCGGGAGAGATTTGAGATGTTGTCAATTGTTGTGTCACTTCCTGCGAACTCGAAATCACTTGGGAAGACAGTTGGGATCATCGAATGCTGTTCTGGATCTCTTTCGATGCGACAAGTGGCAGTGCTTCAGACGACGATGAGTGGAGATTTTGATCGAGTGATTGTGTTTGGAGTTGACGCGAACGTGAATATTTCAGATTGCGAGCTGAGCCGACTCTCGACTGCCGCTGGAATGATCTCTCTCAATTTCACTACCAACACGAAAACACCCAATTTCGTCATTCGGAACGTCTCTTTTAAGGACTGTCAGCCACCAAATGGAGTCAGGATTGCACTGAGTTTCTCGCCTGAGCATGGGAATGTGAAGATGCGAAATCATTTTGAGAAGATGAGGCTGGACTGGAAGCATCCGGAATGGTACTGGCTGAGGGTGGGAGAGAAGGACTCGTCGTTCGTGTTTGATGTGGTTGTGCATCCCGCGATTTGGGTTGGACTTGGAGTGGCTGGTCTGCTCGCCCTGTTCATCGTTCCTTGGCTTATCTGCACGCCAGCAATGTTCCCTTTGATGTTGTGCTATCGTCGCCGACACGTCCGAGCCGATCCATCGAATAGCACGCACTGCTGCCAATGTCTGCTGCCTGATGGAGGGCTCGGGCAGAGGGAACACGAGCCGTGGGATGTTGTTCATTTGCTGAATGGGATTCAGAATGAATATCGATATGCGACGATCACAGAAGCGAAAACAAGACACCAGATTGATGAAGAAGAAGACGAACAGCCAATTGTCACACCTCATCCAAAACAAGAAATCACTCGAAGAGCAGATGTGGATGTGGAACAAGCTCAGCGAAGCAACAATCCCTCGAGTGATTCAGACTCAGAAGATATCCTGGACTCATCAGATGAATCTGAGGAGGAGATCGTCTGACTCCACTCACTAATACAAATCAAGAAAAGTCGAAAATGTTGGGAAAAGAGTGCAGCCCGTACGAATGTTCGTTTCAGGAACAGTCTTCAGTGGAACTCGGACATCAAGTTCCACGCCAGCCCTCTCAATCTCAACAAGCCGACTAGCAGTGTTCCATAGATGCACTTTTCACGACATCGCGACGAGTGAGAACGGACTGTTTGAGATCTCTCGTTCAGGATGTATGGTCTGAATGGTTATTTCGCATGGGCTGATCCAATTCTCTTGGCCCCGAATATCTATTAAACACAACATTGACATTCTTGTTGGGAGAACGTCTTCACAACAACATCCATACCACGATTTCCACCGATTGTAAGGACATTGAAACAATCTCTCTTTTTTTGTTTCAGAATGGGTCAACAAGCGTCACACTGTACACAGGATCCTCCCTCAAAGTTGATCAAACTTCAGAAATCTTCAGCCAACTCGTCAATGCATCTCTGTCTCTCGAGTACATCAGGCTCTCTTTCCAACAGCTCGAAAACACTGTCTTCTCAGTCGATGAAGACTCGTCTCTATCTCTCTCTCGAATGAACGTCAGCTGGACGGCTCTCCCTCTCACACATCCTTTCATTTCTTCCACAGGCCACTCGGTGACAGTGGATCGGACAAATTTCACCTCAACACTACAGGTTATTGATGTCCCCTTCATCGAAGCGACTCGTCTAATCAGAGACGGGACTTTCATGTTCAGCAATACAACCGCCCCATTCATCCGCATCTTTCAACAGCTCAACAGATGGTAACCTCACATTCCTGCTTCAAAGAGACCTCCTCCAATCGTGTGGTCCATCCCTACCAAGTGGATCGAAGCAGATTCTTTTGCCACAACAAACTTTACCCCCGAGATGATCATGTTCAAGATCTTTCTTCAACAGTTCTAATTACTTGTGTTTTTCTTTATTTCAGAATGTTATGATTGAAGGAGCACAAATCAGAATCATGGAATGATCATTCACCCATAATGTGGAATCAGCTTATCATGAGAGTTAACACCTTTCTGGAAATAACAGGATTTCAGGCCAGGTCATACAAATATGTGTGATATTGAAAACAACAAACATAAGCCACCAAAAAGTAGAATTACAACAGTTTGGAGTTCGATCATCTGATTCCAGAATTTTGAACCGAAAGTTCGCTAAACCCATCATCCTCCGTCCCGCCAAACATCACATCATTCGTTTGTTCTGGGCGAGTCTGGTCTAGAGTGTATAAATTAAAAGAAAGGGACGAGGATGTGTTGTCGACTGAATTGAGGTTCATTTGAGGAGAAAAGATGTCAGAATCATCGTCCTGCTTTTCAGAGAGAGATAAAGGGAACGAAAAAGCGGATTGGTTCATTTTTGACGCTGAAAATGTGGAGAAGTCTGGAAGATATAAAGAGGGGGAAGGATAGGCATCCGGATACGAAGAAAGAGATGGGCCCTGAGAATCAAATGATTTTGCCGAAAAAGTTTCGTTATCGAATTGCTGGAAACGCGGGGCTGATGGAGATGGGACAGGAACTGAGAGATCTTCGGAAATTGACGGAGAATTTGGAAAGATGGAAGGAGGGAGGTTAAGAGATGACGTTGTACTTGGTGATTCAGAGATAGGTTGATCTTGGCGCAGTTGGACCATTGGGTCCGTTACGTCGAGTTTGCTCGATCGAGAAAGGGCTGAGAGGGAGACTGGTTTATGTCCACTGACAGCAGCATTGGAGGGAGATTTGGCCTGGACTGGTTTTCCTGCTTGTGCTTGGTCGTATTGGCGGAGAGGGAAAGTTACATGATGGGATTTTTGATCGGGCTTTGGGGGGAGTTGGGAGAACAGTGTGACAGGTGAGTGGGGTTGGAGTGGAGGGAGGCCACTCGAAAGTGGATTATTCAACGGTAATGGAGCGCCTGTTGGATGAGTGACTGGTAGTTGGCCAGTTTTTGGTAGAACAGGAAGAGCTTTTGGGATGAGAAGAGCTGACTTCGCGTTTCTTTGGATGGGGGCAAATAATGATGGTTGACTATCGGAAGGATACGTAAGGTTCATTTCTGGTGTTGAGAACGAGGAGGACGATGAAAGGGAAAGTGATGATGGCGACGACGGTGATTCTAACATAGTTTGATGATATGTCCAAAAGGCAGCATTTGTTCCGGCATCGTCGTGCATTGAGGAATAAAGAGGAGGTGTGGTATCGTCGGATGGGACGATTTGTGAACGACCAATGTTCGTGAATGAATGAATTGTTGTATTTGTTGATTGGAGATCAAGAGTTGAATATGTTGGCTGTTGAGGAGGAGGTTGAGCTGGCGTTAGTGATACAGGCAACAAATTTGGTGGTTGTGATCTTGTGAGCTGGATCGGCTTGTGTCTTCTGGATCCGAGAAGAGGCTGAGTCGGTTGGCGTAAATCTTCAAATGGTCCGGAATCATCTTCTTTTTCAACATATTGGATGGGGATTGCTCGGTGTCCTGTTTGTTCCTGTTGGGGACGTGATTTACTGTTTTGGCGTTTTGTGAGCCGTTGTTGCCTGAGTTCATCAGTTTCAGCATATTTGATCGAAATAGGGGATGAATCTTCGCTTAATTTGAACCCTTGTAATTCTCTTAGTGCTCGATCAGCATTCTTTTGGTGTTTGAAGCGGACAAAGCCTATCTGACGAGATTTCTTGGTTACAGGGTCAATAATCACTTTACAATCATCAATCTCCCCATACGGTGAAAATAACCTGATGAGATCGTCTGAAAAAGAAGGTAGGGGGTCAATGGACGAGTGAGTCACACCTTCATTTGTGGTGGGGAGGAGTGATTTCACATATAAATTGGAATTTTCATGAGTATCAGGTGAAGGATTTTGTAAATTGGAATACTTCACAAGGAGAACCTTCCTTCCTATGTGAAAGTGATTTAGTGCGACGACGGCGGCAGATGCTTCGTGTTCGTGTTCAAATTTGACAAAACTGAAATATAAGGAGGTAAAACCATGTAGAACATTAGAAAAAAAATGGATAAGAACATAAGAATGATGATAAAAAAGAACAACAGACCCGTATCCGAGACTTTGACCATTACTTTTGTCAACCTGCGTTGATGAGAAAAAGAGACAAATGAAACGTGAAAAGGACGAAAAATGAAGAAAAGGAGAGAAAAAACCATGATTTTTGACGAGACAATATGACCATATGGACGGAAGAGGCGAACGAGGTCTGGGTCGGTGAAATCGCTTGGTAAAAATTTAACAAAGAGATTCTGCCGGTCAAATTGCTCCCAAGAACTCATTTGATGACTTCAGCGCAATAATATATTCTCAGAAGAGAAAAATGTTATTGTTGAAACGAAGTGGCGAGAAGAAACAACAAAGGGTTGATCCTCAGGAACGCTGCAATCTGTCGTGTTTTGATTCATGATTCCCACATCAACTAATAAACAGATCATGAAATGAGATTCAAGAGACAGAAAACAACAGAATAACATGAACACTCTCTCAAGAATCAGATTACTGAGACTACATGAACAAGTGGATCATGTGGGTTCTGTGCGGTAGAATTGACGCTCCTGAAAGAGTATAATCAAAGAAAGAACGAACAAACAGCCCATCATTTGTATATATCCCGTTATGGGGACCAAGAGTGGCAGAGATCTCTCCATGTTCAAGAGCATTGGAACCATTTAATAAAGAAGCATTTTCGTTCGTAACAGTTGAATGTAAAGTGGATTTCTTTCGCGCTTTTTTGGACGTTCGATTGGCAGGGATGCTTGTGCTGATGAGCATCACAACTGCAAGGCCACATTCACCAAGGGCGGTATTCACAGTTGACATGATGATGCGACTGAAGAGTGGGAAAATGAGAGGATGGTGAGGATGAATATTGTTCATGAATGAATCGGACGAATTTGTGAAAGGATGGAAAAAATGGGAAAGTGGGGAAATTAACGAACAAAGCATACGGTACTTGGTGTTCATCTTGGAGGAAGATAAGAACGAGAAGTTGGACGGCACGGTAAGTGAAGATCAAGAGGCAGATGATCATTGGAATCATGACTTGTCTTCTGAGAGATGCCTGCTCAGGAAGCCCTCGTAGATGTCTGATCATACACCAAATCCGACAGCCAGCGATGGTAAATCCAACCAGGAAGATGAGGTTGATTACAACGTAGTAGATCCCCTCCGCTTCATGGATTTTGGCTGCGCGATGGCTTGGTACGTCTGATTTATTTTCAAATACGGAGCAAAAGATGATAAAGAAGATGATTGGAGCAACTCCACATGTAAGAATATTGATTGTGATCATGATTCCCTTCAGAAATCGTTCATTGTGTTTTTGGACAAAGACGGTTAACCAATGGGTGAGGAGGAAGATGAATGAACTCAGAAAGAAGTAGCCGCCAAACATAGAGAATCCGGTTGCTCCTTTGCCCTGATTAGTGATTGGAGTGCAAAAATGCCGATAGGCGAATGTTGCAACAATTCTAAGGCGGAAAATTGAAGAAAAATCATTGAAAGGAGAAGTATAGAATAATATAATCGAATAACGAATGTAGAAAAAAGTATAGTTGGACTGACAGACTTTAGGATGAATGTGATGATGATGCAGATTGAGAACAGAAAACGGAGGATTGGCCGGTAGAACTTTCGGCGCCGGTGTTTCAGGAAATAGACGCGAATAAATTCCTCGATGGAATAAATGCAGACGACGATGAACATCCCACTGAAAAAAAAGAGTGAAAAAAATGGTGACAAATGACTACAAAACGATGAATAAACCCTTGGACATAGTTGAATGCGAGGTCAAGATCATCTTTTTTATACATATCATGACCTAGGGAAGTGAGTACGTCCGAAGAGGTGGAAGAGATCGGCTGTGGCATCGACAGGTATTGATGGCAGAAAAACGCGAAGAAATGAATGAATCTTGAACAGGTAACGAAATCAAGATCAATCACCCGACCTGGACGGAAGACGATGAAGATCGGTGAAGGATAATGGATCAGATCTTAAGTTGAGAGATGCTCCTTTTCAAATTCGTTGAATGAAATGCCAATATGGAATAAAGAACGCAAATATGATCACAATTCTCGTATTTCATGCTTCTTAACAGTCTTCCGCTTGAACCAGCGTCGAAACAAAGACTTATTCCGCTTTTCCTCTTCGATGCGCTCTCTTTCTCTCCTCTCAGCCTCCTCCCTGATCAATCGTGCTTCTTCCTCCATCCTTCTCTTCACCATCTCCTCTCGCTCGATCTTCTCGCTTTCCGTCTCAAGCTTCCATCCCTTTGCTTCCAACTTCTTCTTCAATTGGAACGCCCCAAGGCAATGCAAATACTCTCTGCGGACAATCGGCTGTGCTTCAGTTGTTAAGACGAAGATATCCAACGGGAGAACAGTGGACGGCGGCGTGAAACACAAATAAAGATATTTCAGCGTTTCTCCGAGCCAATATGAAGGCATGAGATCCAAATGTGTCGATTCTGGGTCAGAATCAGTCGTCCCATTCTTATTCTGTTCTTCCCACTCCGGCCCAACACAATTCCGAACACATGCGAACCCATTGTCAACTTTTGCAGTTCGCAGGAACATGTCAAGAACCCACTCCGCTTGCTGTCTCACCTCCTCCTCTCGTCCCATCTCCCTCGAATAAACAGACGTTCTGATCGAATAAAACAGCGATTCCACGAGTTCTGGGCGAAGAAGGTTCATTTCTTCGTTTGAGGCAGCTTGCATCAGTGGGAGTTGGTTCGGAGGAGAGAGAAAAGTGGAGTAGAACGAAGAGAGAACGTGTGGCTCGAGAAGCGGGTTCCTACCGATCATTATTCCAGATTCCTCCATTTCTTGTGAATTCGAATTCCCTTTCTTCGTTTTGTGTTGAGTTGAGTCAATGTCGGTCTCAGCGTGTGCGGTTGAGCAGATCGAACTGCGTCTGTGCATTCGTTTCTGCAATCTTTCGATTCTGTCCTCTCTCTTCTTCCGACTTCTCATAAATGCAGCTGAAGGAGTGGCTGTGTCTGACAATGACGGGAAGATGAGAGAAGATGGAACAGTTGCGTTCCAGGCTCCCAATCTCCTTCCCTCATTCGACACTCCCACAACCACCATCACATCACTCACACACGCAATTCGTTCCTCGCCACGCGTGAACTCACATTCTTCGCTCAGAATGCTCTTTCTGCTCGTTTGGGACGAGATCGTGATCGCTGGATGGATGACTTGCTGTTTCTGGGATTTCTTGGACTTTCCATTGGTTGGTGGATATGGCGTTTCCCACTTCGATTTCGATGATTCTGTTGTTTTCTTGAGATTCTGCGCTTTATGTCGATTCTGTTCATCTTCGTCTAAATTCTGCCCGATGCTCATTTCTGTCTCCCCACTTCGGATCAACGTGGCCTCCATTCCGATTCCAGCTCTCGTTCTCGAATACAGCTGGAGACCTGTCGTTGTCAGATGGTGTCCAATCGTGTTCAGATCAGACCACAGCTTCCCGAAGTGGATGTGAGGGGGGAGAGGAGGGGATGTCACAGCTGGCGAGGAGAGAGATGCGTTTTCCATGGCAGTGTCAGAATTCTCGAAAATCCGAACGATTTCGTCGTTTTCTTCGTTTTCAGTCTTCTCCAAACGCCAGTTGTTCATGTATCTGCTTCCCAACATCAAATTGCCAGCAAAGAAGAAGACGAGATGCTCCGTTCGCTGCGAGCCAAGTGGACAGGGAATGAAGAAGAGATCTGCCCAAGACGAGCATGTTTGTGACGAGGGAGTGGAGAGCGTGAGAGATGAGGGTTTTGCGTTTGGTGAGCAAATGAAACAAGACGATGGCGAGGATGGATGGAGAGGGAGGGAGGCAGAGGGGAGGTGGGAGACAGGCTCGGTGGATGGTTTGGATGGTTGTGTGTCTGTTTGGGATTCTTTTGGTGGGAGTGGAGATGAGGGAGTGGTGTGAGGTTGTGTGGATGTTTGTTCGGATGGGGGAGAGAGCGAGTCGCTTGTGGTGTTCTCAGCATACTCAGAAAGCTCTCTTTGTGACTGTGCGTTCACTGCATCATCTTTCATCGATCCTGACTCCCCTTTCGTCGAAATGTGAGTGGAACCACTGCTTTCATTTGTTGATTGGCCAGTCGAGACGGGATTGGTGTCTGTCTGGTGCAATTCTGGCTTGTTTTGTTCTCCGATTGGATTGAGAGGGAGATTTTTCAACTTTTCTTCCATTTTCAGTTTTTCTGTTTCGACCATCTGCTCCTTCTCGTTCTTCTCCTTTTCCAATTGTCTCCTGACCTCATCTTGCTTCCTCTCATTCTCTCTCCTCTCTCTCCTCTTCATCACTTCCTCCCTTCGTCTCCTCTCTTCCTCCTCCCTTGCCTTGCTCTCTTCCTCTCCTCGCTCCTCCCAACACACACCCTGTGTGCTCATCAACACCTCACTTCCAAAACCAATTGTGCTTTTCCTCCACTCCTTCTTCAACCACTGGCTGGTCTCCATCGATTCCTCAACTGCCCCCTCACTCCACAGCAGCGAGTGAAGAAGAGGGAAGAACGAAGCCGGCGGCGTGTCATGGCAAAGAGCGTAAATCGAGGCAGCTGGTGAATGCGAGTTATGGGCGAGTTGGTGATCGGTGGGGTCTTCAGACTGGATTGGAGGATCGTTGGGTGATGGGTGGGCGGTTTGATCGGCGGGATCGTCCTTCAGGACTTGGTGGATTTTCACCACGTCAGATCTCCCACTCATCCCAAAATATTCGCTTCCTTTGATTAAATATTCGTAAAATGAATCGCCGTAAGCTCCAACTGTCAGCATTTCGCGCGAAAAATGGCCTGTTCGCGTGTCAACGAAGGCTGGATAAGTCCCTTTGAATTGTGTGTTCTCGGTGACTTTGGAGACGATAACAAGGGGAGTGGTGGTGTATTCATGATGGTTTGCACGAGCTCTTCCTTTCCCCTTCCACGATAACGTGGATGGGAGAGAGAGGATCTCTTCATAAGTAATCACTTTCGGCTTGTCTTGTTCCGATTCGGTATCGTTCCGGTGATTCTCCTCAATGTGATCAACCATAGCGTCGATGTTGGCCATCATCCAAACTCGATCACCAAGGGCGGCTAATTCCATGAATAGACAAGCGTCGGCGAGGGTGGTTGATCCATTCGGAATTAGTGGGTCACTGTGGTCTTTCTTCTTGTTTTCATAGTTGTTAATGTTCATAGAATTGTATCTGCGCTTCTTCTTCTCCGTAGCTTCATCTTCTTCGGTATAATCGTCCCAAAATGAGTCTTCTTCAGCAGGCTCCGGATTTTTTCCAAAACACATCTCCATTTCAGGTGCTACGATCCATTCGTCTTGAAAACCTTCAATTATCTCGGTCCCAATCTCTTCTGCCTTGCGGAGAAAGACTTCGTCACCAGTCAGGTCAAACGCACTGAGAAGTCCACCGAGAATACGAATTGTGATTTCAAAACGAGAGCCACAGCGAGGCCGATCGAATTCGAGGTCATTTGCAATGAATTCACGAGCTGAAGAGAAGAGGGCGTCATTGGCGAAGAGATGGATTGTTGAGAGAGAATCGATGATGGTTGTTCCAAGTCCTATGGGGATGAGAGAACAAGAAATCAGGAATATGATGGACGAAATACACAAAAGAAAGAAACGAACAGAGAAATATGAAGATATCGGAGAAAAGGTGTTGATGGATGAAGTGAGTGAACTTTCACACCTCCCAACCAATTATTGGGCTTCTTAGAAAGAGGATGAAGTTCATCCGCTCCCCAAGCATATTGTTCATATGATTTCCAACTGTGCATAAATGCATCCTTGATTCTGGCTCGTTGAGATTCAAACTCAGTATAGTCTCGTTGCGGTTGCCAGATTGGCTTTGTTGAGCAGAATTGAAACCAACCCGGAGGTATATTGTGAGGGGTAGGAGGTGGAAAGCCCGAGACCTGCGAGGAGAGAGACAAATCGAGGGGTACGTGAATACTGTCTACATACCTCTTTAGCGGATGATGACTCAGTTGAGAACAGAAAATGAATCAAGAGAGAAGCAATCATGGAATGGGGAGTCGGTACGGGATGAGGTCAAGCCTGAGATTGATCCAACCCATCAGACCCGACTGTGAAAGTTGATTGAGTCAGTGAAGAGTTCTCAGGAGAATTATAATAAATTCACACACCAACGTACATGTGATTTGGAGAACAAACGAGGCCCACTTCAATGTCCATCATTTCACCTCGATCGAACCACAGTGTTTTATTATCTGTCAATGATCCCTGATGCAACGTTGCTAGAAAATAGTGGCTGTGTAGTATGTTTCTTCTTTATCTCATTGATCCGAGGGATATGCATTTCTCGGTCTTTTTCTCCAGTTCTCTGAGTTTTCTTTGATTCAAAAACTCTTCAGGACAAGGTCAATTCGGACGGTATTTCTCGCTTGTCATTCTGAACATTTTCAGAGTCTACTGCGTTCAACAGTCAAATGGAAATATCTCCGCGGCAAAAATCATCGATGACCAGGGAGTTGCTCAAAAAGAGTTTTCCATTGCCACTCTTCTCGCCCAGTATGATTTTTGTCGATGCTCATTCTCTCGCATAGGCTATGTGAGAAGCATCGATATCTTACAATCACGTACAACGCACTCAGATGCCCAACAACTGAACAACTTGTCCTTTTCATGGATTATGCTGATCGTGGGGTTTATCTCGCCTTTCTGTTCATCTGTTCAGAATGTTAGTGATATTATTAAGGCCACTCAAAGCCACGGTGCCCCTGAAACTCTTGTGAAGAAGATCGTCTTCATGATTGGTCTGCACAATTCATCTTTTTGACATAAAATCACAGCTCATGGACTCACGCAACTACATATTAACAACTTCATTCATCGGTTTTGTCCTTTTTCTTCATTTGTTCAGAGATATCAAACCAGATAACATCCTCCTCGCTTACGATCCAAAAACATTGACAGTTCGAACGCTAATCTCTGATTACGGTCTTCTCCGGCAAGTGGGTGATTCAAATCAATCCCTTGGGGAGGTTTCGATGACCGTGTGCGGGTTTGTCTTGTCATTCTATCTCACATTTTCGTCGCCCTCGAAGAACACCCCTATACATGGTATTTTCGCTCTTTCTCTATTTTTTTCCAAGTCTCCCGAAGCATTAGATGAAGAGCCATATGATCAATCACTCGATATCTGGTCACTTGGCTGTATTACTTACGAGTTGTTGCAAGGAACGTCTGTCCTTTCATCTTTGATCTCTCCCCATGCCTCAGACATCCATTTCTATCAACAGGATATATGTCTCTTCGCCGGTTTGCCTTGACTCTCTTCATTACTTCTCCAGAAAGGTGGACGAGCCACCGCCACCAATCACCACCCAGCAACTCTCCAAAGAGTGCCAAGATTTCCTCAGTCAGACCATCCAAAAAGACAAGAATCTGCGACTGTCAGCGAGCAAAGGGACGTTGTTATCTCATCCATGGCTCTCCAATTTGAACGACCAAAATACCGAACTCACTTGGGACGAATATGTTTCTTTATCGTCTCCAAACACGATCCCACAAGATGTTGATGTTGAGAGAACACAAAATCTTCCCAAAAACATGATATCTGGCAATCGCTCACATATTCAGGATCAGCAAGCAGATGACCCAATATTTTTGTCACAACAGAACATCTACTCAGCCAATATACCTCCCAATATCTCCCTTATCCACACTCAATTAGCGCCTAACACTTCAACTCTTATAAATCCCACTGGCAACTTGTCCTCCGGTCCACCATTCAATTATCAACAGCAGCTGTACCAATCTGGTTACTCCCAACAGAATCCTTCATCGCAACCATTCCAGACAGGCCAGCAGGGAGAACAACTACCAATTGGTGGATTTGTGCAGAACGAGACTCAGACACAGAATCAACCGCAGATGCACCAGAATCAATTTGCCCAACAGATGTCGCCATCGCAACAATTCTCGACAGGCCAGCAGGGAGAACAACTACCAATTGGTGGATTTGTGCAGAACGAGACTCAGACACAGAATCAACCGCAGATGCACCAGAATCAATTTGCCCAACAGATGTCGCCATCGCAACAATTCTCGACAGGCCAGCAGGGAGAACAACTACCAATTGGTGGATTTCCACCGAACGAGACTCAGACACAGAATCAACCGCAGATGCACCAGAATCAATTTGCCCAACAGATGTCGCCATCGCAACAATTCTCGACAGGCCAGCAGGCAGAACAACTACCAATTGGTGGATTTGTGCAGAACGAGACTCAGACACAGAATCAACCGCAGATGCACCAGAATCAATTTGCCCAACAGATGTCGCCATCGCAACAATTCTCGACAGGCCAGCAGGGAGAACAACTACCAATTGGTGGATTTCCACCGAACGAGACTCAGACACAGAATCAACCGCAGATGCACCAGAATCAATTTGCCCAACAGATGTCGCCATCGCAACAATTCTCGACAGGCCAGCAGGCAGAACAACTACCAATTGGTGGATTTGTGCAGAACGAGACTCAGACACAGAATCAACCGCAGATGCACCAGAATCAATTTGCCCAACAGATGTCGCCATCGCAACAATTCTCGACAGGCCAGCAGGCAGAACAACTACCAATTGGTGGATTTGTGCAGAACGAGACTCAGACACAGAATCAACCGCAGATGCACCAGAATCAATTTGCCCAACAGATGTCGCCATCGCAACAATTCTCGACAGGCCAGCAGGCAGAACAACTACCAATTGGTGGATTTCCACCGAACGAGACTCAGACACAGAACCAACCGCTGATCCCAAACCAGCACCCCCTTGCATTCTCATATCCTCAATCAACCCCGCAGGTGTTCGGGAATCCACCTCCCACTGTCGAGGAGCACCAACTGACTGTCTCTCCCACTCAACCATTTGTTCAACAAATGCAACAACCCATCAGCCAACAGTATGGCCAAAACTTCTCCATTTACGCCCAGGATGTTGGCAATCATCAGACATATCATCCACTCACTCAAACCACTCAACAGTTTTGTTCAAACCTGCCAAACCAACAATTCGACCAAGTCTGCCACCCATCCACACACAATGATCGAAATGATACTCCGATTGTTTCAGACGTAGAATATTCCACTGGACAACGTGCTGATGATCAACTTCCACAAATTAACCAACAATCCACGTCTCCAGACCACACGCCACCTTCCTCACCTCACCAGATCCCAGTGCCGATCGCACATCGAACTCCATCACCACCAAAAGAAGATGAACAAGGCGGAACATCGAATCCACAACAAACTCGTAACGGCCCGCGGAATTGGCGGAAAATCCCATCAAAAGCGGGTCGAACCTCTCCGATCTCACTTGGAACATCACCGTCCTATCAACAAAACCTCTCTCAGAATGGAGACTATCTTCAGATATATGCCCCACAAACTCAAATCACACCCCAATCTCATCTAGACTCACCAAGCCAACAACTCTCTCATCCACCCACATCTCCTTCGAAGGACAGTGCGAGTGGTGTGGGAGGGCAACCACGTGTTCCATCACCCTCTCTCATGGTTCAGACCGGGAAATTTAAACGAGAAAGGAAACCAGAAGAAGCGATGGTCTGCGAGTTCTGCGGACTTAGTTTTCCTTCTTCGAAGTTCGAACAGCATCGCTCGACTTGCTCCGCGAAAGCAGAAGAAGAAAAGAGAAAAGAACAAGAAGCACAAAATGCAGAAGTTCAGAAGAAGAACGAAGCGTGGGCCAACGAAGACGTTTCGTGCACTTTCTGCCAATCCCGGGTTCTTCGAAAAAGATCAACAATGCCAGCCCATCTTCTGGGCGACTGTCCTATGCACAGATTAACGAAACCTATAATCTGCCCGATCTGCTGGTCTGAAATCGCAACTGTTGATGCCCTCACCACTCATTTAGTCAACGCACACAGCGACGTTCTCGAAGCAGCAAGAGACAATGGAGTCCGATGTGGAGGATGTGGGAAGCACATGCCATTCGATGATTTTCTCCCTCACGTTGCAGGTTGTGCCTCTCGGGAAATTCGAAGATACTTCCTCTGCCCAATCTGCTTCAAATTCTGTTCCAAAGATTCGGTGCTCTCTCATGTTAAAGAAGCACATTACCAAGAATTCAGACCTTTCGAACCAGTCAAGTGTCAGTTCTGTATTCAGAAAGTGAAGAGGAATGGGATGGCCGCTCATTTGTTGAATTCCTGTTCCTTTACCTATCTCCACGCGAGTTTTCCGTGCAACTTTTGCCAAGCTATTGTGCCCTACAACGACTTCCCCACCCATTACCAAAACGCACACAGAAACGAATTCGTCACTGCCGTTGAAAGCACAGGATTTGTCAAATGTGTGAAATGCACCGGTTTTGTTCATCGAAGCGAGTTTGCGAAACATGTCCTCGATGTCTGTCGAGGGAGACAAGAACAACATCCGTCTGTCTGTCCACTCTGCTTCAAACTGCTGGTGGATGAAAAGATAAGAGATCACGTCAAATCAGTCCATCGTAAACAACTGGGTCTCAAGGAACGAGTTGTTGAATTTCTCTTCGCCTTCGACTAGTCCAAACAGGCCGTTTTTGCCTCACGACTCACAGCCTTCCACGGATGTTCGCTCATTTTCACTCCTACCATTATGTTGCTGGGTTTATCGCGACAACTACAAAGCTTCACACAATTTCAATAAGCGAAAAGAACACCTGATTCATTTCTCACTTTCCTTTTCATTCCTTTTCAACTAGCAGTTCAATCATTTTGAATTTTTCGAAACCTTGGATCAATATCAGGACCTTATTAACTCGAGTATTCCTGAAACAATCCATTGCTCCTATTTCGGATGTTCGAATCCCAGTTCAATCATCACATGTTCATCCTTCCAGCATTCTCCCTCTTCGTCGCCTGTCAGTTCACAGCACCGGAGTCGAACGACTTCAACTACACAATCGCAAAGGGCGACACTCTCACATCAATCGCCAAGAAATTCGGGACAACCGTCGCCGCGATTGTCAGGTTGAACAACATCGCTGATCCAAACAAAATCTCTGTTGGGCAAGTCATCAAGATCCCAGGCTCTTCTGGTGGTACTATGTCGAGTGATTAGATGAATATATTCGGCTGGATCGATACAAGGACAGCACGCCTGACCGATCTCAACCGTTGCCTCAAGACATTCGACATCACCACTCAAAACCGTATCCGCCACTTCATGTCGCAGACTGGTCATGAATCCGGACTTGGAAAATGGACAGTCGAGCTTGCTTCGGGACAGGCCTACGAAGGAAGAAAAGATTTGGGCAACATCCAACCAGGCGATGGTCCGCGATTCGGGGGTGCCGGATATTTGCAAGTTTGCCCTTTTCTTTCTTTCTGTCATGTCTCCCCTTCTCTCTCCTCGTTCAGATGACCGGACGATCAAACTACCAACGCTTCGCGAACTACGTCGGTGACCAGAATGTGATGCAGGACTGTCACTACGTGGCCTCCAAATACGCGTGGAAGAGCGCGGGATTCTGGCGGTACAATGCAGGAATGAACGCACTTTGCGACCACGGCGCGTCTGTCGAAACAATCACTCGAAGGGTCAATGGAGGCACCAATGAGCTTACTGACCGTCAAGCCAAGTACACCAAGGCTTGTGGTATTTTCTAAACAGACTAATGTGCCTTTTTTCGAACTATGACATTTTTGACTCTTTCGGTTTTTCACTCACTATTTGAGATCAACAACTATTTTGTGAATCGGATATTTAAACGAAACCATGAGGTGATGTCAGAGTCGACAAAAAACTTACAAATAGTGTTTGCTGTCCAAGAGATGTCAGAATCAGTTCGAAACGTTCGCTGGTTCCAGTCCGATGCTATTCCTGTGATCAAAGGTTCATGCCCTGTTGGTTGTTCCATTTAATCGATCTGTCAACAATATCTCTTCCGAATGTTTGACTTCTGTCGTTTCGCAGCTTCTCCTCCATCGCATCTTCGATGCCCTCTATTCTCAACATTCGAAGTATTATCTTCCCCATCTCTCGCACTTCTTCCCTTTGCTCGTTCCATTCCCGCTGGGCATTGTTCAAGAAATACAGAAGAGAACGGATTGCCTTATCATCTTCTAAGAATGCTAGAAAGCTCAGAATCGTGAGAAAGACGGGCATATTAACGACAAAATCCATGGTCTGTTGATAAAATGGACAGATTTGGAGGAGTCGGGTGAGGAGTGTCATAAAATTCGCTGATTGGTCACCATCGACGATCGAATAGCGGTTCGCGCACAAATGCCAAATAAACATCTCCGAAGGTGCCAGAACTTGCTGAAAAACTGTCTCGTGAACAGCTTGTTGTTCATTATTATCTTCAATTTTGAGACTTGCGAGACCATTTGGAGTTGCGAGCCAGAGAGAAGATTTGACGACGTTCATGATGTTGATGTGAATATCTTCTGCTTCTTCAAAAGAAAGAGACTGTGGATTGAGAGTGACAATGAGTTGAGGAATCAGATCAGCTTTGACGAGGGCAAATTGGACTTTGAGTGAACAGATCCAACTCATAGTTACCAGCATCTCAATTGTTGCTGTTGTGATTGCCTGATTGGCTGAGGAAAGGAGCACCCCAATGCACCGTACGAAGTCTGGAGAAGAGTTATCAGAACTCGATGTAAAGCTGCTTAGAAATGCGTTTGCTGAGTCTCGCGAAGATGGATGCACAAATCTGAAAAGTATCACTGCTTTCTCTTCCAGAGCGTCATCAAGTTCAGGCTGGAACTTCATAGTGGCAACAAGAGACTGAAAAACAACGACCTTCTCGTCCTCAGATTCAAGTTCTTCCTCATCCCAATTCAGGAATGGAGAGCAATCCATTGAATACTCCACTTGAGGGGAGGACAAATCAGAGTGTACAGTACTTGATGATGTGTCTGTTTTCTTGTCAGATTCTGTCATCCAGGAGGAAGTGGTGGAAAAATACTCGTTATGGGTCGGTAGAATGAATCAGTGAAACAAAGATAATGAGATGAAATTAACGTCCAAAAGGAAGAAAAAATTAACCAACAAAGACTGAGACGCCATTATTTGATGCGATCAACGAGAACTCTAATTCATCTCTTCCTCTACTTCGCGTCCAACTCGGTCTTCAATTGATCCTCGTTCCATCGAAGACCCTCCATCTCCTCCTTCCACACGCCCTCTCTCACTCTCGTCTCTTCCTCTCTCTTGAGAGCCATGTCCTCCATTTCATCAGCCTCAGACACAACCATCTCCAAATCTCCAAAATCCCCACTCTTCACTCTTCACTCTCAACCCCTCCCCCAATCCCATCCTCTCCTCCAACCCTCCACATGACTGAGTCTGCCTCCCCTTCACCAACAACACCACTCCCTTGTTCTCCACCATCACTCCCTTCAAAACTCACTCATCAACACCTCCCTTCTCTTCACCCTCCACATCCCTCGCTTCATCTGCTCCCGCTGTTGGTTCATGTTCTGTTGTTTACTCGACAGGGACTCCAGTGTCGCTAGCTGTCCTTCGAGTCGCCAGACAGCACCGACACATGGAGTGAGCGAAGGCGACGATGTCAAGTGTGTCCCTCCAGACTCGTGGTCATTGCGGAGACGATATGGCAAGTCGCGATGGCGGCTGTGTCGGTGTTCAGTCTGTCTGTCCTTCTGCACGCCGTCGTGTTCCCTTGTGTTCCTTCCGCTCAAATCAGCCAACAGCAATCACATCCTTCCCTCAAGCGCTGTCGGGGCTGACTTTTGGCGAAGTGTGAGGGAACAGCCAGTCACAAGTTGCGGTGTCGTCGGTGAGAGCGACGAATTGCGACGCCAAGCTTCGTCTGCCGCAGTGAAGAATGGTGGAGAGATGTGGTGGAGGACAGTCGCGCACTTTCCCCTTTTCGCATTTCTCTTCGTATCTCCACCAATTATCACCATCCATCCAGTGATCGACGCATAGCTTTCCAAAAGGAGCAGTGCGAGAATAGCAGCGAAGGCGAAGGAGAGTGTGGCGACCATCGGGCGAGACTGGCGAGAGAGAAGCCAAATCGTTCCCGCAAACGAAGTCATGAGGAGATGCCAGAGTCCACAAAGATCACACACAAACAGTGCTTGTTGTCTAAAATTGAGTCAGAAACAGCTCGAAATATTCGCTGATGTTTGTCTGTTTCTACCAAAGTCGCGGAAGGTTCGTGCCCAACTGGTTGTTCCATTTGATTGACTCGTTAACAATATGTCTTCCAGAGAATTCGTTTCTGTCGTTTTGCAGCTTTTCCTCCATCACATCTTCGATGCCCTCCATTCTCAACATTCGAAGAACTTTCTTCCACATCTGTTGATTTTCTCCCCTTGTTCTGTTCCATTCCCGCTGGGCATCGATCATTTCAAGAAGAAAAGTCCAAATTGTGACTTGATTTTCGAAGAATGTGAGACAACTTGGGATTGCGAGAAATAGGGGCATATGAAGAACAATTTCCATTGTCGGTTGATGAGATGGAGATATTCGGAGGAGGGTGGCGAGGAGTATCAGAAAATAGAGGGATTGGTCTCCATCGACGATTGAAAAGCGGTTCGCGCACAAATGCACAATATACTGCTCCGATGGAACTAGAACTTGCTGAAAAACCGTATCGTGAACAGCTTGTTGCTCATAGCTTTCTCCATTGTTGAGTGAGGCGATACCATCCGGAGTTGAGAGCAAAAGAGATTTGCGGATGCTTTTCATGAGGTTGATGTGGATATCTTCTGTTTCAGCAAATGAAAGAGACTGTAGATTGAGAGATGAGAAGATTTGTGGGATAAGATCAGCTTGGATGAGGGCAAGTCGGACTTCTGCTGAACAGAACACGATCAGCTTGTAGAGAGTGATCATCGTCGTGTTGATGATAGTCTGATTGGCCGACGAAAGGAGTACACCGATGGAGTAGATGAAGGTTCTCGAAGATTCGTTCGTGGTTCGCCCAAAGTTGCTGAGAAAAGCATCGGCCGATTCTTCACCATCTGGATCCACAGATTCGAGAAACGTCACGGCTTTCGTTTCCAGAGAGTCATCAAGTGCAGGTTGGGACTTCAAAGTGGCAACAAGAGACCGAAAGACAACAGATTGTTCGTGTTCAGATTCAAGAGATTCTTCATCCCAATTCAGGAAAGCATCACAATCTACAGAAGATGAAAAGTCGTGGAAAGAGATACCAGGGCAAGGAGCATCAGAGGATGGGTTAATTGTCTTGTCAAAGGTCGTCATTCTGGTTCTTTCGGAGTTCAATCGCTCGTTATGGGTCAGAGACCAATCGTGAGAAACAAAGAGAGCGAAATGAAATACCCATTATCAATGAACAATAAATCAGCCAACGTAGATTGAGAGGAATCCATGAAGGAAGAGAAAGGATGTTAAAGAAAACAATGAAGAATGGCATCGGACAGTTGAGAGACGACGAATGAACCAAGTCGATCGTGAACACCCGGCACAGCATCTTCCACAGCTCGAGCCATCCAATCAGAATCCACAAAGAGCACTCCGAAACCTCCAGATGTCCTGACAAGGAAGATGATTATCTGAAGTTCTCGAATGTTCACTCACAGCGCGAATCAAACGTCATTCTCAATCGAATCGTTGGCTTTCTCAACAGTCTGTCCTGCTCTGCGAGATTTCTCCTTCGGAGAGGTGGTTCGTGTATGAATAAGTGTGCTGGTTCTGGTCGGTTTCGATTCCTGTTCTGGAAGGATCATGCCCAACAGGTTGTTTCATCTGCTCACAAAGACGTGACGTCATTATCGAGAAATGGGAAGCGATCAGAAGCGCATGTCGACCACGCTGGAACATGACTGGCCACTGTCGTCATCCATCCAAACTGTCCAACGATCAGTCCAACCATGCTCCTCAACACCATCCAGTTCGACACAACTCCTCCTCCCCAATCTCCTTTGCGATCGGTCAGCAGCCTTCCTTCGACAGTGTCCTCCAAGTCTTCCATTCTCATCTGTCGAACAAGGATCTTCATCGATTCACATTGTTCTACATCGTTCATGTCCAATTCGGGAAAATCGTGAAGGCTTCATGTGAGACAAGAGGAATCGACACGTCCGATTCGGCCGTTGAGTGATGGCTCGAGAAAGCGAGAGAGACGGGCAGAGCACAAACACAAAGGAGTGTGGGGTGTCGAGGTGTCTGAGAGCACGTGCACTTGGGAGCAGGAGAGAGTTCAGGATGATGTTCGAGATGGACGGGGATGTCTCGAGTGTCTGGCAACGAGAGAGGCAGTTGATTGAGAGTGATGACGAGGTGAGATTTCAAACCAGTTTCAGCCAGTTTCAGTTGAATACGTTCAGAGCAGTGATATGGCCAATGTATTTCATGAACTGCGTTGTTGGGTTGTTACGATCAGGTTGGGTAGACGAGATGAGCACCCCAAAGGGCGAGATGGAGTCTGTCGAAGATCCATCAGCGAACGAGGCAACGTGACTGAGAAGAGAGTGAGCGGAACAGCGATTCCTCGGATTATCACTCCCAACGAAAAGGTGCATTGCAGATGGTAACAATTGGATGGGCATTTCGGCGAAGTCTGAAAATGTCTTCAGCAACTCTTTTCGAGTTGGTGATGTGCGAGCGATTGGCTGTGTCCTTCACTCAATCTCCTTCAGGGCAGTTGTTCAGAGTGTGCAGATCTTGAGTCAGAAGCAGCAGTGACAGGAATAGTTGATGGTGTGCAGCGGTGAGGAAGAAGCAGATGAGCAAGCGAATGTCGTTGTGGTTGATGTTGTTCGTTTTCACAAGGATCCACCATTGCAAAGACTGGATGATGAAGACACATCAAAATTCGCTATCCAACTCAGACAATGAATATCAGGGTGCGTATCCAGTGTGGTGGAGAGTGTTCGAGTCAGTCCCACATCAGCTCGACAATCCTTCGTCATTGGTCAATCACTTTTCAAATCAAAACACAACAGAGCGAGAGAGCGAGAGAGTGGTGTTGAAATCGGGAGAAACGAGGAAGAGGGGCGGGAGATGGTTGATTGTGGAGAGCGAAGGCTGTTGTTCAGTTCGACTCTTCGCTGGTTCTTGTCTGATTCTACCAAAGTTCTGGGACGAAGAGCGAGTGATGAAGTGGCATGAGCTGGCGTGTCAACATCCCTTCTTCTCAACTGCTCGTTCAGCAAGCAGTTGCGTCGTGTGGATGATGACGACGACGATGAGAGCGATGAGTGGTCACGCAACAAGTGCGTCATTGGGAGCTGGGGAGGATGAACGGCGAGCGACAATTTGGGGACAAATCTGGAATGGGGACAGAATCAGACGAGACGAGGAAGAGCGAATGCGGAGGGGTGTTTGCTTTGAAGGAACAGCCACCAGCACGCACCACGCCGAGTGTGGCGAGGGGCGAGGCAGAGGGGAGTGAGAGGGTGTGGGTGGTGAGGGAGAGGCAGAGGGGAGTGGGAGGGTGTGGGTGGTAACAGAGGAGGGATCGAGAACGGCCATCGATTCGGCGACGACATCTTCTGATCCTTCCGAATCGTCACCATCCGTCGACGCATTGCCTTTCACAAACGAGTAGTGCGAGAGTGGCGTTGAAGGAGAGGGAGATTGTGGCGACCATCGAGCGAGACTGACGAGAGAGAATCCAAACCGTTCCGGCAAATCAAATCATGAGGTGATGTCAGTGTCGACAACGATCACACACAAACAGTGTTTCTTGTCCAAAGGAAGTCAAAATCAGTTCGAAAAGTTCACTGGTTCATGTCTGTTGTTATTTCTGTTTCGGAATGTTCATGCCGAACAGGTTATTCCATATGATCGATCGGTCAACAATCTCTCTTCCGAAGTATTCGTTCTCGTCGTTCTGCAGCTTTTCGTCAATCACATCTTCGATGCCTTCCATTCTCAACATCCGAGACACGGTCTTCCACATCTGCCGCACTAATCCCCTTGTGTCGATCCAAAAACACTGTACGTGGTTCATGTTATCCAGAAAAGCCCAGATCGAGTTTTCTGTTTCGAAGAATGTGAGACAACCGGGGATCGGTAGGAAGACTGGCATCTGAAGAACAAAATCCATTGTCCGGAGATGATATGTAGATATTTCGAGGAGTTGGGTGAGGAGTTCCATAAAATGCTTCAACTGCTCTCCATCGATGATCGAAAAGCGGTTCATGCACAAATACCAAATGTACTTCTCCGAAGGAATGACAACTTGCTTCAAAACCGTCGCGGGAACAGTTTGTTGCTTGTTGTAATATTTCATTTCGACTTGTGCGAGACCAAACGGAGTTGCGAGCCGGATCGAACAGTTGATGGTTATCATGAGATAGGTGTGGATACCGCTGACTTCTGTGAATGGCAGAGACAGTTCATTGAGAGTGTTGACGATTTGAGGGATCAGATCAGCGTGAAGGAGGGCAAGTCGGACTGTAGGCGAATACCAGATGATCAGAGAAGCGACCATTTCAATTGCTGCTGTGATGATGACCTGATTGGGCGAGGAAATGAGTACCCCAATGGACTGGACGAAATTTGTCAAAGATTCATCTGTGATTCGCCCAAGGTTGCGGAGAAAAGCATCGGCTGATGATTGAGTTCTTGTAGACACAATTTCGAGAAGTTTCACAGCCTTCGCTTCCAGAGAGTTATCAGGTGAAGGCTTCATCCTCATATTGGCAACGAGAGACTGAAAGACAACGCCCATTTCGGATTCAGATCCAAGCTTTTCTTCATCCCAATTCAGGAAAGCATCACAATCTACAGAAGATGAAAAGTTGTGAAAGGAGATACCATGGGAAGGAGAAGTAGTGTAGGTGTTAATCGTCCTGTCAATCGCAGTCATTCTGGTTCTTTCTGAGCTCAATCACTCGTTATGGGTTTAAGATCAATCATGTGAAAAAAGAGAGCGAAATGAAATACCCATCGCAAATGAACAAAAAAGTCAGCCGACAAAGATTGGGATCATACATGAATGAAGAGAAAGCCTGTTTAAGACAATAAGGATGATTGGCATCGGACAGTTGATAAACGAATAATGAATCGGGTTGACAGTGAATATCCAGGACAGCATCTTCCACAGTCCGAGTTATCCAATCAGAATCCACAAAGATCAGTCCAAAACATGCAGATGCCCTGACAAGGAAGACGATCATCTGAAGTTCTCGAAACAGCATTCACAGTGCGAATCAAACGTCATTCTCAATCGAATCGTTGGCTTTCTCAACGGCCTGTCCTACTCTGCGAAATTTCTCCTTCGGAGAGGCGGCTCATGAATGAATAAGTGCGTTGGTTGTTGTCTGTTTCTATTTCTGTTCTGGAAGGATCATGCCCAACAGGTTGTTTCATCTGCTCACGAAGACATGACGTCACCGACGAGACAGCTGAAGCGATCAGAAGCTGGTGTCGACCACGCTGGAACTTGACTGACCACTGTTGTCATGCTTCCAAACTGTCCATCGTTCAGTCCAACCAAGTTCCTCAACACCATCCAGTTCGACACAACTCCTCCTCCCCAATCTCATTTGCGATCGGTCAGCAGCCTTCCTTTGACAGTGTCCTCCCACTCTTCCATTCTCATCTGTCGAACAAGGATCTTCATCGATTCGCATCGTCCTCCATCGTTCATGTTCGGTGCTTGCCTCTTCGTAACTGTGTCAAAACAGAAACTGGAGTCGACATGTCGGAGTGTGAAGTAGATTCGTGGCTCGAGAAAGGGAGGAAGACGGACAGGGCACAAATGAAGGCGAGAGTCGGTGGGAGGACGGGATAGATTCTGGCACGGCGGGGAAGAACAACCCCAAACGCTTCGAAGAGGTGTCGGAAAGAAGAAGACAAATATGTTCGATTTGGATATCAGGATGGCCAATGTGAAGTGAGAGTGGTGTTGAAAGCGAGTGAAAACGAAGAAGATGGGAGCGAGATGGTTCAATGCGGACGATTCAACGGATTGGGTGAGTTCGAGTCGTCGCGGTTCCAGTCTGATCCAAAATACGTCGTGGAAGGGTCATGCTCAGCGTGAGATTCTGAATGATGGAGCAGTTTGTCGCATTCTGTCCATTCCATCCTGTTTCACTGTTGAGCTGCCTTTGTTCTGCCACATCATCTGCTATTGGAGGGGTGAGTGTGTTGATCCTTCACTCTCGACAGTCCACCCATCGTCTGCTCCTGCTTCTTGCTCGGCTGTTCACTCGACAGGGACTCCACTGTCGCCACCTGTCTTTTCAGTCACCACACAGCACCGACCCATGGAGTGAGCGGGCGACAATGTCATGTGTGTCCAGCCACACTCGCGGTCACTGCAGAGACGACGTGGCTAGCCGCCAGGTTGGCTGTGTCTATGTTCTGTCTTTCTGCCGTGCTGCACGCCGCCGTGTTCGCTTGTGCTCCTTCCACTCAAGGCAGTCAACGATAATCTCGTCCTTCCCTCGAGTCCGGTCGGGGTTGGCTTTGGTGAAGAGTGAGGGGACAGTCAGTCACAAATTGCGGTGTTGTCGGCGAGAGGAACGAAAAGCGAAACTGTGTTTCGTTTGGAGCGGCGGAGACAGGCGGAGAGATGTGGTGGAGGAAGCATCCCACATTCAGCAAAAACCCGTTCCGCTCCTCACGCTCCTCTTCGACGAGGTTCGAGTGACCAGATGCTCGTCGATTCTTCCGTGCTTTCTTCTTCCCTTCTGGCGGCGTCGAGTGGAGTGTGTTGAACGATTCTTTGTGCCTGACATGCTCTGCCCGTCAGTTCTTTCAATCGATCCTCTTCGAGAAGGGTGACACAGAGTCGTCGCGTGCGTGCATCTGAAAGTTCTCTTCCATCAGCGTTGCCTGGTTCAGCCGAATCAGGCTCACGTTGTCCTGCCTGTCGATGTCCCAGAGGAGCTCCCCGTATCCTCGCGAGACCAGCGTGCTGGTGATGCTCTGGAGGAGCGTGCGGAATTATATCTTCGCCAGCTCGCCTGCCTCCACTCCCTTCACCAAAAGCGAGTGTAACCTCTCCTGATCGAAGTGGCCTTTGTCCAGAAGCGTCCACACATGTTGCATGGATGTTTTGGTAATGTCGTGGGTCTTTAGCAGCGCACGTGGCAGAACAAGGTCGGTCGAGGAGCGAGTCGCTGAAGATTGTTTGTGTGAGCGAATAGCCGAGGATAGCACGTACCACACCGAGCGTGATGAGGGGAGAGGCAGAGGGGAGTGGGAGGGTGTGGGTGGTGAGGGAGAGGCAGAGGGGAGCGGGAGATGTGGCTTGGAATAAACAACATATTCCAGTCAATCATTCAGGCACACCTTGAGGTGATGCCAGAGCCCACAAAGATCACACACAAACAGTGTGTGTTGTCCAAAACAAGTCACAAACAGGTCGAAACGTTTGCTGGTTCTTGTCTGTTTCTATTCCTGTTCCGGAACATTCATGCCCAGCAGGTTGTTCCATCTGATCGGGTATTCAACAATATATTTGCCATAGAATCCATTTTTGTCTTTTCGCATCTTTTCCTCAATCACGTCTTCGATGCCCTCCATTCTCAACAATCGATGCACTATCTTCCCCATCTGTCGATATTCTTCCCTTGTTTTGTTCCATTCCCGCTGGGCATCGATCATTAAGCACAGAAAAAGCCAGATTGAGTCATCATAGTCAAAGAATGTGTGTAGTTCTCAATGAAATAATCCTCGCGTCACAAAATCGTACTGACGCAGTAATTCTCCTAAAAAATTATCTTTCTTCGTTTATCATCCCTAAATACATCATTTCTGAACTTTTTTCAATTTCATAAAAACATAGAAGTTGTCACGATCACTCTCCAGTGATCGACGAGTTATGGCTTCCTCCACTCGAGATGAAGATAGATTGAGTATATTTCCTGTGAATTGAGTCAAATTAAGCTAATTAATGAGGTTATTCTTCTAATTATCTCCTATCTCTTCTCGTGAAGTGATCATCCCTTTGTTACTCCTTGAATTGTAGTCAACATAGTTTTCTCGATGATACCATCTCCTAGGGTGATTTCATGGCCTCCAGATGCCACTCTTTTGCACCAAAGTGTTCAAAGGATGTTCAATATGCGGACAGAATGGGCTTATGCCTTGCAAGCGATGCAAATGAATGACGACGGAAAACTCCTCGAATATGAACATTTCCGGGTCCCCGAGGGATCAGAGAGGATCCTTGGAGCTCTCTTCCACATCTGCAGAGGTCTGGTCAACGAGGTAGACCTTCTGACGCAACAAAACTCGAACGAATGGCTCGGGCTTGCTCCACCAGAAACAACTTGGCCGATGGCAGGATCTCTACTTTATCAGGCTCGACAACCACCACCGACCACTACATTCCGACGATCGATGTCCCCGGCACCTTCGGGCTCCATAGGCCGAGTAACTCCGCCGATGTTTCAGAATTTGCAGCACGCGGCAACTTTGCAGTGGGACACTGCTGACGTTCAGCCACGAAGTATTCTTCGTCCAACGGCTGGGAGACAAGATGAAGACCAAGATATGGAGGAGGATCGGGTATTAGACGAAAGCGCAGAAGAGAAGCTGCTGGATATGATTGATCGGCTCCCTGACTTTGAATGGGATTCTAGCGATGAAGATGAGGTTCGAGAACGTGTGAAGGAAGCCAAGGATCTGTACGACGGCTACCCGGATCTGATCGCAGAAGAGGGGTTTGATCAACGTCTCGCGCCCCTCAATTCGACTCTTCTAAGAATTGAAGTAGAGACGAATCATCTCATCACGATGGGGCTGGGAGCCTTGTCCAGGCCGGAGACAGATGGTAACGACAGGCGGTCGTTACATCTCATGACTCAAAAAGCGGGTGAGCTTGCCCACCGGCTCAACAGAGCGCGTATCTCGCATATCCTGAAGGTCCACGCGAGACCTTTGCTTGATCGGAGGAAGGCGGATTCGCTGTCGAAACAAAGGGCGATGCTGGTATCCCTCCAGGAGGAAACAAAAAGACGAGACCTCGCAAGGAGGCAGACGTTTTTTCGCAGGGGCCCCAACCAGGGGCGTTACTTTCAACACAATTCCTTCTCGGGGGCTCAGAGGGAAAGACAGTTCAACCAACCGGTTCCAACCCAGGCTGGTCAACGACACGCTCGCCCAACGTCGCCGGGTCGTCAGTTCGGGCAGCAGACCTCCCATCAAAATCGTTCGAGGCCAAAAGGCTTCCAACCACAGCCAACGCCAAAATTCCAGCGCCGTTCGCAGTATTAGATGGGCACGAACCGAAGGAGGACGGTCCAGTCCCTCCAACAACGAAGATAGATCAGGAAGGTGGAATTGGGGGAAAGGTCGGTCGGCATTGGGAGAGCTGGGTGAGATTCGGGATGGGAGAGGACATGAGAGACGGATGGAGGATCGAATGGAACTCGAGGGGCCCGCCAGCAACTATTGGGCACCCCTTCGAGTTGAACCTTGCGGAGGTGGAGAAGATTGGACTGAAGGAAACGATAGGGATGGAATTAAAAGAGGGCATCATTCAAGAAGTGGAAAGAGAAGACGTGAAATGCTGGAACACGACCTTCGTCATACGGAAGAAGGACGGCTCCTGGCGGCGCATCCTAGATTGCCGCCGTGTGAACGAGCACGTCGCACATCATCATTTCAAGATGGACAACAATTCGACCGTGGCACAACTTCTGTTCGACGGCGCTTGGATGACAAGCGTCGACTTAACTCAGGCCTACACCCATATTCCACTCCATATTCAAGATCAGCCGTACTTCGGCTTCGTAGTGGGGGGAAGGTATTTCATCCAGCGGACTCTATGTTTCGGGTTGGCATCTGCTCCCCGTCTGTTTACAAAGATTCTCAGGCCAGTGGTGGCCCTGTTTCGCCCACTGTTCTCGATAGTCGTGTACTTGGACGATTTTCTTTTGATTCACAAGTCAGAGAGCGAGGGAAGTTCAAACACACAGGCGGTGATACATCTGCTGTCGCAACAAGGCTTTACAGTAAACGAAGGGAAGTCACATCTAGTTCCCACACAAAGAATAGAGTATCTCGGTTTCGTCTGGGACTCCGTCGTGAACAGTGTCAGCGTTGGAAAAGACAAGATTCGGGGAATGAGAGAGCTTGTGAGAGAGAGGCTGAGACAAGATCAGAAGGGGGGACACTGTCGGGTTCGGACGATCGCCTCAATGGTGGGAAAATTACAGTCAATCGGGTTTGTGGACCCGCTTGCCTTCTTCAACACAAGGCACCTCACAAGCTGGAAGGACAATATCGTCCAAGAAGGAGGATGGGGCAGTGGAGGAACACTAACGCCGTCAGCGGTCCAGGAAATGAGGTGGTGGATGTCCAGATTGGGTCGTTCGATCGAACGTTCTCTCAAGATGTTCGACCAGACGGTCAGTATGACCACCGACGCAAGCAGCTTGGGAGTCGGGGTCGTTTGGTCAAGAGGAGGCATCCAGGAAGCTTGGCAAGTCCACTTCAACGAGGAAGAGAGTGCCTGGTCGAGCAACAGGAGAGAGGCTGTTGCAATCGTGCGAGGGTTTGTGGAAGGAGCCAAAAGGGGACTGATCAGAGAGGGAGACGATGTTTTAGTCTTGTCGGACAACCAAGTTGCGGTAGCGAACATAAACAGGCGCTCGTCGGCCTTGTCCCTCGTCGATCTTTTTGTCCATCTGTTCGAGGCAGCAGGCGCCATCAACTGTCGGCTCTGGGCCGAGTACATTCCTGGCGAAGAGAACACAGTCGCAGACAGGCTCTCTCGGATCCGAGACGCAACCGATTATTCACTGAAACGAGAAGTGTTCAACAAACTCGTGGACCACTTCCAGATCACGCCGTCGGTGGATGCGTTTGCCACAGCGAGCAACAGACAAGTCGAAAGGTATTGGAGTCTGGCTTGGGAGAAGGAATCGGCCGGGACGAACGCCCTCCTTCAGGATTGGACGAGGGAACACTGTGTGTACGCCTTCCCGCCGGTTCCACTTGTTCCAAGGATTGTGCGGAAATTGATGGGCCAACCGACAACGATGATCCTGGTCGTTCCCGATTGGACCACACTGTTGGGCAGGGAGGAGATCGAAAAGATGTCGTCGAGGTGTTTGCACATGGGAAGAACGGCGGAGATAACAGTGGAGGGGGTTGGAATGCAAGCAGCGGGGAGCGGCCGTCCACCAGGAACGCTGAAAGCATTCTTGGTGGAGAAATTTGGGAAGGGTTGGCATTAGAGAGAGGGATCAATCAGCGGACGTTGTTTTTGATGTTATCTGGATTCAGCGAATCAACAAAACGGCAATATGCTGGGGCCATCAGGCGATGGATTCAACACGCAAACTCGGTCGGAAGAGATTGGAGGGACATGGGTCAGGTTGAGGTGGCCAACTTTATTACAGAATGGTCAATTAGAACAAGCTCATCGAGCTCGGCTGGGGGTGCAAGAAGTGCACTATCTTTTTCTGTCGCAACTACTGGATCAAGGACAAGTGGGGGAGGCGCTTGTCGTGAAACAAACGATGAAGGGTATCCGGCGAGTGCACGTTCCGAAGAGCAGATACAAAGAAATATTCGACGCGGAATTAGTCGAGAATGAAGTTCGGAGGATGTGGAACCCTGAGCACGAACTGAAGGAGACTGAGATTGAGGCAGCGGTTGCCACGCTCCTCGTCCTTCAGCATGGAGTGCGCTTTACGGAAATAGCTCAGATACAAAGGGAAACAATGTTTATCAATGCGGAGGATGAAAGCTTAGTGGTAAGAATGCAGCTAAAGACGGATGATGAGGTGAGAGATCATGTTTTGAATGAAGCGAACTTACAAGAAGGATTGAGAGTCGCGGATTGGATTGGACAGCTGGATCGAAAGATGGGAATTGATTGGGAGGGGCAATTAGTCGGAGGGGGAGGTCTCAGGACGGAGAGGGACATCAGAAGGTTGGTTGGGCAGCTGATGAAGGCAGCCGGGATCGACACAAATGAATACACGCCGTATTCTCTAAAGCATGCGGGAATTGCCAAGAGGAAGCAGAGGGGATGGGACATGGGCAGCCTCGCGAAAGGGGTGAGACTATCAAAAATTCAAAGGTCATGGAAAAACACTACATCAAACCTATCGAGGATCCCAACAAACTCAATCTATCTTCATCTCGAGTGGAGGAAGCCATAACTCGTCGATCACTGGAGAGTGATCTCGAGTATGGTTCCGAAATGAGAGATGAAGATAGAGAAAGACCACCACCCACCCCCACAACTAGAAAACAGAAGAAGAAGAAGAAAAAAGGCAAGAAAGGAGAACTTTTATATTCTAAGCCACACAAGACGTTATTTCATCAGGCAGAACGCTCCCAACAGAGTAACAAAGGGATGATCACTTCACGAGAAGAGATAGGAGATAATTAGAAGAATAACCTCATTAATTAGCTTAATTTGACTCAATTCACAGGAAATATACTCAATCTATCTTCATCTCTCATTTCGGAACCATACTCGAGATCAACTCTGAAATCTCACGTTTTTTCAATTTTTCTCTTTAATGGATGTATTTTGTCCATTGTTTCACATAGAGACCTCTTTTTTTGTTGTTTTCCATCCTTTCCCTGTCTTTGAACTTGTTTTGCAATAAAAAGTGTGCAAAAATGTGCTGATCTTAGAAAGGCCATTTCATGCGCGATCAGGCTTGAAATCTATAAATTCACCTTTCTTATGTGTACTCAACAACTAAATCTGAATTCAGTAAAATTTGATTTTTTTCCACGCTCATATATTATTTGCATCATTTCGTTGAGATTTACACATGTGAGACAACTTGGAATCGAGAGAAAGACTGGCATATTGAGAACAAGTTCCATTGTGCGTTGATGATATGGACATGTTTCGAGGATAGTTGCGAGGAGTATCAGAAAACGCATGGATTGTTCACCATCGATGATCGAAAATCGGTTCACGCAAAAATGCCAAATATACTTCTCCGAAGGGATCAGAACTTGCCGCAAAACAGTCTCACAAACAGCTGGATGGTCATTCTGATCTTCAATTCTGAGTTGTCAGAGACCAAACGGAGTTGCGAGCCAGAATGATTCGCGGATGGTTTTCATGATGTTGATGTGGATATCTTCTGCTTCTGCAAAGGAAAGAGATAGTGGATCGAGAGATGTGATGAGTTGAGGGATCAGATCAGCTTTGACGAGGTCAAATCGGACATTATCAGAACAGAACTGGATCAGTTCTCCAAGCATCTTCATTGTTGCTGTGGTGATTGCTCGATTGGGTGAAGAGATGAGCACCACAATCGACTGTACGAAGTCTGGAGAAGAATCATCAGAATTCGATGTTAAGTTGTTGTGAAAAGCATCTGCTGAATCTTGATGATCTGGAGTCATATATTCCAGAAATTTCACTGCTTTCGTTTCCAGTGAGTCATCAAGTTCAGGCTGGAACTTCACTGTGGCAACAAGAGATCGAAAGACAACAGATTGTTCGTGTTCAGATTCAAGAGATTCTTCATCCCAATTCAGGAAAGCATCACAATCTACAGAAGATGAAAAGTTGTGAAAGGAGATACCATGGGAAGGAGAATCCGAGGATGGGTTAATCGTCCTGTCAATCGCAGTCATTCTGTTTCTTTCGGAGTTCAATCGTTCGTTATGGGTCAGAAAACAATCGCGTGAAAGAAAGTGATTGAGATGAAATTAACGTCCAAAAGGAAGGACTAAAATCAAACAACGTTGAGTGAGATAATGAATGAATGAAGAAGTGAGATAGCGAGGAGAAGGCAGGTGGCGATGGACGGAAAGCCAGAGATGACGGCGATCGATGGAAGGATTGATGGAGTGATGGCAAGAAGGGCAAGAAGAGAGAAAAGAAGAGCCAAAGTGTTGTTGACGATCAGCAAGTGAAGGATTGGGTGAGATCCATCCAACCTCGCAAAGAATTCTTCGAGACCAGAAAGAACGAGAACAACCACAACATGACGAAGAGAAACGAAGACAAACGAAAAGCGAGTTCTGAAAGCCTGCCAATCCCACAACATCAAGTCAACGGCCAAACGCCCAACAGTGTCAGAAACAGACTGAGCGTCGTCATCGCCACACAACCAGCCATCCAACTTCCATTCCCCTCTTCGTCAACACTTCCTCAACACCCAACGGCTTCACAACCCCTACGATCCTGTTCCCTTGGTAGTGCTGTGTCAGTGACACTTCGGCTCGAGTTCCAATGCATCTCACATCCTTCTCTTCAAAACTCCAAGCGGAGAGTGTCCACACGCACACGTCGACACAGGTCAACACAGTCAGTCCAATCAACCAAACGAAGCACCCGCTGACCACCTTTGCGAAGAAGAAAGTGTCCAACAGAGCGAGAAGCTGTTCGTACTGGGCATCCTTCGGATCAGCAAGCTTGCTCTCTTTCATCACTTCCTCAAAACCCACTCATCAACACCTTCCTTCTCTTCACTCTCGACAGTCCTCTCATCGCCTGTTCCTGCTTCTGCTTCATGTTTTGCTGTTCACTCGACAGGAACTGCAGTGTCATCAGCCGTCCTTGCAGTCACCACAAAACTCCAAAGCATGGAGTGAGCGAAGGCGACGATGTCATGTGCGTCGGACCAGAATCGTTGTTACTGCGGAGACGACGTGGCAAGCTGCGACGTCGGCTGTGTCGGTCTGTCTTTCTGCACGCCGTCGGGTTCGCTTGTGCTCCTTCCGCTCTCGTTAGCCTACCGCAATCTCGTCATTCCCTCGAGTGACGTTCGGGAGGGTTTGGTAAAGAGTCAAGTGACACCCAGTCACAAGTTGTGGTGTCGTCGGTGAGAGCGACGAAAAGCGACTCTGAGTTTCGTCAACCGTGGTGAATAAAGGTGGAGGGATGTGGTGGAGGAAAGTCCCGAACTTCACCCGCTTCACCTCATCTGTTTCTCTCTTCTCACTCATCTTCAATCTCTCCCTCACATCCATCTCAGGACAACGCGTTCTGTTTGTCCGCGATCCCGCCAGTTCGAGTTCCTTTTTCCTTCTCTCCCTCACTTCCATGTCCGTTGGTTGGTTCCTGCAGGGCCACCGTTCGACCATTTAGAGCATGTCCGCCTCTCCTTCTCGTCTTCCTCTCGCTTCTCCGCTCAACGCATTCTCGCCCGCCCTTCTCCTTTCCTTCCTCCATCCATCTCCCTTCCACTTATCCTTCCCTCTTTTCTCTTCTTCCGACATCTCACACCTCCACTCCTCCGATTCTTACTCTCTCATTTTGTCTTCTGTGTTCCATTGTTTCTGCAAATCACTGGGTGCGTTGTCTCATCTTCCTCTTTGTTCCTTTTCTTCGTCTTCACGTCTCCTTTTTCTCGCCCGTCCTTCATTTTCTATCCAGGTGGCGTGCGATCGTGGATGACGAAGGAAGAGAGGAGCGAAGGGTGAAAAATTCCATGAAGAATCAGACGAAACGAAGAAAAGCGAAGGAGGACTGTTGAGGTGAGCATTGCTTGTGCTTGGAACGAACAACCACAAGCACGCACAACACCGAGTGTGGTGAGGGAAGAGGCAGAGGGGAGTGGGAGGGTGTGGGTGGTGAGGGAAGAGGCAGAGGGGAGTGGGAGGGTGTGTGCGGTGAGGGAAGAGGCAGAGGGGAGTGGGAGGGTGTGTGTGGTGAGGGAGAGGCAGATGGAAGTGGGAGAGTGTGGGTGGTGAGGGAAGAGGCAGAGGGGAGTGGGAGGGTGTTGGTGGTGAGGGAGAGGCAGAGAGGAGTGGGACGAAAGGTGGTGAGGGAGAGGCAGTGGGGAGTGGGAGGGTGTGGTTGGTGAGGGAGAGGCAGAGAGGAGTGGGACGAAAGGTGGTGAGGGAGAGGCAGTGGGGAGTGGGAGGGTGTGGGAGGTGAGGGAGAGAAAGAGGGGAGTGGGAGGGTGTGGGTGGTGAGGGAGAGGCAGAGGGGAGTGGGAGGGGTGAGTGGTGAGGAGAAAGAGGGAGGGTGGTGGGTGGTGAGGGAGAGGCAGAGGGAGTGGGAGGGTGTTGGTGGTGAGGGAGAGGCAGAGGGGAGTGGGAGGGTGTGGTTGGTGAGGGAGAGAAAGAGTGGGAGGGTGTGGGTGGTGAGGGAGAGGGAGAGGGGAGTGGGAGGGTGTGGGTGGTGAGGGAGAGGCAGAGGAGAGTGGGAAGGTGTGGGTGGTGAGGGAGAGAAAGAGGGGAGTGGGAGGGTGTGGGAGGTGAGGGAGAGAAAGAGGAGAGTGGGAGGGTGTTGGTGGTGAGGGAGAGGCAGAGGGGAGTGGGAGGGTGTTGGTGGTGAGGGAGAGGCAGAGGGGAGTGGGAGGGTGTGGTTGGTGAGGGAGAGGCAGAGGGGAGTGGGACGAAAGGTGGTGACAGAGGAGGGATCGAGAACGGCCATCAATTCGGCGACGAAATCTTCCAATCCTTCCGAATTGTCAGCATCGATCAACGCATTGCAATGTAACGAATTGTGCAGTGCGAGAGTGGCGGCGAAGGAGAAGGAGAGTGTGGCAACGATCGAGCGAGACTGGCGAGAGAGAATCCCAACCGTTCCCGCAAACGAAACTATGAGTTGGTGCTAGAGTCGACAACGATCACACAAACAGTGGTGGTTGTCAAAATGAAGTCACAAACAGTTCGAAAAGTTCACTGGTTCATGTCTGAATCCACCAAGGTTTTGGAAGGTTCATGCCCTCTAGGTTGCTCCAAACGATCGAGAAGGAAACAGAATTCCATCCGTATGTTGTTCTTCGGTTGTTTCGCATTCTTTCTTCAATCACATCTTCGAAGCCCTCCATTCTCAACATTTGCTTTACTGTCTTCCACATCTGTCGCTGTGTTCTTCTTATTTTGCTCCATTCATGCTGGACTCCTACCATATCCCTCAGAAAGCAATAGATTAAGTAATCTGTTTCGATGAATGCGAGCCAGCTTGGAATCGTGAAAACGATTGGCATTTGAAGAACAAAGTCCATTGTTGGTTGATAATATGGACATATTCGGAGGAGCCGGGCGAGAAGTTCCAGAAGAACCGCTGATTGGTCTCTCAAATCGATCGAATAGCAGTTCATGCAGAAATGACTTATATACTTCTCCGAAGGAATGACAACTTGCTTCAAGATCGTATCATGAACAGCTTGTTGTTCATTCTCATCTTCAAATGCTAGATGTTCGAGACCAGGCGGAGTTGCGAGCCAGAGGGAGTTCCAGATGACGTCCATGATGTTGATGTGAATATCGGCTCTTTCGTCGAATGAAAGAGATAGTGTATTGAGAGTGATGATGAGTCGATGGATCAGATCAGCTTTTACGAGGGCAAGACGGCTTTTTACAGAACAGAACAAGATCAGAGATCGGAGCATCTCAATTGCTGCTGTTGTGATTGCCTGATTGGTTGAAGTAAGGAGCACCCCAATGCACCGTACGAAGTCTGGAGAAGAGTTATCAGAACTCGATGTAAAGCTGCTTAGAAAAGCGTTTGCTGATTCTCGCGAAGATGGATCCACAAATTTGAGAAGTCTCACTGCTTTCTCTTCCAGAGCGTCATCAAGTTCAGGCTGGAACTTCACTGTGGCAACGAGAGACTGAAAAACAACGACCTTTTCGGATTCAGATTCATGGTCTTCATCATCCCAATTCAGGAACGGTGAGCAATCCATAGAATCTGGCAACTCAAAGGAGGACAAATCAGAGCGTTTTGTATTCGAGAAGCTGTCTGGTTTCTTGTCAGATTCGGTCATTCAGATTGATAGGGAGGATAAATACTCGTTATGGGTCAGTGGGATGAATCAGTGAAACAAAGATAATGAGATGAAACTAATGTCCTAAAGAAAGAACAAAAGTCAACCAACGTTGAGGGAGATGCCACTATTTGTTGCGATCAATGAGAACTCAAATACATCTCTTCCTCAACTTCTGCTCTTCCTGTTCTGTCTTCAATTTATCCTCGTTCCATCGAAGACTGGCCATCTCCTCCAAACACACTCCCTCTCTCACTCTCGTCTCTTCCTCTCTCTTCAGAGCCATGTCCTCCATTTCATCAGCCTCAGACACAACCATCTCCACACTTCCCACTTCACTCTTCCCTCTCAACCCCTCCCCCAATCCCATCCTCTCCTCCAACCCTCCACATGACTGAGCCTGCCTCCCCTTCACCGACAACACCACTCCCTTCAAAACTCACTCATCAACAGCTCCCTTCTCTTCACTCTCGACAGCTCTCGCTTTGTCTGCTCTCGCTGTTGCTCCTTGATCAGCTGTTCACTCGACAGGGACTCCAGTATCGCCAGCTGTCCTTGCAATCGCCAGTCAGCACTGACACATGGAGTGAGCGAAGGCGACGATGTGACGTGTGTCCGACCAGAATCGTGATCACATCGGAGACGGTGTGGCAAGCTACCAGGTTAGATGTGTCAGTGTTCTGTCGGTCTGTCTTCACGCCGCCCTGTCCGTGCGTGTTCTGTCTGCTCAAGTCAGTCAACAGCAATCTCGTCATTCCCGCGAGTGGTGTTGGGGTTGGCTTTGGCGAAGAGTGAGGGGACAGTCCGTCATCAGTTGCAGTGTCGTCGGCGAGAGCGACGAAAAGCGACTCTGAGCTTTGTCTGCTGCAGTGAAGAAAGGTGGAGAGACGTTGTGGAGGAAGGTCGCGCACTTTCTCGTCTTCCCAGTTCTTCCTTCTCATATCAACCAATCGTCACAATCGATCGATCGAGCAATGCATTGTCTTCCTCAAACGAGCACAGTGAGAGACTGGGAGTGGCAACAAAGGAGAAGGAGAGTGTGGCGACCATCGAGCGAGACTGGTGATGGAGGATCTCACAGATGTTCAGTTTCATGTCCTCCACAGACATTACATCTGTCTCCCTCGTCGAAACACCAAGTTCGACCTCGTTCTGTTTGAAGTGAGTTGGAGTGTCGACGGGGCTTTCACGGCAAGATTCGGCTGTATTGCGAGATGTTGGTTGCCAGCCTGCTCAGACGGACTGCGGAGGAGCAGATCTCCCTCCAACTTTTGACCGACACGGCAATGCTTTTATCGTCATCCGAAATGAACTCGTCGAGATTGGATTCGGAGCGAATGCTTTTGGAGTTGATGTCTGCGAAATCTTTTTTGCTGTTGATGCGCTCACTGTTGATCTCAGCGTCGTCCAGATACCAGCAGTGGGCAATGATGTCAGGATCGGCGACGATCAGGTCGGAGAAGAAGGAGTGCCAGATTTTGGTGTTGATGAGGTTGCTGGCGGAGGACACTTGGACGAGGGAGAACCGGAGGATCTCGTCGATGATTCCAATGTTCTTTGCGAAGATGACGAAGCACACAACAAGCGAGACGGTGAAGAAGATGACGCTCACAACTGGTTCGAGGATGCACACCACATTCAGTGAAAGCCCGTTCCGCTCCTCACGCTCCTCTTCGACGAGGTTCGAGTGACAAGATGCTCGTCGATTCTTCCGTGCTTTCTTCTTCCATTCTGGCGGCGTCGAGTGGAGTGTGTTTAACGATTCTTCGTGCCTGTCATGCTCTTCCCGTCAGTTCTTCCATTTCTCATGAACACCTGTTCGTACATTTCGGAAAGCCCCAAACAAGCCATGCAAGGTTGAAAACGTTCGCTGGGTCCTGTCTGTTTCTATTCCAGTTGTTGGAGGTTCATGCACAGCAGATTGTTCCATGTGATCGAGTTGTCTACAATCATTTTGGCATCGAATGTGTTTTTGTCGTTTTGCAGCTTTTCTTTGGTTCACATCTTCGAAGCCCTCATTCTCAACATTCGATGCACTGTCTGCCCTATCTGTCGCCGGGCTCCCCTTTTTTGTTCCATTCCTGCTGGATGTGGTTCATTGAAGACAGAATGTTCCAGATTGTCTCATCGTATTCGAAGAATGCGAGACAACTTGGAAGCGTGAGAACGACAAGCATATCAAGAACACTTTCATGGTGCGTTTATAGAAAGGAGAGTTGTGGGGGAGTCGGGCGAGAAGAGCCACGAAGTGTTTCACGGCCTTCGATTGACGGGCAGGACGCGGGAGGGGCTGAGATTCCGCTGTGATTCCTCCGACGGGAAAACACAACGTTGACGAGAGTTTCATGGACACGATGTCCCCTCGAATGTTGGTCAGGCTGGCATCTCGTCCTCTCAAGTTTCTTATTTTGGGGAGATAGACAGCTTAGAGAACGTTCTGGATGTGTCTTGAACTTGCAGGTGGAGGGAGGAGAGTGGCGAGGGATTTGTGTGTGTTGTCGTCTTCTTGAGATGGACAAAACGGTCTAATTTCAATTCCGAGCAGCGAAACAGGTGAGAGAGAATCCCATCATTTCCCGCAAACGAAACCATGAGGTGGTGCCAGAGCCCACAAATATCACACACGAACAGTACTTGTGGTCCAAAAGAAGTCAGAAACCGTTCGAGTCTTCGCAGGTTCCGGTCTGCTTCTACCATGCATATGGAAGGTTCGTGCCGAACAGGTTGTTCCATCTGATCGATTTCTCAACAATCGCTCTTCCGAAGTAATTATTTTGGTCGTTTCGCAGTTTTGCCTCAATCACATCTTCCATGCCCTCCATTCTCAGCATTCGATGCACTGTCTTCCCCATCTCTCGCACTTCTCCGCTTTGTTCGTTCCATTCCCGCTGGTGATTGTTCATTTCAATCAGAAAATCCCAGATTGACGAATCACGTTCGAAGAATGTCAGACAACTTGGTATTGTGAGAACGACTGGCATATGAAGAACGATTTCCATCGTCGGTTGATAATATGGAGATATTCGGACGAGGTGGGTGAGTAGCAACAGAAAATTCTCGGATTGCTCAGCATCGATGATCGAAAAGCGGTTCACGCACAAATGCCGAATATACTTCTCCGAAGGAACGAGAACTTGCTTCAAGATCGTATCATAAACAGCTTGTTGTCCATTCCCATCTTCAATTCCGAGTTTTTTGAGACAATTCGGAGTTGCGAGCCAGGTCGAACAGATGATGGTTTTCATGAGATTGATGTGGATATCGACTGCTTCGGCGAATGGAAGAGACAGTAGATTGAGAGATGGGATGAGTTGAGGGATCAGATCAGCTTTGACAAGGGCAAGGCGGCGTTTTGAGGATGCGTTCCGGATCAGACTTGCGAGCATCTCCATTGCTGGTGTGGTAATAGCTGGATTGGGTGAAGAAACGAGTATAAAAATGCACTGTACGAAGTTGGTCAATGAATCATCAGAGGGCGATGCAAGGCTGAAGAGAAAAGCATCTGTTGCGGATAGATCTCGTGGACGCACACATTTGAGAAGTTTCACAGCTTTGGCTTCCAACGAGGCATCAAGTGCAGGATGGGACTTCAACGTGGCAACGAGAGATCGAAATACAATTGCCTTTTCATTTTCAGATCCAGGATCGTCGTCGCTCCAATTCAGGAAAGGAGAACTATTCATTGAAAATGGCAACGAAGTAGACGACAGATCAGAGCGTTCTGTCTTTGAGGAAGGCAGTATTTTCTTGTCAATCTCGGTCATTCTGTTTGATTCAGCGAAAAAATGCTCGTTATGGGTCAGAAGAATGAATCAGTGAAACAAAGATAATGAGATGAAAGAATCGGTGAAAAGGAAGAACAAAGAATCAGATCATGAGGACTGAGATTAGCGATGAATCAAGAGGAAGTTAGGAGGGAGAAGGAGCAATTGATGAGATCAATTCGTTTCAAACGATGTCACAAAGACGTGGCAGGGTGGTTCCGGCATCACTTGTGTGCATGTCATGGTTTCGCTCTGTGCAAGGACACAACAAGAAGACTCCTGTCAGACTGACGAAAAAGCGCATCTTTTTCGACACACACGATGATGTGTCCATCAACTGTGGTCAACTCGTTCCAAACACAACGTCATCACTTACGAAGGACGAGGAGAGGCGAGCTGTGGACATCCTGACAAACGTATTTTTGGGAGAATTCAGGCGAAGAGGTTGGGAAATGCGAGTCTCCTCTGCATTCTCAGCCACCCAAAAGCCATCTTCCATTCGCCGACCACATTCCTCCCGTTTTGACGTTTCGGCCGGGTATCCATCATTCCTCCACCACATCCACAATCCGCCACTCATCCCAAAACGAAGAGGGACAAACGGTGATTGTGAGAAAGAAGGGCAGGACTGAACGAACACAATCATGAGTTGAGGAGAACGGCAGACGACCCGTCTCAAGACCCTCTCACAAACAGCTTGTTGCTCGTTCTCATCTTTGATTGTACCGCATGCGAGACCAGGTGGGGCGGCGAGACGAAGTGAGTCGACAATGATGGGAATGAGAGAAGGGTGGACTTCTTCTGCTTCTTCAAAGGAAAGAGACAGCCGATCGAGAATGATGACGAGTCGAGGCATCAGATCAGCTGCGAGGAGCGAACAGAGCAGCATCACATTTCTCAGCATCTCCATTGCAGGCGTGCACAACACACTCGCCCCGATGGAGGGTGCGCTGTGCCATCGTCCAGCCAGTCCAATTGGCTCACAGACTCGGCCTTGTCGTTCTTCACACGTCTTCCCATCCACAGCAAACAATCGACGAGAAGAACCTGCTTCAACAGTTTCATGGAAAGGTGTGGAATGGTTCGTCGGACATTCCTTGTGCATCCTTCGTCTTCCATCTCAGTTTGAGTCCACAACAGGAAGAGTAGTGTGAGCTGAGCAAAAGAATGACTCCTCTTCGCCTCCTGACCAGATCCATCCATCCACTTCGACGAACAGGAACAAAACTCCAGCAGTCCTGATCATGTGTGAAGACACTTCGGAGATTCCTGTTTCAGGAAATGCCACCGACGCATTGCCTTCCATAGACGAGGAGGGCGAGTGCGGACGTGAATTCAAAACAAAACGGAAATGGGGGCTGAGAATTGCTGTCGCTCTGTCAAGCGATCGGTTGTTACGAAGCGGGAGTCAGGGAGATGGAGTAATTCGGGGTTGATTCTTCGTTTTCGTATATTTTCAGAATGCTTGTTTTGGGACGATCCTGTGAGTGTGGTCGGCTTTTGTTGGGAAATGATGTGGACGATGGTTGCAATGAATAAAGTGTTAGATCCAATCGTTCTGGAAAACCAAACCATGAAGTGGCATTTGAGTCGAGAAAGGTCATACACCAACAGTGCTTGTGGTCCAAAAGAAGTCAGAAACATGTCGAAATGTTCGCTGGTTCTCGTCGGTTTCTATCGATGCTTTGGAAGGTTCATGCCCTGCAGGTTGTTCCATCGGATCGATTCGTCAACAATCAATCCCCCATAGGATGGCTTTCTGTTGGTTCGCAGCTTTTCTTCGCACACATCTTCAAAGCCCTCCATTCTCAACATACGAAGCACTGTCTTCCCCATTTGTTGATAATCACTCCTTCCAATTCTCCATCTCCGCTGGGCTTCGATCATGTGAAACAGAAAATGATAGATTGACGCAGCATTTTCGAAGAATGTGAGACAACTTGGGAGCGTGAGAATGACTGGCATATTCAAAACAAATTCCATCGTCGGTTGACAATAAAGAGACATTTCGAGGAGTCGAGGAAGAAGCGTCATTAATTCGGTAGATTGCTTACCATCGACGATCGAATACAGTCAGTCGGACTGTTGAGTAATTTGTAACCGGTCATGTCATTGTCGAAACTGTAGAATTCTTGTTTTCTTCGAAAATGAAAAAAGTACCAGACCTTAGTCAGTCTCGTGTATCACACTTCCACATCCTGTCAAAATTGATGGTCAGCTTTCCTAAAAACGATTCATTCACGTATGCTGATCAGATTGTTCGACTGTCGTGGTCATCGAATGCTGACGGGATAAAGAAACTAATCGAACTGGAAAAAACTTCGATACATGGAACGATCCCAAGACAACTCATCGCAGATATAGTGGGTTGTACACCATCGCAAGTCTCCCAAATTCGACACGGCTCTTACTACGTTCCAGTAGAGGAAAAGAAAAACAGCATACTATCACGAAAGCAGAAAGAAGAACTACTAAATTTGATCAAGGAGGACAGTTTGAGAGGCCAGCCATGGATCCCATCTCAAATATTTGATTGGGTTTCCGAAAAACCAATCGAACGGACATCAACCGAACTTTCCCATATGACTTTGTTCGGTTGAATTCGAAGGAGATCGCTCTTCATTCCACTGCTCCGATGACTTCTTCAAGAACGGCTGTAAGAATTCAAGACATCGACGAATATATGACACACCTCGAATCACTCATCAAAACGGTTCATCCACTTCTGTTCATCAACGCCGATGAGGTCGGCTATCAGCCTAAACAAGACTCGATTGGTCATTGCGTGGTTGGTGCTGTCGAACTTTCTGCGAAACCTCTTCATTTTCCAGTTCCGCAAACTGTCCCCGTTTCTCTGCGATGGCCGCGATCTCCCTTCATGGAAAAGCACTCCCCCTTCACTGTGTGTTGCGTGCTCCCATGGACGAGAAGGACTTAGAAAAGATGGGAATAATGGATGAGGACCAAATGGTGGTTGAGGAAAATGAGAAAGGAGGATTTACACAGGAGAAATTTGATAGTTGGTTGGAGAATGTTCTCCTTGACTACGTGACCGAACAGCGAACCATACTACGAAAGCCGAAAGCACCAGCTGTTCTCCTTGTGGACAACTCCAGTGTCCATCTTGGAGAAGCGGCTGAGCTGACTCTCTCAAATGCTGGTATCGCCCTCTACACTCCCACCGAATGCCACGCACTATCTACAGCCACTAGACTGCGTGACATTCGGTATCATGAAACGACAACTCTCACGTCTCAAATACGACGACAACTCGTCATCAATTGGTCGTTGTCTTCAGCAATTCTTGAGTGCATTTCAGTCAGCCACCACAGGAGAGAACATCAGAGCAGCTTTTCAGCGAGCGGGTCTGGAGGTCTTCTATGGGAATGATGGAGAACAATGCCGAGTGTCTCAATCCCGTTTTGAGGTGATTAAGGAAAACGTAAGATCGGACAACAAGGCCTGGGAGAGTCGAGCAAAGGAAGCAAAAGTAACTCTCAAACAAAAGAAGTTTGGTCTCCAGAACCACGAAGCCCCCTTCTAATACACTCTTTCCATTCATGAAACTTTCTCACAACTTCACGACTCTTTCAGTTTCTTTGTTTTTGTAAAACCGAGAAATCATTCAAGAATGAAGAATGGGGCTCGATTACGAGAGTTACAAATTACTCAACAGTCCGACCGACTGTATCGGTTCACGCACAAATGGCCAATATACATCTCCGATGGGGCGATAGCTTGTCTGGAGATTGTCTCGTGAACAGCTTGTGGTTCATTCTGATTTTGAATTTTGAGTCGATACAGTCCATCTGGAGTTGCGAGCCAAAAGGATTTGTTGATGCTTTTCATGAGATATATGTGGATATTGCCTGCTTCTGTAAATGAAAGAGACAGTAGATTGAGATTGTTGATGAGTTGAGGGATCAGATTAGCGTTAACGAGGGCAAGTCGGACTTTTGGTGAACTGTTCTCGATCAGAATTTTGAGCATCAGCATTGCAGCTGTGGTAATTGTTGTACTGGAAGAAGAGACGAGCACCACAATCGACTGTACGAAGTTTGTCGAAGATTTGTCAATGGTTCGCCCAAAGTTGCTGATGAAATCATCTGCCTTTTTTTCATCATCCGGTTGCACTGATTCCAGAAATTTCACTGCTTTCGCATCCAAAGATACATCAAGAACAGGCTTCAACTTCAATGTGGCAACGAGAGATCGAAAGACAACGGCTGTTTTACGTACAGATTTAAAAGGCTTTTCGGTCCAATTCAGGAACGGTGAGCAATCCATTGAATATCGAAATTGAGAGAAGGACAAATCAGAGCGTGCTAGACTCGAGGAGTTGGCTGTTTTATTGTCAATCGCGGTCTTTTTGTAGGATTCGGAGTTCAATCACTCGTTATGGGTCAGAAAACAATCGTGAGAAACAAAGAGTGTGAGATGAACTGCCCATCGTAAATGAAGAAATGAATCATCCAACTTCGATTGAAGGAATCCAGGAAGGAAGAAGAAGCCCTTTAACGGCAGAAATGAAGATTGGCATCAGTCTGTTGAGAGACGACGAACGAACCAAGTCAACAGTGAAGACCCGGCACAACATCCTTCACAGATCGAGCCATTCAATCAGAATCCCCAAAGATCATTCCAAACCTCCAGATATCCCGACAAGGAAGATGAGAAAGTGTTGAACTCACAGCTCGAATAAAACGACGCTTTCAATCGAATCGTCGGCTTTCTCAACAGCCTGTCCTGCTGTGCGAGATTCCTCCTTCGGAGAGGCGGCTCATGAATGAAGATGTGCAGGCTTCTGATTTGATCCCAGTGATCCCAGTCGGATCTGATGTCACCAAATACCTACAATACCATTTCGTTTCTTTCATTTCAAAAAAGTCTTCTTATATATGATATTTGAATGGAAAAAAGAGTAAAAAGGAAAATGGTCACTTCATAGATGATGAAAATGCGAACTTTGGGTTCTGATGATTTCGTCAGTTCTTACTCAAAAATCACAAAAACAAATCGCAAATGCGTTAGTATGCGTAATTTGATGGGATTTACTCACTGATTTTAGTCAATGAAGGGAATACATCGAAAATAGAAATGTTGGTGAATTTGATCGTGTGTGTTTTTGGGAAATAAGAGCTAACTGAACGATAGAAGAGTAATATGTGAAAACAAGAAGTGAATTGAACATCATAGATGAAGTGATAATGTGAAAATCTCAAAGAAAAAGAGTTGAGATTTGATCTCAGTTAAAATTTGGGGACTGACATCAATTGATGTCAGTTTTACCTGTTTTGATGCCACCACTCAGATGCCTGAAGATGTGTGTTGGTTTTTGTCGGTTTCGATTCCTGTTCTTGAAGGCTCATGCCCAGCTGGTTGTTTCATCTGTTCAGAAAGACGTGTCGTCACCGACGAGACAGCTGAAGCGATCAGAAGCGAGTGTCGACCACGCTGGAACTTGACTCGCCACTGTCGTCATCCATCCAAAGTGTACATTGTTCAGTCCAACCAAGTTCCTCAACACCATCCAGTTCGACACATCTCCTCCTCCCCAATCTCCTTTGCGATCGGTCAGCAGCCCTCCTTCGACAATGTCCACCGAGTCTTCCATTCTCATCTGTCGAAGAAAGACCTTCACCGACTCGCATTGTTCTCCATCGCTCATGTTCTGTTCTAGCAACATCGTGACTGTCAAAACAGAAACTGGAGTCGACACGTCGGAGTGTGAAGTAGATTCATGGCTCGAGAAAGGAAGGAAGACGGACAGCGCACAAAAGAGGGTGAGAGTCGGTGGGAGGACGGGATAGATTCTGGCACGGCGGGGAAGAACAACCCCAAACGAAGAAGATGGGAGATCGCTGAGTGTGCACAATTCAACGGATTGGCTGAGTTCGAGTCTTCGCTGTTCCTGTTTGATCCAAAATACGTCGTGGAAGGTTCATGCTCAGCGTGAGATTCTGAATGATGGAACAGTTTGTCACTTTCTGTCCATTCCATCCTGTTTCACTGTTGAGCTGCCTTGGTTCTGCCACATCATCTGCTATTGGAGGGGTGAGTGTGTTGATCCTTCACTCTCGACAGCCCTCTCATCGTCTGCTCCGGTTCCTACTTCGTCATCTGGTGCAACTCGACAGGGGCTTCGCTGTCCCCAGCTGTCCTTCCAATCACCACACAGCACCAGTGCATGAACTCAGCGACCGGAACGATGTCATGTGCACTCAGCTCGACTCGTGGTCACTGCAGAAACGATATGGCAAGTCGCGATGGCGGTCGTGTCGGTGTTCTGCTACTCTGTCTGTACACCAGCGTGTTCGCTTGGGCTCCTTCCCCTCAAATCAGCCAACAGTAATCACGTCCTTCCCTCAGGTGCGGTCGGGGTCGAGTCGGGCGAAGAGTGAGGGGACAGCGTGTGGTCAGTTGCTGTGTTGGCGAGAGGGATGAAAAGCGACTCCGAGCTTCGTCTGCCGCGATGAAGAAAGGTGGAGAGATGTGGGGGAGGACAGTCGCGCACTTTCTCATCTTCAATCTCTCCCTCACATCCATATCAGGACAACGCGTTCTGTTTGTCCACCATTCGGCCACTTCGAGTTCCTCCGCAGCTCTTCCTCGTTTCCATCTCACACTTCTCCATTCAACGCATCCTCGCTTGCCTTTCGATTCTTCTTCCTCCATCTCTCTCTTCCAACTCTCGCCCACAAAACTCGACTTCTGAGTCCTGATCTTTTTCGTCATCGCTGTGTCGTTTCTCGTCACTTCTTCGTTCTTGCTATACATCTCAACTTCACGAGTATGTCCACATTGACGCATTGGATTCCACAACGGAGCAGTGCGAGGAGCGCGAGAGTGGCGGCGAAGGAGAAGGAAAGTGTGGTGACCATCGAGCGAGACTGGCGAGAGAGAAGCCAAATCGGTCAGGCAAACCAAACCATGAGGTGATGCCAGAGCCGACAAAGATCACACACAAAAAGTGTTTGCTGTCCAATAAAGGTCAGAAACAGGTCGAAAGAGACGCTGGTTCTGGACTGTTTCTATTCCTGTTCCGGAACGTTCATGCCTAGAAAGTTGTTCAATTCGATCGATTTGTCAACAATACCACCTCCGATGTCCCCGTTCTTGTCATTTAGAAGCGTTTCCTCCATCTCATCTTCGATGCCCTCCTTTCTCAACATTCAATGGATTGTTTTCCACATCTTTCGCTCATCTCCTTTTGTTTTGTTCCATTCCTGCTGGGCATCGATCATTTCCCACAGAAAATAATAGATTGAGTAATCATTTTCGAAGACTGTGAGAAAATTTGGGATCGTGAAAACGACTGGCATATCAATGATGAAATCCATTGTTGGTTGAGAACACGGACATATTCGGAGGAGGTGGACAATGAGATCCCTAATATAAAAGGATATCTCACCGTCGACGATCGAAAAGCGGTTGACGCACAAATGGCCAATATACTGCTCTGAATGTTTCATCACTTGCTTCAAAATAGTATCATGAACAACTTGATGTTCATTCTGATCTGTAATTTTGAGTTGCTCGAGTCCATCCGGAGTTGCGAGCTTGAGAGAAGACCTGGCGATATTCATGAGATGGAGGTGGATATCGACTGCTTTTGCAAAAGAGAGAGACTGTGGATTGAGATTGATGATGAGTTGAGTGATCAGATCAGCTTGGACGAGGGCAAGGAGGACTTCTGGTGAAATGGTGGCGAGCAGTCTTTGGAGCATCTCCATTGCTGCAGTTTTGATGACATGACTGGCAGCAGAAACGAACACCACAATGGACTGTACGAAGTCTGGAGAAGAGTTACCAGAACTCGATTGAAGGCTGTTGAGAAAAGCACCTGTTAATGATTGAGTTCGTGGATGCACTGATCTGAGAAGTTTCACTGCTTTTGTTTCCAGTGAGTCATCAAGTTCAGGCTGTAACTTCAATGTCGCAATAAGAGATTGAAAGACAACGGCTCTTTCGTGTTCAGAGCCTAACTTTTGTTCGCTCCAATTCAGGAAAGCATCACAATCTAGAGAACATGAAAAGCAGTGTGAAGAGATACCAAGGCAAGGAGAATCAGGGGATGGGTTAATCGTCAAGTCAATTGCTGTCATTTTGTCGGATTCGGAATGCAATCGCTCGTTATGGATCAGAAAACAATTTTGTTCAATAAAGAGAGTGAGATGAAATACTTGTTGTAAAGGAACAAAAAAATGAGCCGACAAAGATTGAGATCATCCATGAAGGAAGAGAAAGACAGTTAACAACCAAAACGAAGGTTGGGATCATTTCGACTAATAACAGAATTGTACTGCCCCCCAACAATCGTGACAACACATGCAAGTATTGCTTTCCAGGAACTTGTAGCGCGAGAGAGGCAGCGAAGGAGAAGGAGAGACTGGCGAGAGAGAATCCCAATCGTTCCCGTAAATCAAACCATGAGATGATGCCAGAGCCGACAACGATCACAGATAAACAGTGGTTGTCATATGGAGGTCAGAAATTGGTCGAAATGTTCGCTGATGCTTGTCTGTTTTTACCGAGGTTGTTGGAGGTTCATGCCGAGCTGGTTGTTCCATTCGATTGATTTGGCAACAATATGTCTTCCGTAGTCTCCGGTTTTGTCGTTTTGCAGCTTCTCCGCCATCACATCTTCGATACCCTCCATTCTCAGCATTTGATGGATTGTTTTCAAAATCTGTCGCTCTTCTCCTTTTGTTTTGATCCATCCCCGCTGGGAAGTGTTCATTTCAATCAGAAAAATCCAAGTTGTGTCTTCAATTTTGAAGAATGAGAGACAACTTGGGATCGTGAGAAATAGGGGCATTGCTTGTGCTTTGTACGAACAACCATCAGCATGCACCACACCGAGTGTGATGAGGGGAGTGGGAGGGTGTGGGTGGTGAGGGAGAGGCAGAGGGGAGTGGGAGGGTGTGGGTGGTGAGGGAGAGGCAGAGGGGAGAGGGAGGGTGTGGGTGGTGAGGGAGAGGCAGAGGGGAGTGGGAGGGTGTGGGTGGTGAGGGAGAGGCAGAGGGGAGAGGGAGGGTGTGGGTGGTGAGGGAGAGGCAGAGGGGAGTGGGAGGGTGTGGGTGGTGAGAGAGAGGAAGAAGGGAGTGGGAGGGTGTGGGTGGTGAGGGAGAGGCAGAGGGGAGTGGGAGGGTGTGGGTGGTGAGAGAGAGGAAGAAGGGAGTGGGATGGTGTGGGTGGCGAGGGAGAGCAAGAGGGGAGTGGGAGGGTGTGGGTGGTGAGAGAGAGGAAGAAGGGAGTGGGAGGGTGTGGGTGGTGAGAGAGAGGAAGAAGGGAGTGGGAGGGAGTGGGTGGTGAGGGAGAGGCAGCAACGTCGGATGTGTCGGTGTTTAGTTCGTCTGGCCTTCTGCACGCCGCATTGTTCGCTTGTGTTGCCTCCGCTCAAGTCAGCCAACAGCAATCTCGTCCTTCCCTCGAGTCCGGTCGGGGTTGGCTTTGGCGAAGTGTGAGGGAACAGCGTGCCATCAGTTGCGGTGTCGTCGGCGAGAGTAACGAAAAGCGACGTAAAGTTTCGTTTGCAGCGGTGGAGACAGGCAGAGAGATGTGCGGGAGGGGAGTCGTGCACTTTCGTCTCTTTCTCCTTTTTTCCTTCCTATATCAACCAATCGTCACAATCGATCTATCGAGCAACACATTGCATTCCACAAACGAGGAGAGTGAGAGTGGTGGCGAAGAAGGTGAGTGTGGCGTTCATCGAGCGAGACTGGCGAGAGAGAATCCCAATCGTTCCCGCAAACGAAGCCATGATGTCATGCCAGAGCCGACAAAGATCACACAATGACACATGGAGTGAGCGAAGGCGACGATGTGAGGTGAGTCCTGTCAGAAGTGCGGTCATTGCAGAGACGATGTGAGAAGCCGCAGTGTCGGAGTTCCGTTTGTCTGTCCTTCTGCACGCCGTCGTGTTCGCTTGTGCTCCTTCCCTTCACGTCAGCCAGCAGCAGTCTCGTCCACCCCTCGAGTGCGTCTGGTGGTGGCTGTAGCGAAGAGTGAGGTGACATCCAGTCATCAGTTGCGGAGCCGTCGGCGAGTGCAACGAAAAGCGACACAAAGTTTCGTCATCCACTGCGGACACAGGCAGAGAGATGTGCGGGAGGGGAGTTGTGCCGTTTCTCCGCATTGGCTCGCTTCTTCACCACTCCTCTTTCCTCTCTCCCTCACTTCCATGTCTGGAGGATCTGTCCTGCTTGTCCACCATCCAACCACTTCGAGTTTCTCCCCGCTCCTTCTCCTTTGATGCGCGCCTTTCTGGTTCATCACATGTTTGTTTGCCTTTCTTCTGTTTTACCTCGATCTCCGATTTCCACTTTTCCAACTCTTGCCATCAAAATTCGATTGCGGAGTTCTGATCCTTTTCGTCATCGCTGTTTCGTGTCTCGTCTCTTCTTCGTTCTTGCTGCACATCTCAACTTCACGAGTATGTCCACATTGACGCATTTGATTCCACAAACGAGCAGTGCGAGAGTGAGAATGGCGGCGGAGGAGAACGAGAGTGTGGCGATCATCGGGCGAGACTGGCGAGAGAGAATCCCAATCGTTCCCGCAAACGAAGCCATGATGTGATGCCAGAGCCCACAAAGATCACACACAAACAGTGTTTGATGTCCCAAAGAAGCCAGAAACAGGTCAAAACGATCGCTGGTTCTTGTCTGTTTCTATTCCTGTTTTGAAAGGTTCATGCCCAGCATGTTGTTCAAATCAATCAAATATGCAACAACATCACCTCCGATATCTCCCTTCAGGTCGCTTAGTAGTGTTTCCTCAATCACATCTTCGAAGCCCTCTATTCTCAAAATTCGAGTCACTGCCTTCCACATCCATTGCACTTCTTCCCTTTGATTGTTCCATTCCTGCTGAAGATCCATCATCAAATACAGAAAAGACCAGATTGAGAGATCATCTTCGAAGAAGGTGAGACAACTTGGAATCGTGAGAAAGAATGGTATATGAAGAACAAATTCGATTATCGGTTGATAATCGGAACATATTCCGAGGAGTGTGGCGAGGAGTTCCAGAAAAGACTTGGATTGGCTTCCATCGATGATCGTAAAGCGGTTCATGCATAAATGACAGATATACTTCTCCGAAGGAATGAGAACTTGCTTCAAGATCGTCTCACGAACAGTTTGTTGTTCATTGAGATCATAACTTATAAAATTCCTGAGACCATTCGGAGTTGCGAGCCAGACAGTCCAGTTGATGCTCCTCATGATGTAGATGTGGATATCGACTGCTTCGGTGAATGAAAGAGACAGTGGACTGAGAGTGCTGATTAGTTGAGGGAAAAGATCAGCTTTGACGAAGGCAAGTCGGACTTTAGCTGAACATGTCCAGATTAGACTTCTGAGCATTTTCATTGCTGCTGTGGTGATTGCTCGATTGGGTGAAGAAATGAGTACTGCAATGGACTGGATGAGGTTTGTCAAAGATTCATCAGAACTCGAAGCAAAACTCCCGAGAAAAGCATCGGCTGATTCATCATTCTCCGGAGTTACATGTTTCAGAAATTTTACCGCTTTCGCTTCCAGGGAGGCATCAAGAACAGGCTGGATCTTCACTGTTGCAACGAGAGATCGAAAGATAATGGTTTTTTCGTCTTCAGATTCAAGATCTTCTTCGCCCCAATTCAGGAACGCTGAGCAATCCATTGAAAATGGAAGCCAAGGAATGGACATAGTAGAGTGCGTAGTAGATGAGGAGGTGTTGATCTTCGAATATAATCCAGTCATTCCTTCAGATTCTGAATTCAGTCACTCGTTATGGGTTAGAAAACAATCGTGAGAAACAAAGAGTATTAGATGAACGGTCCATCGCAAACGAATAAATAAATCAGCCAACGAAGATACTCGATGAATCAAGAAGGAAGAAAATGATTGTTAACGACAGAAATGAAGGTTGACATCGGACAGTTGATAAACAACGAATGAACCAAGTCGACAGTTAATACCCGGTACAGCATCTGCCACTGTTCGAGCCATCCAAGCAGAATCCACAAAGACCATTCCGAAACCTCTCGATGTCCTGACGTGGAAGACGATCATCTGAAGCTCTCGAATGTGCACACACAGCGCGAATCAAACGTCATTCTCAATCGAATCGTTGGCTTTCTCAACAACCATTCCTTCTCAGAGAGACTTCACTTTCGGAGACTCTCAGACCACCTGAAGGTCGAGGTGGTCAGTGGATTTGACAATTAGCATAAAGGGTCGGATCTATTCCCTCGAAACATCAATAACGATTCTTCCAGCCAGGGTTCATTGAACTATCTTTCTTGGGTTTTTTCTGCTTTGACATGTATTCCGGGCCTCAATCCGCTTTGTCTCTCTCTGAAAGATTAACGGACAATGTGAAGCCATTCCATCCCACCAATCGTCGGGTGAATCCCTTTCTAAATCTTGATTCAGCAGAGATTTTTGCGGCCGTGAAGATTTACGTGATTGAGCATGTTTCAGACAATGATTCGAATTTCCAGAACCTCGATGTTTTCTCAACCAACATGATCTTCTGTCTCAATCGAACATTACCCTCCTTACCCGATTATCTGGACATGTATCCATTTTTCTTCTATCCTCATATGTTTGTTCATTCTAGTCTTATTTCACAGATGAATTGCTCTCCACTCTGTTTCATCGTCGCCCTGATCTACATCACTCGTCTGGAACGATCAGGCTCAGTCATTCTAACCTCACAAAGTGCTCATGCTCTCCTTCTCACATCGTCTGTCAGCTCATATTTCTCTCATTTCCATCGTTTCAATCGTCTTCAATCGATCATCTTTATTCGTCAGGATCGTCATCACCGCCAAATATCTCGATGACCTATTCTATTTCAACACATACTACGCCCATATCGGCCGGATTGATTTTCAAGAGCTCAACCAAATGGAACTCCAGTTTCTATCACTTATGTCTTACTCCCTCGGTGTTTCACCGTCGTCATGTGAGAACTTCTACATCAACATGCAGAATATAATCAATCCTTTGAGTCCAGACACTTATAAACTTCAAGAATCTCGAGGTTTTTCGTCCGTTTTCTTAACTCCGGATCAATTATCTCTTTCTAGTCCTCTCCCCCATCACCCAGACCAGTTGGAAGACCTCTCAACAAATGCCGTCGAAGCGGTTGAATGCGCTCTCAAAGGGCTTTGTTCCTGCACATCGTCGGGAGGAGGAAGAACGGAAACAGAGACAGACTATGGAACAAAGGGAAAGCTTCCGAATGCGCGCAGAAGACCGAAACGTTCTTGCTTCGGACAAGTTTTACAGTTTTGTGGATTTTCCATCGCTTCGTCTCTCCTGGGAGTTGGAAAAGACTCATCGAACACAACTCCCTCCCATCTCGCAGCTTAAGCCAAAACAATGCTTCTTTGGCCCAGCATCTGCCCCTCCTGCCCAATACTGTATCCGAGTTGCCCAGAATCCTAATCTTGTGGAGCTTTTGTCATACGATTCAAGCGACACCAAACAACCCATTTCTGCAATTCAGGTTCAGCTGGCAACCCCCACTCCATCACTCCCAAATATTAACGTAGATTTGCGTCAACCTGTTCATTTTAATCCTCCCAGACTCGTTGAGGGTCATTCGGTTGACCGATCCCAATCGGATCTGGTCTCAACTCAACGAAGGGAACCTCCGCATCTTACAATCTCACCCATTACCTCCATTGGACGGTCCTCACCTCAAATTACACTCATCCACTCCTCTCCTCCACCGTCACTGACCATCCCATATTCAGACACCACTCAATCGTCCCATCCTCGACAGATAAGCCTGTATCCCACCCCATCACTTGTATCCATCCCCACAAATGATATTTCGCGGGAAGGACGTGATTCTAAACGGAACGCCCCGCTCATCGCCAATCCACCTGTCGCTGAAGCTGTTGTCATCCTCGAAGGGAACTGTGCCCAATCGCTGCTGGAAAAGGATGATGAAACAAAGGACACCAATAAACGACGAACAGAATCGGATAGAATCGAAAACAGACTGAAGGAAGAAATGCAGCGATTGAGGGAAGAGGAGGAACAAAGAATATCAAGAATTTCCAGCGAGCGGAATGGAAAGAAGACGAACAGCTCACTCCCTGAATGGCGGGAACAGATGGATACTGTTCTTAAACTCAACCAGGACAGACCCACAGAACCGGCGATCAACGACGAAACTGAGGAAGAAAGAAGATACAGACTCGCCAAGAAACGAGCCAAGAAACTCAAAATTCGGAAAAAGCTTGAAACATTCCCATATCCTTCCTATCCACCCCAACACTCCATCGTCCCAAAACAAACTCCACTACTCCCCTCGCCTCCGGTCTCTCCTTGCCCTCCACTGGTCTCCACTCCATCCACTCCCCAAACAGTCAGCCTCTCACCGATCACTTCACAGCAGCCACAGAGTCTGCAACACTCACCAAAGACGACCAAAGTATTCATGATTCCCGTCCACGATCCACCACCGATCACTCTTCATCCAGCAAGATATCCTGGAATCTCTGCTGATTTGAACAAAACCTCTTCATTTCAGGATAAACAAAACGAATCTTCTTCACCGATTTCGATCGAACCACAACCTGTCTCCCTGGAATCCGCCCAACCAAATTCTCCCCCAATTCTCTCGCCTACTCATCAAACTGATTTGCGAAAATCAAATTCTGTTTCTCCAAGCGATATAAAGCTTAATTTTGGAGAACGAAGATTTGAAGTTCCAACTGAAGGCCGAGCTCGACAAATCGGAAGATATGGAAGAATTCAAATTATATCCACCGAAACCCCCAAAACTCAACATTCTCGCCCATCGCCTCCCCACCCCTCATCCGCCACATCTCACGACCGACACCATCACTCTCACACTCATGCAAAGTATGGGAAGCATCTCAACCCAACATCAAACCCCCATCCGCTCAAAGGGACTGGCCTTCTGCCGGCGCCGGTGATTCTTCCTCCTTCACTCGACAGTGTTGGTGTGATCAGCCCGAAACACACACTTGCTCAAAGTAATGCGAGAAGTGTTGCATCAGTTCTGTCAGGAAAGGATCAGACTCGTTCATCTGTTGAAGTTCCTCACCCAAATGACACTGTGGATCGAGCTGTCACACTCACACTCACAACAAAACAGAAAAACGAAGAAGTTCATCTCAGTCCCAACCAACCGGACGACCACTCTCCGCTCTCTCGCCCTCCCTCTTCTCATCCCGTCGACAATCTCGGCCCTCTCCTCCACGCCCCACCGACAGTCAAGTCGATCATTCCACAGTCGTCGGTTGCTGCCAGCGAACCTTTGTGTGCCACTCCAAATGTCGATGCGAGTTTTCGGAAGGGGACGATCGAAAAAGAGAAAAGGGAAAATCAACGTGGAGACTTCAGGTCCATCAGTGTCGGGGATTAACTTGTTGCGTGGATACTCATTGCATTGTTGAGTGAAATTCTGTTGATTTTACTTTTTAATTCAAACTTTTGGGACCTAAATGAATATTTTCCCTTTGTTGTTCATCTTTTCACCTAGTTGCGTGTCGTATCCCATTTTGAAACGTTCCGAAACAGTCATCTTCCTTCTCTTGGTGATCTTCTCTACTGGGATTGCTTTTTGTTGAGTGTTTGTTCTGACCCATAACGAGTGTGATTTGACCAGTCTCAAAACGAATGACCGAGATTGTCAAGAAACCAAACACTTCCTCATGTAAAGCACACTCTGACTTGTCCTCCCGTCCATTTCTATTTTCGACGGATTGCTCACCGTTCCTGGATTGGAGGTGGTACAAGCGGCTTGAAACTGCAATTGAAAAGACCGTTGTCTTTCAGTCTCTCGTTGCCACTGTGAAGTTGCAGCCTGAGCTTGATGCCTCGTTGGAGGAGAAAGCAGTGGAACTTCTGAAATCAGTGAAACCGAAGGATAAAGAAATCGCAGATGCTTTTCTCGGCAGCCTTGGGCAAACCACTGATCATTCTTCAACAGACTTCGTACAGTCCATGGTGGTACTCATTTCATCGCCCAGTCAAGCAATCACCACAGCAGCAATGGAGATGCTGAATTTTCTGTTCTTGTTCTGTTCCCCTAAAGACCGACTTGCCCTCGTCCAAGCTGATCTGGTCCCTCAACTCATCACCACTCTCAACCCACAGTCTCTTTTCTTTGCAGAAGCACTCGATATTCACATCCACCTCATGCGTATCTTCAAGTCTTCTCTCTGGCTCGCAGCTCCGGATGGACTCGAGCAACTCGAAATTCAAGATCACTATGAACAACAAGCTGTTCGTGAGACGGTTTTAACGCAAGTCCTGTCACCTTCGGAGAAGTATATTTGGCATTTGTGCGTGAACAGATTTTCGATCATCGATAGAAACCAATCCACTACTTTTCTAATGCTACTCACCGGACTCCTCGAAATATCTCCATATTATCAGCCCACAATGGATTTTGTCCTTCATATGCCTGTCGTTCTCACAATCCCGAGCTGTCTCACATTTTTCAAAGATGATCACTCAAGCTTCTCTTTTCTGACTTCGATGAACCACGTTCAGTATGTTTGGAACAAAACAAAAGGAGAAGAGGGACAGATTTTGAAAACAATCCATCAAATGCTGAAAATGGAGGGCTTCGAAGAAGTGATGGAGGCAAAGCTGCAAAACGACCGAAAGGAACGCTATGGAAGAATGATTGTTCGCAGATCGATTAACTGGAACAACTTGCAGGGCACGAACCTTCCAGAACAGGAATAGAAACAGACAAGAATCAGCGTCTCTTTCGACCTGTTTCTGACCTCTATTGGACAATAGACACTGTTTGTGTGTGATCGCTGTCGACTCTGGCATCACCTCATTGTTTGGTTTGCCGAACGACAAAGATTCTCTCTCGTCAGTTTCGCTCGATGGTCGCCACACTCTCCTTCTCTTTCGCCACTCTGACCCTACTCGCAAGTGAACGGCCGTGCTTGCATGCGTTGTCACGATTGGTGGGGGACATGACAATTCTGTTCTTCGTCGAAATGATACCAACCATCGATTTGGTCGTTGACTGTCTTTCTCCTCATTCATGGATGATCTCAATCTTCTTTGGTTGATTTTTTTTGTTCATTTGCGATGGGCCATTCATCTCACTCTCTTAATTGCACATGATTGATTTCTGATCCATAACGAGCGATTGAAATCCGAATCCGACAAAATGACAGCAATTGACATGACGATTAACCCATCCCCTGATTCTCCTTGCCCAGATATCTCTTCACACTGCTTTTCATGTTCTCTAGATTGTGATGCTTTCCTGAATTGGTAATACAATCGAAATGATACAGAACACGAAAAAGCCGTTGTCTTTCGGTCTCTTGTTGCGACAGTGAAGTTCCAGCCTGAACTTGATGACTCATTGGAAACGAAAGCAGTGAAATTTCTGGAATATGTGACTCCTGATCATCAAGATTCAGCAGATGCTTTTCTCTCCAATTTTGCGTCAATTTCTGATGATTCTTCGACAGAATTTATACACTCCATTGTGATGCTTCTTTCTTCATCCACTCATGTCATCACCACAACAGCAATGAAGATGGCCGAAACTCTGATATGCTTCTGTTCAGCAGAAGTCCGACTTGCCCTCGTCCAAGCTGATCTTATCCCTCATCTCATCAACTCTCTCAATCTACAGTCTCTTTCATTCTCAGAAACAGTCGATATCCACCTCCATCTCATGAAAATCATCTTGAATTCTTTCCGTTTCGCAACTCCGTATGGTCTCGAACAACTCGAAATTGAAGATTACAACACACAACAAGCTGTTCACAAGACGATTTTTCAGCAAGTTGTGGTACCTTCGGAGCAGTATATTGGTCATTTGTGCGTGAACCGATTTTCGATCGTCGATGGAAGCCAATCCTATTCTTTTCTGGATCTCCTCGCAACCATCCTCCAAATATCTCCTTCTTATCAACCGACGATGGAATTTGTTCTTCGTATGCCAGTCTTTCTCACAATCCCGAGTTGCCTCACATTCTTCGAATATGATCGCTCAATCTGGGATTTCCTGTGGGAAATGAAGTATATTCAGCAAAAATGGAACACAGCAAGAAGAGAAGTGCGGCAGATGTGGAAAACAATCCATCGAATGTTGAGAATGGAGGGCATCGAAGATGCGATTGAGGAAAAGCTGCAAAACGACGAACATAAATACTTCGGAAGAGAGATTGTTCGCGAAGCGATTGAATGGAACAATCTGCTGGGCATGAACCTTCTGAAACTTTGATAGAAACAGACAAGAACCAGCGAACGTTTCGACCTATTTCTGACTCCTTTTGGACAACAAACACTGTTTGTGTGTGATCGTTGTCGGCGCTGGCATCACCTCATGGCTTCGTTTGCGGGAAAGACTGGTATTTTCCCTCGCCAGTCTCGCTCGATGATCGCCACACTCTCCTTCTCCTTCATCTCAACTTTCGCTCTGCTTGTTTGTGGAATGTGGTGAGCGGATGGAGGGATCGATTGTGACGATTGGTTGATATAAGACGGAAGAACGGAGACGAGGAAAATCGACGCAGCGATGACGGAAAAGATCAGGACACGGAAGACAATTTAAGAAAGCGAGAGTCGGAAGAGTGGAAGAGAGGGGGCCGACTATATCTCATCAAGCATTCCATCTATATCTCATCAAGTTTTGATCAAGGGTTTACTCTTTCCCTTAATAGTCTTTTTTCACCGACTGAATCTCCTGTTTTTCAGACTCAACACATCATTCTTATCTTCATCTCACTGTAATTCTCTCTATTTTCAACATTTTTGGTGGAATAAAACTACTTCTGTTGTTTCAAACAAACTGTGTTGATCGAACCATTGATTGTTTCTTTCCTTCTTCGAGAATCAGGAACTGTGGTCTCATCTTCGTTTTCTCGAAGTTTATGGACTAGTTCTATGTGCAACATCTCGATACCGATGTGAAATGACGCGTGTTTTTACCGTCTACAATAGACGCTGGCGACTTCATGCTTTCAGAGCCTGACTGTCTTGAAGGAGTGGTTGTCACAAAGCCCAGCGATCGTCGTCCGAAGACACCCACAAGCAGCACTCTCCAGTTGGACACCGTCGCTAAGAACGTCTTCGCCGACCATCCGAACATGAAGCTGTATCGAGTCCTGATCGCTCTCCACACAACCTTTAATCTCCCCCCTGGCGAATATACGCTTGTTTGCCAGCTGCTTGGTTCAATTGTGGCTGTCCTTTTCCGCGCTGAGTCGATGGAACAGTCGCTGCTGCTGCCAGACTCGGAGGAGACGATCTCGATTGGGAAGATCGACAAACTGCATCTGCACACCATGTATGCCGACGAGGCGATGATGAAGGAGTTCTTGACAGAGGCGCAAAGGGTCTGGTCTTTCTTCGTATTCATTTTCTGGTTGTCTATCACTCTCTCCAAAGACCGTCCGAAGTGTCTGTCTGACAGGCGTTCATCAATTCCGCAACACTCTTTGTCAAGCTCTCCCGACACGTGCCATGCACGACCAGATGGCCGACGTTCCACTCACCCCCACTCGTCCTCGCACTGTCGCCACAAACGTCAGAGGCACTCCACAATGCAACACACGAGCTGGCTCGTCGATGTCGATTCGATCCAAAACAGCGATGAGAAACAAACGAGGAACAAGATCGGCGACGACCCTATCTCGCAACTCAAAATGACAGTTGTCTTCACCCATCCTCGTTCTCGCTCCCACCGAAGAAGTTGGATGAGGTTCCGATGTGGCACTGCACTTCTGTGCTGATCCCCCATCTCTCGTTCTTCACATGCAAGCCACTGCCCGAAGACTGGATTCTGCTGCTTCCGCAGAACAAGGCGTCGCAGGACAGAGAATTGCGGATATTTTAACGGACGGGACAAGATTGGACGGAGCGATCGGGGATGTACGACGAGGATGACGACACACACACAGATTCAGCCTACATCGAAGTCGAAACAGAGTGGACAGATGAGTTGCTAGGAGGTTTTTGATCATTTGAAGGAGAAAGACGAGATAGAGAGGAAAGAGATTGGAGAAGGAGCCTGAAGAGTGTCTTGTTCTATTTGACCAATAATTTTTAACTTTTTTACGAAAATTGTTTCAATCCCGCAAAAACAACCGATAGGAGACCAGCTGTCACGATGTCTAATGTTCAGAATGAAACAATCAATGGCTCGATCAACACAGTTTGTAAGAAACAACAGAAGGGGCTATATTCCACCAAAAATGTTGAAAATAGAGAGAATTACAGTGAGATGAAGAGAAGAATGATGTGTTGAGTCTGAAAAACAGGAGAGTCAGTCGGTGAAAAAAGACTATTAAGGGAAAGAGTAAACCCTTGATCAAACCTTGATGAGATATAGATGGAATGCTTGATGAGATATAGTCGTTCCCGGAAGAGAGAGATGGAGGAAGAAGAATGGAAAGACAAGCGAGGATGAGTGGAGTGAGAGGAGGAGAAAGAAGGGGAGGATGAGTGGAGGGAGAAGGGTGTCGGAAGGAAAGGAGATGGGAAGGGGAGCATGTGTTGAACGGAACAGTCGAGAGGAAGACGTGGAAGAGCTGCGAAAACAACTCGAACTGGCCGAATGGGGGATAAACTGAACGCATCCTCCTCATTTCGAGCTGAGGGTGAGAAGGAAGAGGAGAAATTGCGCGACTTTCCTCCACCACGTCTCTCCTCCTTTCTTCACCGCGGTTGACGAAACTCAGAGTCGCTTTTCGTCGCTCTCGCCGACGACACCGCAATTGATGGCACGCTGTCCCATCAGCATTCGCCCAAGCCAACCCCGACCGCACTCGAGGGAAGGACGTGATTGCTGTTGGCGGACGTGAGGAGAACCAGCACAAGCGAACACAACGGCGTGCAGATGGACCGTCCGACAGAACGCCGACACAGCCGCCATCACGACTTACCATCTCGTCTCCTCTGTGACCACGAGTCTGGTCGGACACACATGACATCGTCGCCTTCGTTCACTCGATGCGTCGGCACTGTCTGGTTACTGCAAGGACAGCTGATATCACTGGAGTCCCTGTCGAATGAACAACAGAACATGAACCAACAGCAGGAGCGGAGGATAATCAGGATATCGATGGTGAAGAGAAGGGAGGTGTTGATGAATGAGTTTTGAAGGGAGTGATAGTGGAGAACAAGGGAGTGGTGTTGTCGGTGAAGGAGAGGCAGGCTCAGTCATGTGGAGGGTTGGAGGAGAGGATGGGATTGGGGGAGGGGTTGAGAGTGAAGAGTGAAGAGTGGGGAGTTTGGACATTTGGAGATGGTTGTGTCTGAGACTGATGAAATGGAGGACATGGCTCTCAAGAGAGAAGAAGAGACGAGAGCGAGAGAGGGAGTGTGGATGGAGGAGATGGTGGGTCTTCGATGGAACGAGGATAATTTAAAGACAGAGTCGGAAAAGCAGAAATTGAGGAAGAGATGAATTTGAGTACTGGTTGATCGCAACAAATAGTGGCATCTCCCTCAACGTTGGTTGACTTTTGTTCTTTCTTTTGGACATTAATTTCATCTCATTATCTTTGTTTCACTGAATCAATCTTCTGACCCATAACGAGTGTTTATCCACAACTTCCTCCTGAATGACAGAAACTGACCCGAAAACAGACACCTTCTCGAATACAGAACGCTCTGACTTGTCCTCCCGTCCATTTAACTTTTCGACGGATTGCTCACCGTTTCTGAATTTGGCAGTTCAATCCACATGAATCTGTACATGAAAAAGCCATTGTCTTTCGATCTCTCGTTGCCACATTGAAGTTCCATCCTGCACTTGATGCCTCGTTGGAAGCGAAAGCAGTGAAACTTCTGGAGTCTGTTCGTCCACGAACTCGATCGGCAACAGAAAATTATCTCAGCAACCTTGCATCGCACTCTGATGATTCATTGACAAACTTCGTACAGTGCGTTGTAGTGCTCACTTCCTCACCCAGTCAGGTCATCACCACTGCTGCAATGAAGATGCTCGAAACTCTAATCTGGACCAGTTCTGCCGAAGTCCGACTTGCCCTTGTCAATGCTTATCTGATCCCTCAACTCATCAACACTCTCAATCCACTGTCACTTTCATTCACAAAATCAGTTGATATCCACAATTATCTTCTGTCATGCAGCAACTGGACAGTCTGGCTCACAACTCCGAGTGGTCTCGAAGATCTTGGAACTGAAGATGGCGAAGAACAGCAAGCTGTTCACGAGACGATCTTGAAGCAAATTGTCGCACCTTCTGAAGAGTATATTCGCCATTTATGCGTGAATCGCTTCTTGATCGTTGATAGAGACATATCTTATTATTTTCTGGAACTCGTTGTCAAAATCCTCCGAATATGTCCATATTATCAACAGACAAGGGATTTCATCATCGATATGCCTGTTTTTCTCACGATCACAAGCAGTCTCACATTCTTCGAAAATGAACGCTCAATTCGGAGTTTTCTGTGGGACATGAACTATACCCAGCGGGAATGGAACAAACAAAGCTTAGAAGTGCGACAGATGGGGAAGACAGTCCTTCGAATGTTGAGAATGGAGGGCATCGAAGATGTGATTGAGGAAAAGCTGCGAAACGACCTGAAGGGAGACATCGGAGGTGATATTGTTGACAAATCGATCGAATTGAACAACTTGCAGGGCATGAACCTTCCAGGAGGTTGGTAGAAACAGACCGGAACCAGTGATCGTTTCGAACGGTTTCTGGGTTCTTTTGGACACCAAACACCGTTTATGCGTAAACTTGCCTATGAAGGAAATGGCACTCCTCTGCCGATGTCACCCTCTCCCGATGTCTCTCTCTGCCGATGTCATCCTCTGCTGATGTCATCCTCTGCCGATGTCACCCTCTGCCGATGTCATCCTCTGCCGATGTCACCCTCTCCCGATGTCTCTCTCTGCCGATGTCATCCTCTGCCGATGTCATCCTCTGCCGATGTCATCCTCTGCCGATGTCATCCTCTGCCGATGTCATCCTCTGCCGATGTCATCCTCTGCTGATGTCATCCTCTGCCGATGTCATCATCTGCCGATGTCATCCTCTGCCGATGTCATCCTCTGCCGATGTCATCCTCTGCTGATGTCATCCTTTGCCGATGTCATCATCTGCTGATGTCATCCTCTGCCGATGTCATCCTCTGCTGAACTCGTCCTCTGCCGATGTCATCCTCTGCTGAACTCGTCCTCTGCCGATATCATCATCTGCCGATATCATCATCTGCCGATGTCATCCTTTGCCGATGTCATCATCTGCCGATGTCATCCTCTGCTGATGTCATCCTCTGCTGAACTCGTCCTCTGCCGATATCATCATCTGCCGATGTCATCCTCTGCCGATGTCACCCTCTGCCGATGTCATCCTCTGCCGATGTCATCCTCTGCCGATGTCATCCTCTGCCGATGTCATCCTCTGCTGATGTCATCCTCTGCTGAACTCGTCCTCTGCCGATATCATCATCTGCCGATGTCATCCTTTGCCGATATCATCATCTGCCGATGTCATCCTCTGCTGATGTCATCCTCTGCTGAACTCGTCCTCTGCCGATATCATCATCTGCCGATGTCATCCTCTGCCGATGTCACCCTCTGCCGATGTCATCCTCTGCCGATGTCATCCTCTGCCGATGTCATCCTCTGCTGAACTCGTCCTCTGCCGATATCATCATCTGCCGATGTCATCCTCTGCTGATGTCATCCTCTGCTGAACTCGTCCTCTGCCGATATCATCATCTGCCGATATCATCATCTGCCGATGTCATCCTTTGCCGATGTCATCATCTGCCGATGTCATCCTCTGCTGATGTCATCCTCTGCTGAACTCGTCCTCTGCCGATGTCATCCTCTGCCGATGTCATCCTCTGCCGATGTCATCCTCTGCCGATGTCATCCTCTGCCGATGTCATCCTCTGCCGATGTCATCCTCTGCCGATGTCATCCTCTGCTGATGTCATCCTCTGCTGAACTCGTCCTCTGCCGATGTCATCCTTTGCCGATATCATCATCTGCCGATGTCATCCTCTGCTGATGTCATCCTCTGCTGAACTCGTCCTCTGCCGATATCATCATCTGCCGATGTCATCCTCTGCCGATGTCACCCTCTGCCGATGTCATCCTCTGCCGATGTCACCCTCTGCCGATGTCACCCTCTGCCGATGTCACCCTCTTCCGATGTCACTCTCTGCCGATGTCATCCTCTGCCGATGTCACCCTCTGCCGATGTCACTCTCTGCCGATGTCTCCCTCTGCCGATATCATCCTCGTCCATCGTCAACTCTCACTTCGAATAGTTGTTCTCTCTCCTGCTTTTTGCACCGACTCATCTGTCCGTCACTGTGTAGACTGAGATTCTCCAAAAGCAATTGTACACACCTAGCCATCTCCCACACATCTTCATCTTTTCACCCGATTTCAACATCGTTCTCTCCCATCACTCTGAGCATGCAGATGGCCAATTCATACAGATATATCTTCTTCGATTCCGACTCATCAGAATCAGTCCTTTCCACACCCATCAACACTCGCTGTTGTTTGTGCGATGTCCGTCTTCCTCCCTTTCTGGAACTTGATCAAACAGAGATCCCGATTTATTGAATCCTCTTCTTCCCCTGACCGCAATCACGTTGATGCAAGAACAGAAGGTGAACAATGGCGAAACCAACGATTCAGTAAAGATCCTTCGTCGAAATGAAAGAATGGTCGAGTCAGAGAACACTCGATTATGCTGACCTGCTTGCTTGGAATGAAACCTCGACAGATGAGATGGATGACTCCGATCGACAGCCGTCACAGAACATTGAACACCCGCTTCTGATCGCTGTTCATGTCTCGTCTGTGTCGCCATGTCTTCATTTCACACCGTCATTGACAGATTCTCTCACCACACTTCGACCAACCCAAGCACCCACACATCCACTCTCGATTTCTCTCGGTGACAGCTGCCGAAATGCCCGTCCTCCAAACAGAACCAATGGGAAGTGATGAACTTTCAGCCGAAGCAGCATTGTTCAGGCATGCCACGTGCAGTTGTTGGGAACGTCAACTGGATGGATCAACTGGTCCTCGCCGGTTTTCAAAAATTGCCGCTTTTCGTGTTCAGCCCCCACTCTTCCCGCCACACACTCCATCTGAGAGGGACGAAGGGACACACAAGCGATGCCCGAATGGCCATACCTCACTTTTCGATCCAACCTTCGAAGCCGATTATCTCAGCCATCGCTCAATCGTCGTCGAATCTTGGCGAGCTGACGTGACACGACTTTTGGGACCGTCCTTCCAACACATCTCGCTGAGTCTGCTCTGGTCGCTCTTCAGCGACGATGGCAAGTGATTGCGACACACAGCTCGCATGCATGAATTGGAACGGATCGTGGTGATGGTTCGACCTGTGATCTGCCAGAGACGGGCGAAACAGAGCAGGTACGAGATGAAGAAAACAATGAAGAACTGCTACACATGACGTCTGAACCTCTTCATCTGCATTCATGATTCTCAATCCATCAACACTCTGTGCTTCGACGAGTTGATCTTGTCTTTCTTTTGGTCTCGTTCACAAAGATCATTTTCTTTCATGAATTCATTGATAGTCGCGATTGTTTCGAACGCTTTTCTGACCCATAAGCTGTGATTCATCACTGACGCTGAACAAATGAACGCAATCACGAAGAAAACTGAAACCATTTCAAGTTCAGATCGCTCTGAATCGTCGTCCAATGATTTGACATTATCACTGGATTGCACACCGTTCCTGAATTTGGATGAAGAAGAAGGACTTGACTCTGTGGAAGAATGGGCAATTGTCTTTCGATCTCTTGTTGCCACTTTGAAGATCCAGCCTGTGCTTGACGACTCCTTGGAGGCTAAGGCAGTTGATATTCTAAAATTTGTAAGTCCAGAGACTGAAGAAGAAGCAGAAGAATATCTCGACGGCCTTGGAGAAACTTCTGAAGAATATTCGACAAACTTCGTACAGTGCATTGTGGTGCTCGTTTCCTCACCAAGTCAGATCATTACAGAAGCATCAATGAGGATGATTGATAATCTGATCGAGTTTTGTTCAGCAGAAGTTCGACTTGCCCTCGTCCAAGCTGAGCTGCTTCCTCAACTCATCACCACTCTGAATCCACAGTCTCATCCTTTGCAGAAACCGTTGATATCCTCACTCATTTTTCTGTCATGCGTCGCCGCATCGTTGAGGCTTTCATCTCCGGATTGCCTAGAAGAACTCGAAATTGAAGATGTTGATGAACAACAAGCTGTTCACAAGACAGTTTTGACGAAAGTTCTGGCCCCTTCGGAGCAGTATATCTGCCGTTTGTGCATGAACCGACATTCGGTCATCGATGGAGACCTCTCTGATGACTTTATGGAACTCCTCGCCCTTCTCCTCCGAATATGTCCATATTATCAACCTACAATGGAATTTGTTCTTCATATGCCAGTCTTTTTCACGATCCCAAGTTGTCTTACATTCTTCGAAGATGAAAAGACAATCTGGCGTTTTCTGTATCAAATGACCATAAATCAGCAGAAATGGAACGAACAAAGCGGAGAAGTGCAACAGATGGAGAAGGAAGTGCATCGAATGTTGAGAATGGAGGGCATCGAAGATGTGATTGAAGAAAAGCTGCGGAACGATAAAAACGGATTCTATGGGAGAGAGCTTGTTGCCAACTCGATCATATGGAACAACAGGCAGGGCATGAACCTTTCATATCGTTTGTAGAAATAGACAAGAACCAGCGAACATTTCAAACTGTTTCTGACTCCTTTTGGACCACACACACTGTTTGTGTGATCTTTGTTGGCTCTGTCATCACTTCATAGTTTCGTTTGCCTGAACGATTGGGATTCTCTCTCGCCAGTCTCGCTCGATAGTCGCCACACTTTACTTCGCCATCGCTGCTCACGCACTGCTCCTTTATGAAAGACAATGCGTCGATCACTGGATGGATGGTGACGATTGGTGGGGGACAGGACATTTCTGTTATTTGTCGAAATGATCCCAACCTTCTTTTTGGTCGTTAACAGTCTTTCTCTTCATTCATGGATGATCTCAATCTTCTTTGGCTGATTTTTTTGTTCATTTGCGATGGGTTGTTCATCTCACTCTCTTTATTGCACAAGATTGTTTTCTGGTCCATAACGAGCGATTGCACTCCGAATCCGGCAAAATGACAGGAATTGACGTGAAGATTAACACCTACACTGATTCTCCTTACTGTGGTATCTCTTCACACTGCTTTTCATGTTCTCTAGATTGTGATGCTTTCCTGAATTGGAGCGAAGAAAAGTTTAGCTCTGAACACGAATGTGCAGTTGTCTTTCGGTCTCTTGTTGCGACAGTGAAGTTCCAGCCTGAATTAAATGTCTCTCTTGAAGAGAAAGCCGTGAAATTTCTTGAATCTATGATACCAATGATTCGACAAGGAACCGATCCTTTTCTCCGAAGCCTTGGGCGGACAGCCGATGAGTCTTCGACCAACTTCGTGGAATCCGTTGTAGTGCTCCTTTCCTCAGCCAATCAGGCAATCACCACAGCAGCAATGAAGATGCTCGGAACTCTGATCAGGACATGTTCAGCTGAAGTCCTTCTTGCCCTCGTTCAAGCGGATCTGATATCTCGACTCATCAATACTCTCAATCCACAGTCTCTTGCTTTTGCGGAGGCAGTCGATATTCACATCTCACTCATGAGGATCATCACCGAATCTGTCTGGCTCGCAATTCCGTATGGTCTTGCACAACTCGGAATTGAAGATGAGAATGAACAACAAGCAGTTTACGAGACGGTTTTTCTGCAAGTAATCACCCCTTCGGAGACATATCTTTGCCATTTGTGCGTCAACCGGTATTCGATCGTCAATGGCGAACTATTCGTGAATTTTCTGATACTCCTCACCAGACTCCTCCAGATATGTCCACACAATCAACCAGCAATGAATTTTATTCTTCACGGGCCAGTCTTCCTCACGATCCCAAGTAGTCTGACATTCTTCGAAGATGATCGCTCAATCTCGGATTTTCTGTATCAAATGATCCGTATCCAGCAAGAATGGAGCAAAATAAGGGAAGAATCTCGACAGATGTGGAAGGCAGTGGATCGAATGTTGAGAATGGAGGGCATCGAAGATGTGATTGAAGAAAAGCTGCAAACCGACAAAAATGAATACTTTGGACGACGGATTGTTTCCGACTCGATAGAATGGAACAATTTGCAGGGCATGAACCTTCCAAAACATCGATAGAAACAGACGAGAACCAGCGAACCCTTCGATCTGTTTCTGGCTTCTTTTGGACAACAAACACTGTTTGTGTATAATCTCTGTCGACTCTGACATCCCCTCCCTCACCCAGATCGGTCTGAAGACTATGATGTCTCGCAAAGCGGACGTCAGCGACAGCACAGACATCGCTGACAGAGACGGATTACGAAGAGAACAAACGAGAAGCGAACGAAGACGGTTCGGAAACACTCGAACTTGGACTTGTGGAGGACGAGAAGCTGGTGCGTGCGGACCAGTCGAACCAGCCGTCGGTCGAGCAGCAGTCAGACATCTCAACGAACATGGTGTCACAGACGGGACACGAATCGGCGAACAGGGAATCGCCGACTCCTTCCGTGGCTGAGTCTTGGTCGGTTCCGCTGTCGCCTCATCTTCCACACAAAACATCGCAAATTGGAGAGAGCTATGCGTTGCCTCTGAACGAGATGGAGTCGACTCGGCGTGCGGAGGAAGAGAGGATGAAGAAGGATCGGGAGGAGGTGCAGGTCAGATCGAGCTAAATGATGGGAAAGAGTGTAACGTGTTGTGTCTTGTTTTGAGATGTCATCTTACCGTTTTTGATTGTTTCTCTCAACTGACCCAAAACGAAGTGTTTTTCCCTGAATCAGACTGAATGGGCCAAATAATCAATAAACCTAACAACTTCTCAGGCTCACCTCGATCTTATGTTTCCTCCCCTCAATTGTCACTCTCAAAGGATTGTTCTCGTTTTCTGAATTGGGATGAAAGGCGACGTGAATCCGATCGCGAAAGAGCCGTTCTCTTTCGATCTCTCGTTGCCACTGTGAAGTTACAACCTGCACTCGATGACTCTCTGGAAGCGAAAGCCGTGAAATTCCTGGAATCAGTGGTTCCGTCTTCACGAGAATCAGCTGATGCTTTTCTCAGAAGATTTGCATCCACGTCTCGTGGTTCTCTAGCAAGCTTCACACAATCCATTGTAGGATTAATTTCATCGACCAGTCAGGTCATCAAAACAACAACGATGAGGTTGCTCAACAATCTGTTCTTCACTTGTACCCCTACAATCCGACTTGCCCTCGTCACAGCTGATCTGATCTCTCTTCTCATCCCATCTCTCAATCCACAATCTCTTTGCTTTGCAGAAACAGCAGATATCCACACCTGTCTCATTCAAATCATCGCCCAATCTCTCTTGCTCGCAACTCCGTTTGGTCTCAAACATCTCGGATTTGAAGATGATAATAAACACCAAGCTGTTCATGAGACGGTTTTGCAGCAAGTTCTGATCCCTTCGGAGATGTTTATTGGGCATTTGTGCATGAACCGATTTTCGAACGTCGATGGAAACCAATCCTGGAATTTTATGGAACTCCTGGCCCAACTGCTCCGAATATCTCCATCTTACCAACCGACAATGGAACTCGTTCTTCATATGCCAGTCATTCTCACGATCCCCAGTTGTCTCACATTCTACGAAAATGATCGCTCAATCTCGTATTTTCTGAGTTTATTGTTCTATGCCTGCAAAGAATGGAACGAAAGAATGGGAACAAATCGACAGATGTGGAAAACAGTTTCTCGAATGATGAGAATAGAGGGCATCGAAGATGTGATTGAGGAAAAGCTGCGAAACGACAAAAACGAAGACATCGGAAGATGGATTGTTGCATATTCGATAGAATGGAGCAACCTGCAGGGTATGAACATTCCAGAACAGGACTAGATACAGACAAGAACTAGCGAAGAGTCGTACCGAACAACACCCCTCGCTCTCCACACTCAACCATCTATCGCACCTCTTCGTGATTCACACACACTTTCCACATTCTTCCCCGTCATGATTGATCGTCGACTTGAACAAACAGTGAAAGACGACCACCGACAGAAACAAGAGAACAAACAGTTGAAATCGAAAAAAGAAAGCTCTGAACAGAATCCCTCAAACCCAATCGCCAACCAAAATGGGATGGCGGCGATGGACACTGCGACACTGGGCTGGCTGGGCATGAAGACAGGAGCGTCACTTCTGTTTGACCATGAAGTGGGGGACGAGTCTGAAGTGCCACCTGTTGAGAGCGCGAATGGCTGAATATGGTCGGAACAGCTGAGGGCTTGTTCTGAAAGAGAAAGCGAGATGGGAGAAGGGCGGTGGATGGGTTTGGTTTGGGTGTGACCTCCACGAAATGGCGTCTGGAATGAGGAGCGTGGGAGGAAGACTGGCAACGTCCCTTCGCGTGTGCATTGTTGTGGCGCCAAACGCGTTGAAAATGAGTCGGATTCGATTTGATGGTTGGGAATACGGAAAATACACGCCCAACCGATGTCTGGCCTGGAATGGGGGAACCCCGCGTGCTTTAGGCAGTACTTGCGGAGACGGGAGCGGCCGAGGGATTGTTGGAGCAATGGGTCGAAGTGAGCGATGAGATCTAGCGATGAAGGAGGCTGGGGGTCGTCGGAGTGGTCTGGGTGGGATGACGAGGGGCAGGAGGGGGATATAACTGCCCAAATAATGTCTTCGAATATATTCTACACTTTCTTTTTGTCGTAATGATGGGAGTGAAGGTAGAATTCTTTGGAGTTCTTGAATTTTCGCGATCAGATGTTGTTGAGACTTCATCTCCTCCTCTCGCAAGAATTTCTGCATGTCCTCAACTGAACATGTTGATTCAGTATCAAGCACATCTTGTTGCATCATTGAATCCAAATTTACGGAAGGGTGTTGAGATCTGTTCTTGTCGAGTGGAACGGGCGTCAGTTCTGGAAGAATTGGACGCTTCACATTCTGATTGGGATGAATCCGCTTCCGATGCTGCGATGAGTGTGACGACTTGGCGCTCGACCTCTGATTCCTCTTCGAGAGAAGTTTATCCGAGATTCCTTTCAATGACGAGATATGTTTCTCGTTCGGACGTTCTTCTTGAAGCTCCCCAATGGGAATGCATTCACAGACACACACAAGTGTCCGTATATACTTCCCTTGAATGAAGAATCGGCCTAGGTTCTTGGGGAGGGAATCCGATGGTGCGTTGAGTGTCACATCGATTGTTAAGCCTTTAGCTGTTACTGTCCCACTTTGTGGAATAACCTTCACAGATTGATGAAGATTCGATGAGTTTATTGTGAACTGATAGCTGTAGGTTCGTTGGGAGGCGAAACGGAACTGGAGTGATTTTCTGGGCGAAATAGAGTGAAAAAGAATAAATATCACAAAAAAATCAAATTAAAAGGAAAACGAGAGGCAGATCTATGAGTAAACGAATGTTTTGAAAGGGAAAGAATGACTATTGATGATGCGTGCTGTGAAATCTTCCAAAAATACAAACATTTCAGAGGTATTCACTTCACCAAAAGAGATAACAGGAGGAGGAGCAAGTCCGGAAAAGATCGGAATGGCTTGGCAGGGTACCGTGACATTCTGAGACATAATGAATCGATTCTGCTGGCAAACCTGTTCTTGAGACGAAAAGGTCATAATCCCCGCAACAGAGGTCAATCGCTCTGATTGAAACATAATGTATATCGTATGTTCCTGTTTCGGTTGGAGAAGTAGCTGAAATACGTAAAATAGGAAGAAATGAAATCAAACATGAAGATCATTGAGAAGACGGAAACAAGTTAGCGGAGGGAGAGAAATGTCCACCATAATATGGTCAGAGCTCAGATTTCTAATGACAACCGGATGAGTAACGGAGTCTCCAACAGAATTGAAGAGAAAGGTGAGTGAGTCTTCAGACACAGAGAAAATCATGTCATCAGTGTGTGGATCGGAACTCATGCCTCAAAAGAAGTGGATAGAAACTATTTAATGATCGGAAAATCGTTTTGAAGCGAGTCGCGACGAAGAAAACAAAAGAGAAGGGGAGATCTATTTTCCGACGATTCAGTTCAGCTTTGAACAATTGTAATAATCAAATTGAGCAGAAAATGAACACCTGAAATGATCCAACATAAATACAAGAATAGATAATGAAAGAACTGTCGCTTATTCCCATCTCTCTCTTCTTCTCTCCCTCCTCCCATCCCTCTCCCTCCCCATCCCCTTTTCATCCTGACCCACCCATCCCCCAACCCCGGACATCTCATCCACCATTTTTTTGACCTGCCAGATCTTCTCGTTCACCACAGCACAGTCGTCGCGTCCCTCCATCACCAAACAGCCAGTTGTCCATTCTGTCATCGAAATGAACTCGTGAAGACTCTGAAGACAGACTGTTCCTTGTGCCATCACGCGAGCAACCACCACACCCACACCAGCACTCAACCAATCCTGAGTTCTGCCTGAGCTTCTGCCTTCGCGAGCAAGCATTTCTCGTTCAGTCATGATTTCATCAGCAATTCCAGCCAATAATCCAGTGCACTCTTCAAACAGCGCCAACTCCATCAGAACACTGCTTCTTTTCACTTCAACTTCTCTCAGCTCTTCTGCATAGCTCACCAAACGGCCATAATTCAAGAGGGATGGTGTGAATGGTAGATCTGTTTTACAGTTGACGCGACCCTGCGAACGTCGCGAATCCTCGAAATCGTCGTCATTTCCAAACACGAAGGGAACAGCGGCTCTTCGGTTCATTTGGGGGACACGGAGGATTCGCCACAATTCTTTCACTTTCACGAGAAGTTTGCGAGTGTTCTCTTCGAGGCACTGCTGAGCTTCGTTCATCTCATCGTCTTCGTCTTCCGCGTCGATCGTTTGGTTGGCGTGATTGGTGTTGGGATGATGGATGGTGTCTGCTTCGTGTTGGGATGATTGTTTCCCGCTCTTCTTCGCATCTTCAGCGGAAACGAGTTCCTTCCCTCCATCCAACGCCTGTATCTCCTCTCTGAGTTCTGATTCTGTCTTCAATTTGTTCTTTTCGTGTTCTTTTCTTTGAATTTCCACTCTTTTTTCCTTCATTCGTGTCGCTCTCTCGATTGACTCGACACACACACTCCATCGTCCGTCAGCCTTCTTTCTCGAAGAGCTGCTTGTGGTTGATGTTGCTGTGACAGGTCGTGACTTGGTTTGCTTCTCCTCGCCTTCATTCCCTCTTTTCACCTTTCTTTTATCGTCTTCTGTGCGTCCTCCATACGAACGAGTGACAACACGATCCTCATTGTCATCGAAATCAGCTTCGAGATCCTCCAACTCCGAATACACCTTCTCCCGTCTTCTTCTTTCCTCTCTGCGCTGCTCTCTCTGCCTCTCTCCCTCCTCCTCATCGTAACTCGACCGATGTCGCCTCTCTTCGCTCATTCGGCCATAACTGTACTCTTCCTCGTCCACAGCTCGTCGTCTCTTCCTCTCCTCCCTTTCCTGCTGTCCTTCCCGTCTCTCTCGTCTCTCATATCCATCTTCTCTTCCATCATCTTCGTATCGACGTCGGTGGGCTGGTCTGTCTTGTCGTTCGTTGCGTTCGTTCCATTCATCGTCTCTTTCCCTCTCTCTGCGTAACGAACCTCGAGGTCTGCTGTTTCCCCGTTCTTCCCCTCTTCGATTCCCTCCCTGGCCACTTCTTCCACTCCACATTCTCCCTCCTCTCCTTCCACCCTGACTCCCTCCCGTTCGACTGCTCGCTGCTGTTCGCGGTCTTCCCCTCGAACCGCCCATTCCTCCCCTCCTTCCCCTCCCTCTCGACCCACTCAGCCCAAACTCCCTCGCCAGCGACTCGTTCTCTCTTCTCACAACCTGTTCTCGAATCTCCAACACTTCCATCTCCTCCCTCGTCAGTTCTGCTGCCATGTTCTGTTTGATGTTCTTTCTGAACATGGCTGTGTCGATGATTGGACATTGCTTGTCTTTGATGGCTGAATACGGACGAAGCGGTTTTTCAAAAATTGGTGTCACTTTGTTGTCCCATTTCGCTTCTCTTTTTTTGTTCTGTTTTTCCAACTTCTCCTGTTCTTTCTCTTTTTTCGTTTTGGGTCGGTCGGAAAGACGATATGCTCGTTCGCGTGCTTCCCTCTCCTTCGCTTTCTTCTCGTCTTGCTTCGCTCGCCACTGTTGTCGTTCTGCTTCACGTTGTTCCTCTTCCTTCCTCTTCTTCTCCATTTTCGCTTCATGTCGCTCCTTCTTTCGTCTCCGTGCTGCTTCCTGCTCTTCTCGGATCAGTTCTTCTTGTTCTCTTTCCTGTCGTCGGAGTTCGGCCAGTTTTGCTTCCATCTCTCGTCGACGCACTCGCTCTTCTTCTTCCTGTCTCTTCTGATCTTCCTCCGCTTGAAGTCGCTCCTCTTCTTGCCGAAGTCGTTCTTCCTCCTTTTCCCTTTCTTCTTCCTCTCTCTGGCGCTCCTCCTCTTCCAATCTCGCCCTCTCCTCTTCTTCTTCCTGAAGGCGTTTGAAATCTCTCTCCTTGATCGCCTCTTCCTCTTCAGCCTTCTCCCTCGCCAATCTCTCTTCTTCCTCCTTTCGCTCCCTTTCTTCCTCTTCAAGTCTCGCTCTTTCTGCTTCTTCTTCTTCTCGTTGTCTTTCCTCCTCTCTTCTCTGTTCCTCTGCTTCTCTCTCCCTCTCTTCCTCTTCCCTCCTCGCTTTCTCTTCTTCCTCCCTCCTCTCCTCTTCCTTCTTTTGTCGTTTAGCTTCCTTCTTCTTTTTCTTCTTCTCTTTCTTCTTCTTTCTCTTCGAATTATCGCTCGACGACGAACTCGACGACGAGCTTGACGAATCAGACGAACTTGAACTCGAATCTGAATCGTCTTTGCTGGTCTTCTTTTGGTCCTCTTCCTCGTTTTCCACTTCCTTCTCTTCTTCTGCTTCTGCCTCCTGTCCTGGCTCTTCCTGTTCTCCTTCTGACTGAGCCTTTTCACTTTCTTCTTCATCCTTCTCGCTTTGTTCCTTTTCTTCTTCCTGTTTCTCGCTCTCTTCCTCACCTTCCGCCTCATTCTCACCAAATTCCCGCTCCTTCACTTCCTCTTCTCCATCCTCTTCCTTCTCATCTTCTTCCCCTTCTTCCTTCTCATCTTCTTCTCCTTCCTCCTTTTCGTCCGCTCCTTCTTCCTCCTTTTCGTCTCCTCCTTCTTCCGATTCGTGATAGGAATGTTCCGATCCGAACATGTCTTCATCTTCGTATCCAAATTGCTGATTCGGTGTCGCTTCCCCTTCTTCCACTTTTTCCTCATCATCTTCTTCAACCACAACTTCTTTGTCGTTTTCTTGCTCGTTTTCGTCTTTTTCGCCTGATTCTTCCTTTTCAGCGTCAGAATTGGATTCGAAATCTGTCCCTCGCACCGATCCTTCTTCTCCACCTCCTGTCTCCCCAAAAGCTCGTGTTTTCACGATTTCGTCCTCATTTTCGTTTGTTTCCGACTGATGCTCCGATTCTTTGTCCGACTGAGGTTCGAAGCTGTCCCCTTTCTCCTCTTCATATTCCTGTTGATCTTCAAACTCTTCCTCCTGTCCATCTTGTTCTTCTGGTTTTTCTTCTTCTAATACTTCCTCTTTTTCTTCCGAAGAGTGTGATTTTCGAGATTCGGAACGTGATCGTTTTGACGACCGATTTGACTTGGAACTGCGCGATGATTTGTCTGATTTTAAACTCTCCCGTGACTTAACTGAGTGTTTGCTGTCTTCTTCTAATACTTCCTCTTTTTCTTCCGAAGAGTGTGATTTTCGAGATTCGGAGCGTGATCGTTTCGACGACCGATTTGACTTCGAACTGCGCGACGATTTTTCCGATTTTAAACTCTCCCGTGATTTGACTGAATGCTTGCTGTCTTCTTCTTTTTCTGCTTCTAATTCGGTCCCTTCCGCTTGTTCATCGTCTTCAAATTGTTCGTCGGCTTCTGCTTGTTCATCCGCTGCTTCTGCAAACTCCTCGTCATCTTCATAATTTTGCTCATTTTCTTGCATCTCGTTTTCTTCATCGTTTGATTCTTCTTTTTGGGCTGGCGCACCAAATGAGCGCGTTTTGACTTCGCCTTCAATTTCTTCGTCTTCAACTTGGTCTTCTTCGAAATCCTCCGCTTCTTCAGCTTTTCCATCATCTTCCTCCTGCAAATCTTCATGTTCGGATTCAGCTTGCTCATTTTCAGGAGCGGTAGCGTCAGGATCTTCATCGTCCAGATGCTCGCTTTCGACAGCTTCATCATTCTCGTTTTCTTTCTCATCTGCATTTTGTTCAGATCCGGCATCTTCGTCCATTTCTTCATACTGTTCCTCAACATCTCGATCTTCGCGTTCTGATTGCTCAATTTCTTGTTGGTTGTCATCGGCATCTCCATCTTCTTGTTCACCCTCATCTTGAATTGCCTCTTCCTGTTCGTCTCCAGCATTATCGTTTTCTTCATCTTCTTCCATTTCACCAGTTTGTTCAGGTTCGTTTTCTTCAACTTCTTCATTCTCTCCCACGCTTCGTGTTCCGTCCTCCTCGTTTTCTGCTTGTTCATATTCTCCTTCGATGTCCTCATCTACCTCAACTTGTTCGTCTTCATCCCCTTCAGTTCTTCCTGCTCCTTCTTCAATTTCAGGCTCTTCTTCTTGTTCATCTATTCCTCCATCCTCATCGCCAGCGACATTTTCGTCTTCCACTTCATGTTCAACATCCTGTTCATCAATATTGTCCTCAAAATCTTCTTCCTGCTGATCCTGATCATCCGCTTGTTCTTCGTATTCTATAATCTCCTCACCTTCTCCTTCTTCACCTTGATCTCCATCAATCTGTTCTTCATCGGCATATTCCGCTGCTTCATCTTCGTTTTCATCAACATTATTCTCTTCTTCTACTTCTGCCTGATCATCTTGTTCTGGCTGGTCCTCAACGACTTCTTCTTCAAATACACCCGTCTCGTTTCCTCCATTTTCATATTCTGGATCTTCTACATCATTTCCGTCCCTTTCAAATGAGGAATCTTCACCATGTTCAACTGGTTCATCATTTTCTTCGGCTTGATCGGATGGTTCCATTTCTTGCTGGTCCTCATCGTTATTCTCGTCGAATGGATTTGATTCTTCATTGTCATACTCAATCTCTTCGCTTTCTCCTTCTGACATTCGAAATCGAAGCGACGGTTCGAGGTTATGACCCATATTTCTTTGAGATTCTGTTGAAAAACGACCAATCCACCAACGATAAATTCACGGATCGACCTCTTTATTTTGGACGAGTATTTCTTCTAAAGTTGATCCTGTCACACTGACTTGACCCATACCGACACTTATTCGATTGATTCGGACGGAATGGGCCAGATAATCAATACAACAAACAACTCCCCAAATACAGAGCGCTCTCATTTGTCCTCCCACCAACCTCATTTTTCCATGGATTGTACTCCATTCCTGAATTGGGATGAAAACGAAATTGAATCTGAAAACGAACAAGCAGTTGTCTTTCGATCCCTCGTTATCACTATGAAGTTACAGCCTTCACTTGATGTGTCTCTGGAAGAGAAAGCTGTGAAACTTCTGGAATCTGTGGATCCACCGAATAGAGAATCAACAGATGCTTTTCTCCTCAGCCTTGGGCGAACCACTGCTGATTCTTCATCAGACTTCGTACAGTGCATTGGGGTGCTCATTTCTTCAGCCAGTCAGGTTATCACCACAGCAGCAATGAAGATGCTCGGAAATCTGATCATGTGGTGTTCAGCGAAAGTCCGACTTACCCTCGTTAGCGCTGATCTGATCCCTCAACTCATCACCACTCTCAATCCACTGTCTCTTTCCTTCACCGAAGCAGTCGATATCCACACCTGTCTCATGAGAATCATCATGTTCTGTCTCAGGCTCGCAACTCCGTTTGGTCTTCCACAACTCGCATGTGCAGGTCTCGATGAACAACTCGCTGTTCCCGAGACGATTTTTCAACAAGTTCTCATTCCTTCAGAGAAGTATATCTACCATTTGTGCGTCAACCGCTTCTCGATCATCGACGGTGACCAATTTGGGTCTTTTCTGTCACTTTTCGCTCACCTCCTCGAAATATGTCCATATCATCAACCCACAATGTATTTTGTTCTTCGTATGCCAGTCGTTTTCACAATCCCGAGCTGTCTCGCAAGCTTCGAAAATGAAATGCCAATCATTTATTTTTTGCACGACATGAACAACGCCCAGCTGGAATGGAACAAAAGAAGGGGAGTTGTGCGACAGATGTGGAAGAAAGTGCTTAGGATGTTGAGAATGGAGGGCTTCGAAAATACGATTGAGGAAAAGTTGCAAAGCGACAAAAATGGAGACAGCGGGGGATGGATTGTTGACAGATCGATTGGATGGAGCAACCAACAGGGCATGAACGTTCCGGAACAGGAATAGAATCAGTCCAGAATCAGCGAACGCTTCGAACTGTTTCTGACTTCATTTGGACAACAAACACTGTATGTGTGTGATCTTTGTCTGCTCCGGCATCACCTCATGGTTTGATTTGCGGGAACGATTGGGATTCTCTCTCGCCAGTCTCGCTCGATGGTCACCACACGCTCCTTCTTCGTAATCTCTCTCGCCATGTCCATTTTCATCGTCGTCCTCGACCATCTGAAGATGCTTCCAAGCCATTCGCTTTCGTCATCCCGAGACACCTCAGCTCGTGCCAAATCACGGCTGTTCTCGATCCCAGCTACCTCACCACCCACCCCCTCCCACTCTCCTCTGCCTCTCCCTCACCACCCACACCCTCCCACTCCCCTCTGCCTCTCCCTCACCACCCACACCCTCCCACTCCCCTCTGCCTCTCCCTCACCACCCACACCCTCCCACTCCCCTCTCCCTCTCCCTCACCACCCTCACCCTCCCACTCCCCTCTCCCTCTCCCTCACCACCCACACCCTCCCACTCCCCTCTGCCTCTCCCTCACCACCCACACCCTCCCACTCCCTCTGCCTCTCCCTCACCACCCACACCTCCCACTCCCCTCTCCCTCTCCCTCACCACCCACACCCTCCCACTCCTCTCTGCCTCTCCCTCACCACCCACACCCTCCCGCTCCACTCTGCCTCAACATTTCTCCCTCTCTTTCTTTGATAACGTCACGTTCATCGCCATCGGCTCCTCTCTTCGTCTACTGTCCAAGATTCCGCTTACAACAAGGTAGCTCGTGAAGAAAGGATGGGGAACGTGAACGAGAAGGGCCGAAGGAGAGCAGAAAGAACAATAAGGAATGAGGTCGGAAACAAGATGAGGAAAGAAGAAGGAAGACTGGGGAAGAGAAGAAATGACATTTCATTGGCGAGAAAGAGCAGGACACGGAAGACAACTTTAGAGAACGAAAATCGGAAGAATGGAACGGTGAGAGGAACGGAGAAGGGGTGGATGAGACGAACGGAGATGGGGACGAAGTCGAGGACGAGTGTCGAAAGAACTCGAAGTGATTGGATGTTGGACGAACAGAATACACACTCCAGACTTGGATGCGAGAGAGAGAAGGAAGAGGAGAAAGACACAATGGAGACACACAGAAGTGGAGGAAGTGCAAGACTTTCGTCCACCACATCTCTCCGACTCTCTCAGATCAGACTGACAAAGCTCGACCTCACTTCCAGTTGATCTCTTCGATGACACCGCAACTGATGACAGGCTGTCCCCTGACTCTTCGCCCGACTCAACCCCGACCGGACTCGAGGGAAGGACGAGATTGCTTCTGGCCGACTTGAGCGGAAGGAGCACAAGCGAACACCGCGACATGCAGACAGAGTCGCAGAACACCGACCCAGCGGACCAGGCGACTTGCCACATCGTCTTCGCAGTGATCGCGATACTGGCCAGACACACATGACATCGTCGCCTTCTCTCGCTCCATGCACTGGTGCTGTGTGGTTACTGCAAGGACAGCTGGCGAACGCTGGAGTTCCTGTCGACTAAACAGAAGAAGAAAAATCAGCAGCGGGAGCAGACGATGAGAGGGCTGTCGAGAGTGAAGGATCAACACACTCACCCCTCCAATAGCAGATGCTGTGGCAGAACAAAGGCAGCTCAACAGTGAAACAGGAAGAAATGGACAGAATGTGACAAACTGTTCCATCATTCAGAATCTCACGCTGAGCATGACCCTTCCACGACGTATTTTGGATCAGACAGGAACAGCGAAGACTCGAACTCAGCCAATCCGTTGAATTGTGCATACTTAGCCATCTCCCACACATCTTCTTCGTTTCAGTCACTTTCAACACCACTCTCACTTCACATTGGCCATCCTGATATCCAAGTCGAACAGATTTGGCTTCTTCTTTCCGACACCTCTTCGAAGCGTTTGGGGTTGTTCTTCCCCGCCGTGGCAGAATCTATCCCCTCCCCCCACCGACTCTCACCCTCATTTGTGCCATGTCCGTCTTCCTCCCTTTCTCGAGCCATGAATCTACTTCACACTCCGACGTGTCGACTCCAGTTTCTGTTTTGACACAGTCACGATGTTGACAGAACAGAACATGAGCGATCGCGAACAATGCGAGTCGATGAAGATCCTTGTTCGACAGATGAGAATGGAAGACTTGGCGGACACTGTCGAAGGAAGGCTGCTGAGCAATCGCAAATGAGATTGGGGAGGAGGAGTTGTGTCGAACTGGATGGTGTTGAGGAACTTGGTTGGACTGACCGTTGGACAGTTTTGATGGATGACGACAGTGGCGAGTCAAGTTCCAGCGTGGTCGACACCCGCTTCTGATCGCTTCCCCTTTCTCGTTGGTGACGTCATGTCATTATCGGCACCCGACTTCATTGATTCTATAAACATACGCCTCTCAACACATTGCCTCATCTGCAGTGTGATGGATCGAAGACGACTAAACGGGACATAGCCATCGCAGGGAGCATCGGGTTGGCTTCTCGGAAGGAGGAGAAGGGACGAGAACCTGCGAACGCTGACAGATGACCACACGTTCGTCTTGCAATGGATTCGCGTGTCTCTTACAGGCTCCAGCTGAAGCGATGAGCCTGTTATCCACACAGGGCTCTCGCTCAGCATGAGAGAGTGTTGACGTGTTAAGGGTCGGTAGATCAAACACCTCGAATGAATCACGAATTCACAAACAAATCATTGCAACAAACCGGAAACGACAGCCGGACAACCCCCGCTGAGGACCCACCAGCCTGGGTTGGCCCCGCCGTCGAACATTTTGCAGCCACATTTGCAACAGTTTTGCACAGTATTGTTGGAGAAAATAAGGAAAAGACTGAACCCAGGCATCAAAACAGAAGGAATGAACGAGAAAGGCTCATCGATTCCGACTCCAACTCCGATAGCTCAGATGAGAAGACATCACAACTTCTGTTGGAGAAACGAAAGCGTCTCCCTCCGAAGCCCACACAGATTCAAAAGAAAGTAAAACACAAAAGAAAGGCCGATGGATCAACACAGATCGATTACAACAGTGACTTTTCGGAGTCGGACACTCGCTTGCAGCTTGTCCCATCTCAACCACATCAGAATCTACGCAGCTTCGCCTTAACGTCGCAGAAATTGATTCAGATGTACATCCCAAAGTTTTCTCTCGATTGGCTATCATCGACACTCCCAGCAGAAGTCCTAGATGAAGTCAGAGGATCAACTGAGTATCTCCGCCCGGCATTCAAAATCGCCAGCAAGACAAAAGACGCCCTTCGCCCCAACGACATGCCTGGAAAGATTGACACTATTGCTAAGTCGGCAGTAGACAGCCTTCTCGTCGCCCTCTCAGCCTTGTCTGAATTGCTCGTTAGCATGAAAAGAATAGAAGTACCTGATGAACTACTACGACAATGGACGCAAGTCACGTGCTGTGTCGCAGATGCTGCTACAAAAGTTCAGGCTCAGCGATATCTGCGGAATAAGAACTGGACGGATGTTGCCCAAGCACTTGAGATCCAAACCGAAGTTGGAGAGCCGCAAGTACTCACGAGTGTGCGCCACGACACTGACTTTTTTCGAGGGGAGGGGATGGAAGACAACCAAGCCAACTTCCATCCCCGGCCCAACCGAAGCTACAGATCATATCGTCCCCTCAACAAGCCACCTGGGAGTCGCAAACCACAGTAGTCGTTCCAACCCAACGCCTTCCAATGATGAAACACAGACTGAAGACACAGTTGGAACGATGGCGAGCAATCGGTGGCGACAAGAGAGTTACAAAAGGAATGTTTGGGGAGTGGAAGACGCCGAACAGCGAGACGAGGCTCATCGGGACAGCTTCACCTCATCCATTCTCAGCGTCATCCCGTCTAGAACATCTGTTCAGCCAAGAATTGAAGAAGGAGATGCAGACAGCCGTTGTCAGGGAAGCCACCACCGGAGAAGTTCTGTGGTGGAACAAGACGTTTATGATACCGAAGAAGGACGGAACGTACCGCAAAATTCTCGATTGTTCGCAACTAAACGAGGAAATCAAAGATCGGAGTTTTCGCTTCGAGGACTTCTCAACGCTGAGACAGATGATACAAGCAAACGACTTTGCCACTGTGATCGACATCAAACAAGCCTTTCATCACGTGGATGTTCAGCCGGAATTTCAACGCTTCCTGGGTTTCAGATTTCAGAACAGAGATTATCTCTATCAGACGATGCCTTTTGGAGTCAAGCATGCCCCGCGCGTGTTCACCAAAATCCTCCGTCCAGCAATAGTCCACATCCGTCAACAGTGGAACCTGCGAGTTTTGGCATACATGGACGACATCATCCTTCTCCACCAGAACCCCACACACCTCAGTGCTGTCACGTTGGAAGTGTTGCAGTTCTTGAAAGACTTGGGTTGGTTGGTGGCAGAGGACAAGTTGATTCTGAAACCAACCCAACAGCTAGACTACCTGGGATGGAGTCTCGACTTGAAGGAGAGCACCTTCAGAACACCACCAGCAAAACAATCAGCGTATATCAAAGCTACTTCAAAGACTGTGTCCCTCGCACTCGGACGGAAGAAGGTGACAAACCGATCGCTCGCCAAACTAATCGGGAAACTGAATTCACTTCACCCACAACACAATCAGTCCTCTCTGTATCTGGGGGCATTACATCGAACACTTCAGAGAGGACTAAGACTGACGGGATGGAACGGATCCTGTCGTCTGAACCCGTCAGTCTTGGGAGATCTTTCATTCTGGACCACAGCACTCAAGCGGAACAGACCACAGCTAATAGTACCACCATCACATCAAGCCTGCCTGACAACAGATGCCTCAGAGAAGGGGTGGGGGCAGTGCTCGAGTGGAAGAATCACTCGGTTCCGATGTTCGGTCAATGGTCAACCAAGACACTCCCACACTCAATCAACGTAAAGGAGACAATGGCGGTGGAGCGAGCGGTCAAGATGTCAAGACACATTCTGAAGAGAGAGAACATATCCAATCTGAAAGTGCGAACAGACAATACAACAACAAAGTTCAACTTGCAGAAGTGGAAGGCAGGAAGGAACCTCCTCTCGCCGACAACAGCAGTTTGGTCGCGTTGCGCGAAGACAGGAATATCGATAGTGGAGGTGGAACACGTAAAGGAGTGAACAACGTCGTGGCAGACTCTCTCAGTCGCCTCCACCCGTTGGGAGAGTACCAGATCCTCCCAGCGATCTTCCATCAGCTAGTCTCCGAGCTGGAATGGAGACCAGAAGTGGACGCATTTGCGTCCCGAGAGACCCGCCTTCTCGAAGTGTACTGGTCGCTCAACAGCGAGCCAGAAGCGACAGCGACAGACGCACTGGTTCAGGACTGGGAGGGAAAGAAACTGTGGATCCACCCTCCCATCCGACTCATCGGCAAGGTCCTCCGGAAGCTGCAACACTCATCATGCCAAGCGGTGCTCGTTGTTCCCAGTTGGGAAGGCCAGTCCTGGACACACCTGTTCCACCAGCTGTGCCCGACTCGACGAACGCTCGGATCGTACGAGACGATAATGAGGATGACAGGTCAGAACTCGACTCCAGAAGACTCAGAGGAAGGAAGACAAAGACTCCCACCAGGACTGGTGGGAGTCGGTTTCCATCAGATCAGAACGAAGCCGGAGAACACTTCTTTTGTCAACTCAGAGTTGTAGCCAAGATAGACGAGAAGGCAGCAGACAGATTCCTTCCACAATCCCGCGACGCTCGAAGGAAGTGGAGGAGAGCGTTCACGTTGTTAGACGAGTTTGCGGACGAACGGGGAATCTCTGACGAGGAGTTCGTTCACGGCGAAGGAGTCGAAGCTCACATGTTAAACTTCACGAACTGGTTGTTCGATCAGTTCGGAGAGAAGAAGTCCACAATGGACATCGCTACAACTGTTCGCTCCACTTTGTGTCTCCTCAACCCAAAGACTATTCGCGAAGACTCTCCCACATGGAAGAAATGTCAGAAGGAAATCAACAAGAGGACCACAGCTCCACCAAAAAGGAAATATGACATCATGTGGGACGTCGAATTACTGTTCAAATGGGCTGGTGAGAGCAGATGGCAATCTGAGGTGGATTTTGTTCAACAGCAGAGGAGAACTCTTGCCTTGGTCATGGCATTCACTTGCTTACGACAGGCTGAGCTGCAGAGACTCACGTGGGGAGCAGTGACGTGGAAGCTGGATGTGGAGCCACCAAGAGCTGAACTCCTCGTCTCAGTGAAACAAAATATCCAGATGAAAGTCCACCGAACCGTGACATCCATTCGTCAGACATCGATCTCGCCGTTCCATGCACTCCAAGAGCATCAACAACGGGTCCTCTCCATTTTCAATTCAAAAGCGAACTGCCAGCATGACTCACTCCCGCCAACAATGCCAGTCTGGGTTGAGGCAGCGACTCTTCAAGGGCTTTCCATTCAGCGAATTCGAGAAGAGACAAAATCAATCCTGCAAGAGTTGGGACTCCCAGCGATCTATGGAGGCTATACTATCAAACACGCAATGATTTCATATCTCAGATCCGTTCAGGAGATGGACTGGGCCGACATCAACGCTTTGGTTGGGTGGAATATCAACTCAACCGCCGCACAGACGTGGTACAACATCCGAGTCGCGGACAGAGCGAACATACAGACTCGGATAGCTGACCAACTGAAGCTGCCGAACCCGGACGACACGGTAGGCCCTGGCAAGCAAGACAAGCAATTCCCGACTTGTGATCCTCATGCTGAGGCGAGAGCCCTGTGTGGATAACAGGCTCATCGCTTCAGCTGGAGCCTGTATTACCACACAGTGCTCTCGCTCAGAGTAGCCATCAGCTTCTCTGGCGTCGGGTCGACTCCACCCAAAAACCAGCTCATCGTCGACTGTCTTCTTGTCTTCTCACATCCCATCTTTCTCTTTCTTTAAACAACCAACCAGTTTCAGTCTTCATTTCTTCTGATTCCTTGAACCGTTCGATTTCTCTTTAATTCTCGCTCTAGCCAGGCAATGCCTCCTCCAGTCTGGTATCCTCGGATCCACTGGAGCTGCCTTGAATTTCCTCCGCGAGAGCACTCAGTGTTGTCTCCTTCAAGAGAGAACATCCTTGGAGCAGAGAACATCAGTGCTAAGCCTAGGAGTCAACGCACTGATCTGATGAGACCATCTCCTGAACGAGGGAGACTCTCATAACATAATTTGATTCATTCGATTGCTTCTTTCTCGGTGTCAATCCACCGACCCTTAACACGTCAACACTCTCTCATGCTGAGCGAGAGCACTGTGTGGTAATACACAGTCACACTGGTTCCAAGTTGTGGATTGAACGAATCTACGAGAATGGAAGAAAGATCCGTGTGAAACCTCTCCCTTCGACACACCCATCTCTTCTTCTGCATTCATCCTTCGTCTTGTTCTTGCATTTGTCGTTCATTGACCATCTGTGACAATCTTTCTTCTCCCTCGTTCCCTGGCCATGTCTTCATTTCTAGATCGTCGCAATCTTCATTGATTGCCTCTTGCTATTATTTCTTTATGACATCTCTTTCATCTGACGCTGATTGTCTTGGTTTTAATCTGACCCATAACGAGTGCTCTCACTCAGAATCAATCCGAATGATAACGATTATCAAGAAGGCAGATGCCTCCTCAAGTGCAACGTGCGCTCATATGTCCTCCCCTCAGTCACCTTTTTCAAGGGATTGCTCACCGTTTCTGAATTGGAATGAGAATCAACGTGACTCTATTCAGGAAGAGGCCGTTGTCTTTCGTTCTCTCGTTGCGACGGTGAAGTTAAAGCCTGCTCTTAATGACTCTCTGGAGGCGAAAGCAGTGAAACTTCTCGAATATGTGTCTAATAGTGCTACATCATAGTCCTGCAGATAACCCGAAGTTGGAGGACAACCCGGAAGTTGCCACTGACTGATTGATGTTTAAATTCTTCATCTCATTGATGATAATTGTTGCTCTATTTTCTGTACTAGTCGAAGATCTATTGAAGAAAGGGTCTGATTCAAATACCAATCTCTCCACTACAACTCATGTTGACTATCGATGAAGATCAAGCTTGCTGTGACTTCTCAAAGTTGGTATTTTCCCTGTGAAAGTCTTCAAAAGCCATCCTCTCATGGAGGACATCACACTCGCTGGCACAGATTTGGCCTTCTCGGTATGGACAGACGGGATCCGGACTCTCCTCTTGACCACCTTTCATGGTTCATCTCACATCATCACTATCCGTTGAAGTCCAACTCGTTTATTTCTCACCTTCATGTCGCGCTCGGATGGAAATCTCGACGGTTGGAGTTTAGTCAAGTAGGCCAACAACCCTGTTCTTATCCATTCTCTTGATTCACTCTGACTCTTATCTATCTTCTTTTCATCCCCATTCCAGGCACAGACGACAAAAGGGGCAGTACATGGCCGTTGGGACACACATGGTCGAATCACTTTGATGGAGTTGCCAAGATCGTAGCATATTCCAGCTAATAACCTCAAACGCATCAGCAAAGCAAATGGAAGAGATATCGCAGAGAGAAGGATACTGTGAAAGGATGCGATGCCATTGCAGAATGTGGATCAACGCAGGATGATGAACTCTTCTGGCAAGTATTTGGCACGATCAATGCTCAGGTAGGCCCGTCTCCAATGAAAACCCGTGTGAAGAAGATTTCTCACAATCGGAATAAAAGCTGTGATTGAAGGAGATTGAGGACGCACAATGAAAGGCTATTCATTTGCATGTCACATTTCTTTCATCGTATTTTGGATTGATTCGGCTGTATTTCACCAAACGGATGTAAATCAAGATTTGATTAATCATTCAATGAAACCGATCAAACCTCAATTGAAAATCTGAAGAGACCACTCTTACTAGAAAACAAGTGTATGCAGTTTTTATCCTAAGTATCTCTTGTCTTATCCCATTTCGGTTCATTTTCTTCTTTCTTTCGGGTTAAGGACCAACTTCGGGTTGTATTGGGGACTATCATCATTTGCAGATGCTTTTCTCAGGAACCTTGCATCGTCCTCTGACAATTCTCCGAATGACTTCGTACAGTCCATTGTGGTTCTCATTTCCTCACCCAATCTGTTAATCACAACTGCAACAATGGAGATGCTCGGAAACCTGATTACGCGGTGTTCCCCTAAATTCCAACTTGCCTTCGTCAAAGCTGATCTGATCCCTCGACTCATCCCATCTCTCAATCCCCTGTCTTTTTCATTCACCGAAACAGTCGATATTCACACGTATCTCATGACAATCATCACCTGTTCTCTCTGGCTCGTAACTCCGAGTGGTCGCGCCAGTCTCGAAATACTCGGAAGTAGCGATGGGAATAAACAACAAGCTGTTCATGAGACGGTTCTGACGAAAGTTCTTTTCCCTTCGGAGAAGTATATCTGCCATTTGTGCATGAACCGATTTTCGATCGTCGACGGAGACCAATCCTATTCTTTTCTGGCACTCCTCGCCCAGCTCCTCGAAATATGTCCATACCATCAACGGATATTGGATATTGTGCTTCATATACCTGTCTTTCTCACGATAGCGAGCTGTCACACATTCTTCGAATATGACGACTCAATCTCTTGGTTTCTGTCTTCCATGGTCCTTCTCCTGTGGGAATGGAATGAGCAAAGGGGAAAAGTGCGAAAGAAGGGGAAGAAAGTGCTTCGAATGTTGAGAATGGAGGGTATCGAAGATGTGATGGAGGAAAACCAGCAAAATGACAAAAGCACATCCTCTGGAAGAGAGATTGTTACCCGCTCGATTAAATGGAACAACTTTCTGGACATGAACGTACCAAATCTCTGGTAGAAACAGACAAGAACCAGCGAACACTTCGAACTGTTCTGACTTCTCTTGGACATCAAATACTGTTTGTGTGTGATCTTTGTGGGCTCTGGCATCACCTCATTATTTGGTTTGCGGGAACGATTGGGATTCTCTCTCGCCAGTCTCGCGAGATGGTCGCCACACTCTCCATCTCCTCCACCACTTCTCTCGCACTGTTTTGTGGATGGCAATGACTTGATCGATGGATCGGTTGTGATACCTTCGGACTATTTGTGCATCTCACTTTCCTCCCACCATTTCCTCCTCTCTCCCTCCGCATTCTGGATCTCCCTTGCTCATCATCTGGTCATTCCGAAGACGATTCGGAAAGATTAGAGGATTTCGTCGCCCAATTAATGGTCGTTCTCGATCCCTGCTCTGTCGCAACTCACACCGTCCCACTCCTCTCAGCCTCTCCCCTCTCCACACCAAGAGTGGCGCGTGCTGGTGACTGTTCATTCGATGCACAAGCAATGCTCGCTTCGACTGTCTTCCCCATTCGCCTTCTTTGACCCGTGGTCGTGTCCTTCACCCTTCCCTCCTCTCTTCCTTCGTCACCCCAGATTCCACTCCTAATTCGACGGGAAGTGAAGGCTGGACGAGGGAAGGGGACGAGAGGGCGAAGAGTCGAGTAGAAAGTCGAAAACAGGAAGTGAAGAGAAGTCTCGATGATGTTCGGACGGAACAGGACGCCGACGACGAATGAAGAGAGGGATTGTAGGAAGAGTGGAAGTGTGCAGTCGAAGAAGAGGAGAAGAAGGGCAGGCGAGCATTGGACGAAGGAAGGATGCGAGATGAAGACGATGACGAGCGAAGAAACTCGAAGTGGCTGGATGGTGAACAAAACAGACACATCTTCGAGACATGGATGTGAGTGAGAGACGGAAGATGAGCATAAATGAAAGGAATGAGGTGAAGACGAGAGGTGGAAGAAGTACCCAACTGTCCTCTCATGCACATCTTTCCGCCTGTCTCGACCACGCCAGACGAAGCTCGGAGTCGCTTTTCGTCACTCTCGCCGACGACACCGCAACTAATGACTGGCTGTCCCCTCACTCTATGTCAAAGCCAACACCAACGACACTCGAGGAACGGACGAGATTGATCTTGGCTGACTTGAGGAGAAGGAGCACAAGCGAACACGCTGGAGTACAGACAGAATCGCAGAACACAGACACAGCTGCCATCGCGACTTGCCACGTTGTCTCCGATCTGACAGCGATTCGGGCCAGACACACATGACATCGTTGCCTTTGCTGACTCCATGCATCGGCACTGTCTGGTGACAGCAAGGACAGCTGGCGACAGCGGAGTCACTGTCGAGTATGTCGCGGAACAAGAAGCAGGAGCAGACCCAAACGATGAGAGGTGTTGATGAGTGCGTTTTGAAGTGAATCTTCGTCAATCTGACGGGAGTCTTCTTGTTGTGTTCATCAACGTCGCGAAACAATGACATGTACACGAGTGAAGCCAGAACCACTCTGTCACGCCTTTGTGTCGTCGTTTGAAACGATATCTTCTCAACGACTCCCCCTTCTCCCTCCAAACTTTATCTTCTTTCTTCGATAATCTCAGTCCTCATGATTTGATTATTTTTTCTTCCTTCTGGACGATTCTTTCATCTCATTATCTTTGTTTCACTGATTCTTTCTCCAACCCATAACGAGTGTTTAACATACGGGTCTGTCAGAATGACCGAGATTGACACGAAAATTGATGCGTCCACAGATTATCAATGCCCTGGTATCTCTTCTCACTACTTTTCATGTTCTGCAGACTATTCAGCTTTCCTGAATTGGGATTACAAACGATTTGATTCAGAACACGAGAGAACCGTTGTTTTTCAGTCTCTCGTTGCCACTGTAAAGATGCAGGCTGCACTTGATGACTCTCTGGAAGTGAAAGCGGAGATACTTCTGAAATCTGTGGTTCCGTCGACTCATGAAGCAGCAGATGGTTTTCTCAGCAACTTTGGACAGACCACTGATGAATCGTTGACAAACTTCGTACCGTGCATTGTGGTGCTCATTTCGTCACCCAGTAAAGCAATTTCCGCTGCAGCAATGAAGATACTCCACTCTCTCATTTGGACCCGTTCGGAGAATGTCCGACTTGACCTCTTCAAAGCTGATCTACTCCCTCAACTCATCAACACTCTCAATCCACTGTCACTTTCATTCTCAGAAGCAGTCGATATCCACACCTGTCTCATGACAAGCGTCCGCGACACAATCTGGCTCGCAACTCCCGAGAGTCTCGCCCGTCTCGAAATTGAAGATGAGAATGAACAACAAGCTGTTCACAAGACAGTTTATCAGCAAGTTCTGGCCCCTTCGGAGATGTATCTATGGCATTTGTGCGTGAATAGGAATTCGCTCACCAATGCTGACCTATCAGTGAATTTTCTGATAATCCTCGGGCTTATCCTCCGCATCTCTCCTTTTCATCAACCGACAATGGATTTTATTCTTCATATGCCAATCATTCTCACGATTCCAAGTTGTCTCACCTTCTTCGAGCGTGATCACTCGATAATGATTTTTGTGCATCACATGAACAATGCCCAGCGGGAATGGAACGATCAAAGCGGAAAAGTGCAAAAGATGGGGATGATAATACTTCGAATGCTGAGAATGGAGGGCATGGAAGATGTGATTGAGGAAAGACTGCGAAACGACCGAAACGGACACTCTGGCAGTTATACTGTTTCTTATTCGAAAGAATGGAGCAACTCTCTGGGCATGAATCTTCCAAAACAGGAATAGAAACAGACGAGAACCAGCGACCTTCTCGAACTGTTTCTGACTTCTTTTGGACAACCAACACTGTTTGTTTGTGATCGTTGTCGACTCTGGCGTCACCTCATTGTTTCGTTTGCCCGACAGCATTTTCTGCCGAACAGGGAATCATCCCACCATCGATGGTCCCCTTCCTTCATCAGCTGATTCTTCAGAAGACGATTCGGAAGGATCGGAAGATATCGTCGCCCAATTGATGACCGTTCTCGATCGCTGCTCAGTCGCCACCAACACCCCCCCTCTCCCCTCTGCCTCTTCCTCACTACACCCAGTGTAGCGCGTGCTATTTGCGGTTCGTTCGAAGCACACGCTATGCTCGCCTCAACTGTCTTCCTCCTTCGCTTTCTTCAACTCGTCGTCGACTTCTTCACTGTTCCCTCCTCTCTACATGTCGCAATTCACTCCTTTCTTCCGAAGTACACAGACGAACTCCACGACTGAACACCAAGATTGAAGATATTCTCAAAGCCTCGTCGCCCTGATTGCTGGACACACTCACGCTGGCTCGACAATTCACAGATGACTCCGAAACGGACACCCGTGTCGAGTTGTGGTCGACATCTGTGCGAGTCGGTATTTGATTGTGGACCACCGCCGATCTTCTGACTTCCTCCTTTTCTTTGCAGAAATCCTCACAATCTGCCCTGCTCACGAAACGACGATGTATTTCGATGCAACCACCATTCTTTCTCACAGTTCTCAGTAAGATGGCGTTTTCGGATCTGCCCATCCACCAAACGGGTCAGCAAGTGAAGGATGGATGAGGAACGTGGACGAGAAGGGTGAGCGGAGAGCAAAACAAAAAAAGAGGAAGATGAGAGAAATGGCACGGCGATGTCCAGAAACAATGGGACACCGACGACGAATGAGAGAGTGAGAATCGGAGGAGTGGAAAGGCGGAATGTCGGAAGAAGAGAAAAGAGGGAAGGATGAGAGGAAGGGGGAATGGTGGAGGAAGGAAAAAAGAAAGGAAGGCGAGCATGCGTTGAACAGAGCAGGCGAGAGGATGACGAGAAAGAGAGGCGGACATGCTCTAAATGGCCGAACGGTGGCCCTGTAGGAACCAACCAACGGACATGGAAGTGAGGGAGAGAAGGAAAAAGGAGAGAAAGACGAAAGTGCACGAATCCTCCAAGACAAACGAGTGCTCCTCAACACAGCGAGTACCTCGAAGTGGGCTGGCCGATAAAAAGATTCAAAGAAACAAAATAAAAGGTTTTATCTGTTTCCGAATTACCCAACGGGGAACTAAAAGTTCACAGGTTGGTTTTGCCCTCCGAAGAGGGCTGTTGAGGAAAACAAAAAAAAAGGTTATGTGGGCAAGAAATCCCTAACAGGGAACAAAAACTTGCCAAATGGTCTAATGAGACGAGGTGAAGTGAAAAAGCCAGAACTTGCCAGGTTGTGTGGCAGAGTTGCAGGTTGAGGAGCACTCGTTTGTCTTGGAGGAGTTCCCCTTGGTCACTCCAAGCCCAAACGAGGGCTCCTCAACACAGCGAGTGTTGAAAGGAAAGCTAAAAGAGAGAGAAGTAAAAAAGGAGTAAGCCTTTTCGCTCTTCCTTCCAAGAAATGAGAGACTAGGCCGTGACCCCCATCGGGACTGGCACCTCCTGGAGAACAAGTTCTGGTTAAAGATGAAGACAAGAAACAGAGGAGGAGGGCTTGGCGATCAATCACCCGCACCACTGTCTCCTCGACCAGCCCTCCCCCACTTTGGTCCTCATTGTGCTCACCTCTCGTCCCTTCATCCTCATCTCACTTTCAAATCGAGAGAGGGCAAACCTTGACGAGAGTTTCCTTCCGATCCTCCCATGTTGATTGACATTCAAATCAACATTGTTCTATTGATCCACTCGATCGCAATCGCGATATCTATTCACCCGTCTCCTTGTTCGCATTTCAAATCGATTCCTTCTCAACCAAGGCGAGAGACCCATTGGTGGCGCCGTGCACTTGCTCCTCTTCCACAAACCCCACTCTTTCAATCCAGAGAACAACATACCGAGACTGTGCATCTCCACACTTCACTCCCTCTGTCAACCCCATCTATCACCCTCAAACAAACTCTCTCCTTCAGACTCTGCACAGTCATCCCTGTGGAGATATTCTCACCCATATCATCCACACATCCAGTTCACTTGCTCCCCATCACTTCGCCAATGGTGATCTTTTCTTTCCACGACTATCCTCCAAATTGAGAACAAGTGTGGTGATGCGCTGCTCACGTTGGCCACCGACATCTTCTTCACAGTTTCTCACACGTATAAGGAGGGACGCGGGAAGTACGATGGGCCGAATGCGATCTGGTTATGACAGTTTGTCCTGTGGCATATTCACACTCCCATCGCTGACACCTCCATTTCAGATATCCATCTCCCTCATGTCCATTGATTGATGATCCCCTTCATCGAGACTCCTTTCCAAAGAATGTGTCAGCGCATGTTTGAGAAGAGTGACGAACGTTGTTTGTTGTCAGACATCCACCCTCTGCATTTCGGAGTTCCTCGCCGACACAGCCTCGATCAACAGTGTCCGTATCCGTCGTTGGACATTGGCATGGGTTAAACAGCAGAGCATTCTGCCCCTTTTTCATCACATCACTCGAAGCTAGCACCTTGGAGAAAAGAAAAGGTCCACAATCTTCCGGGTGTCTATCTCAAGATGACCAAGAGAACGATGTGGGCAGTTCTACGATTCTCATTCGCAGTCCGAATCCTTCTGATTCCAGAGAATATCTGATTGATTTCAACAGTGTTCTTGAAACGAAGAAGCAGCCCCTCCTGAACTCGTATTAACTTCGTTTCTGATCCACCCTCCATCGATGTCTTTAATTGAGCTCCAATACTACTTCACTCCCATCTCTACTCAATAGGACAGTTCGCTTGTTCACAATCCCTGTTCCAAAGGGATCTTTGGAGAGTTGCTCATTGTCGCAACATCGTGATGGGGTGTAGTGAATCTGGTCGTGTTCTCGTCTGGTCAGTCGAACATGTATTTCGATCCCACCAGCGAGCGGAGTTGACAGAAAATGTACCAGATATCGATTGAGAAAACACTTCAAACTTCTGTTGAGCGAATGCTGAGTGAGGCGACTGCGATGGAATATCGATCAAAGACGTTTTGATATGGTGGTGTCACGGACCGTCAAATCAGAGATGAAGATGGAAATCTGGTTCCACTTCTCTTCTCCCAATTCAATCTTCCACGACACCAAACGATCCTTGTGTCGTTGAGGCAATCGAAGATCGGCCTATTACATCTGTCACGGCTGCCAATCAATTTAGCTTCTGGATCATCTTCCTTATCGATAACGGATCCTCATTTCCTCCTGGGAGAAGTCGCCTCAGAGATTGACACAGAAGACCTATTCCGTTGATGTCTTCCGCCCTGTCCACACACTGTCCAACTCGACAGGCTTCCTTCTCCTCACTTCGGCATCGCATTTTACTCGCCACGAGCACCTCGTGTTTCATTTTGTTGATGCTGTACATGAAGCGAACAGGAAAGGGAGTATGGATTGATCGGTTATTCTGCCACTGGCACCATTGGAGAGGGTAGTTGAGAGATTAGATTGAAGACTTGATTTCGACTTGGCCTGATATCACAGTTTCTGAACATTTCACACTTCTATGACCTCCATTCAATTCCTCTTGATAGAGACCGTCCGAGAGAGGCCTCCCCCTTTTGGTGTGAGGGAGATTGGCACGATTGTGGATGAGAGGACGTCAGTGAGCAGACAGGAGTCGGCGATGTTGGTTGTACTCATCCTCTCCAAATGTGTCTGTTGTGTAGTTAATGTCGTATCCCGCGAATGTCGCAGACTCGGTGAGTCGGATTCGCTCCTCGTTATCGCTGTCAGGTGCTATCTTCCCTTTCTGAAGAATGGTCTCATAAGCAGCAAGTTTTCTGAATATACTTCTTGACCACTTCAGGCTTGACTTCTATATTCACTGGTTTTAGAGCCGCTTCAGAGTGTCGTTCCCAAAGTTCGAGTGAAAGCTCCTCTGTACACCTTCGCAAAGTATTGTTCAAAGTTCGTTCCCGTTGTTCATTGATTGTCCAAGAGTAGTAAGTTTCTCCTGGGAAAAGTGTTATTTTTCTCGTGCTTCTTGTGTCGAATCTGTTGTGCGTATTTTAAATCCGCTTGAAATTTCTGCTTCACTTCCCGCAATTCATTCTTCCGACCGTGCCGAGGGGATTGCAGATCGCAGTGTGTCCTCTCAAGCTCTTTGTGGCTTGAATTTTTAAGTACCACAGGAATGTGGATAGAATCGGAACTATCTGCCTTCCTCACGACAGCGATGGTGAGATTCCTGTCTCGGATTCGAGGCATCAATGATGGATATGTTCCAGATTAGGTTGTCGTGAAATTTCTCACGGTAATCAGGAAGAACATGATTCGATGGAAAATATTGACATGAGGACGGTCCTGGATTGTCTGCATTCCAGTGAGACAGTCCATAACAACAGCGTCTGGCTAGCCTGATGATAATCATACATCTTGGTTACGCAGTTTGTGCGAGATAACCATGTGATATCCCTTGCCGTCCCTCCAAATTTCTGGATTTGGAGGCCACGAGTTGCAGATAACGAATGGGATGCAATTCTTCCCATGAGATCAACTGTCCTCCCAGTATCATCGTTCATAGTTGAAGAAAACTCGAAGTTGAACCCAGAAACTGAATTGGGACGTCTTAAGTGTCGATCTGGCGTAAAATTTCTCCAGGCGATCGAAATGTTCCATCTGTCGGTCCGCACCCGTTAAAACCCAACATAAACGATCGTGGTCGATTTATGAAGTCTGATGGACGTCCAGACTCAGCTTGTGTTCGATCGGATCGTCGGACATGATCCACTGGTATAGCCTCTTGTATACGAACGTCAATCATCTCTAGAGCTTGTGTTGTGACGCCATGATGTGTATGATTCTTGGGGATGGTGATATGTGCCATCATTCTGATTTATCTCCTCACTGGGTGGCGATGTTAATGAGCTGCATTTCCCGAATGAGATTCTCCAGCGTGAGAGAAATTTGGGCGTTGTCCGCATTGTAATGTGTTTCGAAGATGAGTCTCGTATTATTATTAACCTTTGAGTTCGTGGGCGCAACTTAACGCATCAACTTGGGTGGGCAACTAGTTCAGTCCTTTGGCATAAACATGAGTCCTCGATACGACTCGGAATTGGCGTTTTGTACGACCTCCCCAGCGATCGGAATGATCAATGTCTTCATTTGTCCAGAGCAGATGTCCGATCCCACGGCGTTCGACACGTACGAAATATCGTGTGTCACTGCAAATCGCCTCAAGTGAATGATATTTGATTGTGAGTATCACTCGCATTTGTGTGAAAGGACGCTAAACGCCTTGAATCAGTCCTTTCATGTCGAACGGTGTTTGAACTAGAAACATGGGCTATTCGACAAAATTTTGACTTCTGTGAAAGAAGCTGATATAGGTTCCAATGATGTCCGAGATAAGTGACACCCTGGTCCACCTCCTCGTCTTCCTTGTTCGCTGCGCTTGTCGTTTCCCGTCGGTGAATTTTAGTCACCTGGACTGTCCCTGCATCTTATTTCGGGTTGTTTCGCCTAAGTGAACCTCGTCGCAATCAACTCCAGTGATTATGAGGTGTAGTTTGTGAATGAACTTCTTCGCTTGAGACAGAAATGACTGCATGGTATTGGAATGACGGAACTGCTAGTTCGTCGTTATGTCCATTCTTGACAAGGAATTGAGAAAAATATTGTGACTCACAGCAATATAGTTTTGTAAAAAGACGAGGAGGTCAATATATTTTGTTTTTAGAATCTCAGATCGGCCAGCCCACTTCGAGGTACTCGCTGTGTTGAGGAGCCCTCGTTTGGGCTTGGAGTGACCAAGGGGAACTCCTCTCCACCACATCTCTCCGCCAGTCTGTCGCAGAAGATGAAGCTCGGAGTCGCTTTTAGTCGCTCTCGCTGACGACACCGCAACTTGTGACTGGCTGTCCCCTCACTCTTCGCCAAAGTCAACCCCAACCGGACTCGAGGGGAAAACGAAATTACTGTTGACTGACTTGAGCGGACGGAACACGCACGGACAGGGCGGTGTGAAGACAGACCGACGGAACACTGACACCGCCAACCTGGCGGCTTGCCAAATCGTCTCCGCAGTGACCACACTTCTAGCCAGATACGCATCACATCATCACCATCACTGACTCTATGTGTCGGTACTGTGTCGTGACTGCAAGGAAAGCTGGCGACACTGGAGTCCCTGCCGAATGAACAGCTAAACATGAAGCAAGAGCAGAAGCAGACGATGGAAGGGTTGTCTAGAGTGAAGGAGAGGGAAGGTGCTGATGAGTTAGTTTCGAAGGGAGTGATGGTGGAGAACAAGGGAGTGGTGTTGTCGGTGAAGGGGAGGCAGGCTCAGTCATGTGGAGGGTTGGAGGAGAGGATGGGATTGGGGGAGGGGTTGAGAGTGAAGAGTGCGGAGTTTGGAGATTTGGAAGAAGGAGATGGTTGTGTCTGAGGCTGATGAAATGGAGGACATGGCTCTCATGAGAGAAGAAGAGACGAGAGTGAGAGAGGGAGCGTGGATGGAGGAGATGGAGGATCTTCAGTGGAACGAGGATAAATTGAAGACCGAGTTGGAAGAGCAGAAGTTGAGGAGGAGATGAATTTGAATACTCGTTGATCGCAAACAAATAATAGCGTCTCTGTCGTTGTTGGTTGATTTTTGTTCTTCCTTTTGGACGTTCATCTCATCTCATTATCTTTCTTCAACTGTTTGTTCTGACCCATAACGAATGATTTTATACAAAATCTTTCTGAATGACCGAAATGAACAGGAAAACAGACACCTTCTCGAATACAGAACGCTCTGACTTGTCCTCCCGTCCCTTTCACTTTTCGACGGATTGCTCACCGTTTCTGAATTGGGATGAGAAACAACATGAATCTGTACATGAAAAAGCCATTGTCTTTCGATCTCTTGTCGCTACAGTGAAGTTCCAGCCTGCACTTGATGACGCACTGGAAACGAAAGCAGTGAAATTTCTAGAATCTGTGACTCCAGAGAATCGAGATTCAGCAGATGCTTTTCAGAACAAGTTGACATCGAACTCTGATGATTCTTCAACAGATTTTATCCAGTCCATTGTGGTTCTTCTTTCATCCACAAGTCAGGTCCTCACAGCCTCAACAGTGAAAATGCTCTATTCTCTGATTGAATGGATTTCGCCTACTGTCCAGTTTACCCTCGTTCAAGCTGGTCTGATCCCTCAACTCATCACCACTCTCAATCCACTGACTCTTTCTTTTACCGAAGCAGTCGACATCCACGCTGGTCTCATGTCAACCATAACCTGATTGGTCTGGATCACAACTCCGTTTGGACTCGAATATCTCGAAATTGTCGATCATTTTAAACCACAAACTGTTCCCGAGACGGTTTTTCAACAAGTTCTCTTCCCTTCGGAGCAGTATATTTGTCATTTATGCGTAAACCGCTATTCGATCATCAACGGGAAGCAATCCAAATATTTTCTGGACCTCCTTGCCCAAATCCTCCACATATCTCCATATCATCAACCGACAATGGATTTCGTCGATACTATGCCAGTCGTTCTCTCGATCCCAAGTTATCTCACATTCTTCGAGGATGACAACTCAATCTGGTATTTTCTGTATACAATGAACAATACTCAGCGGAAATGGAACAACGAAAGCGGAGAAGTGCGACAGATGGGGAAGACAGTCCATCGAACGTTGAGAATGGAGGGCATCGAAGATGTGAATGAGGAGAAGCTGCGAAACGAGAAAAACACATCCTATGGAAGAGTTATTGTTTTCTACTCGATTGAATGGAACAACCTGTTCGGCATGAACGTTCCGGAACAGGAATAGAAACAGACAGGAACCAACGAAGACTCGAACTGTTTCTGCCTTGTTTTGGACGACACACGCTGTTTGCGTGTGATTGTTGTCGGCTATGGCATCACCTCATGGTTTCGATTGCCGACAGACTGCACTGCAAACTGCATTTCGAGAAGCCTTTTATCTTCCGAAGTGCGAAGTGAAGGACCACTTGGACTTCACCCTCACTCGACACAACATCGTTCCCATTCTCTTTCTTCGGTCTCTCTGATTGTCGTTGTCTGCCGCTCTCCTCAACCACGATGGTGTCCGTTGACTCCTGCCCCTCTTTCCAACAATCACATTTCGTCTCTCGTCTTTTTTGGACGCGTGGAGGATTGTGGATGTGGTGGAGGAATGATGGATGCTCGGACGAAACATCAAAACGGGAGGAATGTGGTTGGCGAATGGAAGATGGCTCGTGGGTAGCTGAGAGTGAAGAGGAGACTCGCATTTCCCAACCTCTTCGCCAGAATGCTGCCACAACTCACTTGTCTTCCTCCCTCTCCTCGTCCTTTGTCAGTGATGGTGTTGTGTTTGGAACGAGTTGACCGAAGTTGATGGACATGTCATCGTGTGTGTCGAAAAAGAGGCGCTTCTTCGTCAGTCTGACAGGAGTCTTCTTGTTGTGTCCGTCCACAGAACGACACAATGACATGCACACAATCGATGCTAGAACCCCTCTGTCACGTCTTTGTGTCGTTGTTTGAAACGACTTGTTCTCATCAAGTGCTCCTTCTCCATCCAAACTTCATCTTCATTCGTCGATTATCTTCCTTATCGTGATTTGATTATTTATTCTTCCTTCTGGACGATTATTTCATCTCAAACTCTTTATTTCTCACGAATACTGTTGGACCCATAAAGACAATTGTTTGATTCAATCCGAAAGAATGACCGAGATTGACAAGACAACAGACACATCCTCAAACATAAGACCTTCTGATTTGTTCTCCCCACATTTGCCGTTTTCTGCAGATTGCTCTCCGTTCCTAAATTGGAAAGAAGAAGACCTTGAATCGGAACAGGAAACAGTCCGTATCTTTCAGTCTCTCGTTGCCACTGTGAAGTTGCAGCCTGCACTTGATGTCTCTCTCGAAGCGAAAGCGGTGAATTTTCTGAAATCTTTGGATCCGAAGGTTCAAAAATCAGCCGAAGTTTTTCTCAACAGCCATGGGCGAACCACTGACGAATCATTAACCAACTTCATCCAGTCCATTGGGGTGCTCATTTCTTCTACCAGTCAGGGTATCACCATCGCAGCAGTGAAGATACTCAGACTTCTGATCAGCCTCTGTTCGCCTAAAGTCCTACTTGCCCTCGTCAAAGCTGATCTGATCCCTCAACTCATCGCATCTCTCAATCCATTGATTCTTCCTTTTGCAGAAGCAGTTGATATCCACTTATATCTCATGAAAAGCATCAACAAATCCTCGTGGCTCGCAACTCCATATGGACTGTATGGACTCAAAATTCAAAATCAGGATGAACCACAAGCTGTTCACGAGACGATCTTGAAGCAAGTTGTGGCCCCATCAGAGAAGTATCTCTACTATTTGTGCGTGAACCGATTTTCGATCGTCGATGGTGAGCAATCTACCGAGTTAATGACTCTTATTCCTCGACTCCTCGAAATGTCTCTTTATTATCAACCGACAATGGAAATTGTTCTTCATATGCCAGTCATTCTCACGATCCCAAGTTGCCTCACATTCTTCGAGAATGAACGCTCAATCTGGTTTTTTCTGTCTTCAGTAGTCGAAGCCCAGCGGAGATGGAACATGATAAGGAGAGAATATCGACAAATGGGGAAGACAGTGCTTTGCATGTTGAGAATGGAGGGCTTCGAAGATGTGAGCGAAGAAAGGCTGCTAAACGACCAAGACGGATCGTATGCAAGATCTATTGTTACCAGATCGATTGATTGGAGCAACCTGCATGGCATGAACCTTCTAAGGCGTGCATAGAAACAGATAGGAACAGGCGAACCGTTCGAACTGTTTCTGACTTCTTTTGAACAATAGACGCTGTTTGTGTGTGATCTTTGTCGACTAAAACGTCGCTTTATGGTTCGGCTTTCCAGAAGGATTGGATCTTACGCTTTATTCCATGCGACCATCCTCCACATCATTTCCCAAGCCGACAACACTCACGAGATCGTCAAACAACAAGCTTTATGAAGGCATTCGAAAACGAAAAATCAACCCAAAATTACTCCATCTCCCTGACTCCCGCTTCGTGCCACCCGATCGCTTGACAGATGCGACACCAATTCTCGCCACCACTTCAGTTTTGTTGAGAATTCGCGTCCACACTCGCCCTCCTCGTCCTTGGAAGGCAATGCGTCGGTCGAATTTCCTGAAACAGGAATCTCCGAAGTGTCTTCACACATGATCAGGACTGCTGGAGTTTTTTTCCTGTTCGTCGAGGTGAATGGACGGAGCTGGTCAGGAGGCGAAGATGAGCGTGTTTTCTTGCTCAGCTCACACCATCCTTCCCTTTGTGGACTCGAACTGAGAGGGAAAACGAAGGATGCTCAAGGAATGTCCGACGAACCATTCCACACCTTTCCATGAAACAGTTGAAGGATGTTCTTCTCGTCGATTGTCTGCTGTGGATGGGAAGACGTGTGAAGAACGGAAAGGCTGAGTCTGTGAGCCAATTGGACTGGCTGGACGATGGGACAGCCCACTCTCCATCGGGGCGAGTGTGATGTGCACGCCTGCGTTGGAGATGCTGAGAACTGTGATGCTGCTCTGTTCACTCGTCGCAGCTGATCTGATGCCTCGACTCGTCATCATCCTCGATCGGCTGTCTCTTTCTTTTGAAGAAGCCGAAGACATACGCCGTTTTCTCATTCCCATCATTGTCGATTCGTTGTGTGTCCCAACTCCAACTGGTCTCGCAGGCAACACAATTGAAGATGAGAATGAAGGACTGCTGTTTGCGAGACATTCTTGAGACGAGTTCTCGCCACATCGGAGAAGTCTCTTCTCATCAAATCCTCGTTCTCCATCCAAACTTCATCTTCTTTCATCGATAATCTCAGTCTTCATCATTTGATTGTTTTTTCTTCCTTCTGTACAATTCTTTCATCTCGTTATCTTTGTATCACTGATTCTTACTTCTGACCCATAACGTGTAAATGAACTCAGAATCACAAACAATGACGGTGATTGACACGAAGATTGATGCATCCACAGATTATCAGTGCCCTGGTATCTCTTCTCACTACTTTTCATGTTCTGTAGACTGTTCAGCTTTCCTGAATTGGGATTACAAACGATTTGATTCTGAACTCAAGAGAGCTGTTGTTTTTCAGTCTCTCGTTGCCACTGTAAAGATCCACCCTGTCCTTGATGACTCTTTGGAACGTAAAGCCGTGAGATTTCTCGAACATGTGCATCCTGACAGGATTGAATCAACCGATGCTTTTCTCAACAGATTTACATCCCTCTTGGACAATTCTTGGCCAGAATTCGTACAGTCCATTGTGGTGCTCATTTCGTCACCCAGTAAAGCAATTGCCGCTGCAGCAATGAAGATCCTCGACACTCTCTTTTGGAACAGTTCAGCGAATAACCGACTTACCCTCGTTAGCGCTGATCTGATCCCTCAACTCGTCATCAATCTCAATCCACTGTCTCTTTCATTCTCCGACGCGTTCGATATCCACACCTGTCTCATGACAAGCATCCTTCGTTCTCTCTGGCTCGCAACTCCCGAGAGTCTCGCCCGTCTCGAAATTGAAGATGAGAATGAACAACTAGCTGTTCGTGAGACGGTTTTTCAACAAGTTCTCATTCCTTCGGAGAGGTATACTTGCCATTTGTGCATGAACCGTTTTTCGATCATCGATGGGGAGTTATCTCGGTATTTTCTGTTAATCCTCGGGCTTATCCTCCGCATCTCTCCTTTTCATCAACCGACAATGGATGTTGTTCTTCAGATGCCAGTCGTTCTCACAAGCCCAAGTTGTCTCGCATTCTTCGAAGATGAAGTCTCAATCTGGAATTTTCTGCGTGAGATATACAATGCCCAGTGGGAATGGAACAAAAGAAAGGGAGGAAAGCGACAGATATGGAATAATGTGCATCGAATGTTGAGAATGGAGGGCATCGAGGATGTGATTGAAGAAAAGCTGCAAAACCACAAAAACGAATACGGAAGAGCGATTGTTGAGAAATCGATCAGATGGAACAACTTTCTCGGCATGGACCTTCCATGGCGTTGATAGAAACTGACATAAACCAGCGAACGTACACTTTGTTTCTGGCTTCTTTTGGACAGCAAACACTGTCTGTGTGCTCTTTGTCGGCTCTGACATCACCTCATGGTTTCGCCGACCGCTTCGGATTCTCTCTCGCCATTCACCTGGATCACATGAATTCCATCACTTGTTCGGTGTGTCTCTGAACCACAGATTCAGCCGTAGAGATGTGGATTGAAGATGAGTGTGACGAACAGACGGTTCATGATACGATGCTTTCTTCACCGCTTCGCCAACTAAACCCATCATCAACACCAACCTCGTCCTCAACCCCAACCACAGGACGATCCTGTCCTGTCAAACGAGCTGGAAGTCTCGCTGTTCTGAAAAATTCTTCTAACCCTCGCAACAACATCTCACACACTCTTACAACTCCACACTCCTCCACGCACTCTCCCCACCTCTCTTTCGTCTCTCCAATTGGGGCGTGCCTCTTCTGTGATCGTTTCATCATCCAGATTCTAACTTGTCACTGTCGTTCGAACCACTAACAATGCTCGCCTCGACTGTCTTCACCTTCTATCTATTTGATTCCTCGTCCAATTTTTAACTGTTCCCTCCTCTCTTCCTTCCTCACCGAACCAAATTGTGTGAAGGATAAACGAATTGGACGTGAATTGGGTGCATCTGCCTCCTCTCAACGCTCTCCTCCACATGCACACCGACACACACACCTCTCTTCATCTTGTCTGCTTCTGTCCATGTTTCTGAATTTCATGCGGACTCCTCGGAGTATCTTGGACGAGACAAGAAGAGTTTAACAGTTTGGATGGTTGTGTGGCAGTTCTCTCCTTTCAGACGAAGAATACAGAAGAACTCCACGACTGAACACGAAGATTCAAGATCTTTTCAAAGCCTCGTCGCTCTTGATTGCTGAACTCACTCTCTCTGGCTCGGCACTTCGCAGATGACTCCGAAAGGGACACTCGTGTGTCGAGTTGTGAGGGGAAGAATCGAAGGGATCCCCAAAACAACAACACAGACCCACTCCCATTTTATGATGTTAAGTTGTCCTGTCCTCCTCACTTTCTGTCCGTCCTCCTCTTTTTCTTGTCCGATTCTGAAATTGAAAGAAAATTGAAAATTTTGGATATTTCCAGTGATAAAAGTGCATTTTAGGATCGAATTTGGCTTGATTTTGCAAAAAACGTGAAAATCAACGAAGTCGATCCAACAAATCACATTGAGGGTTGATCACGGATCGAATCTTCTCGAATACTTTTGTTACCGATGAAATGTTGCGAAATACAGAATACGAAAGAAGTTAGAAGGAAGTGGACGGAGTAGTGATGAAACAAGCACTCTTCTTCGCCTTCACACAACTACCTCAGGTTGGGTCGGAACAAATGGAAGAAAATGAGTGAAGATACTGCGGAATTCATCCGGTTAGCGTAGAAAACCCGAGGGAACAGCTTGACGTTGGCGAAATTTGATTTGAAATGAAGTGAGAGATGAAGCAATCGATATATTTAGAATTGAGTGTGTGAATGGGAGTGAACGCGCGATCGTGGAGAGGAGGGAATGTGCGATCGTGGAGAGCAGTGACGCGCGATCGTGTAGAGGAGGGAGTGTGAGATCGTGGAGAGGAGGGACGCGCGATCGTGGAGAGGAGGGAGTGTGCGATCGTGGAGAGCAGGGAGTGTGCGATCGTGGAGAGAAGGGAGTGCGCGATCGTGGAGAGGAGGGAGTGTGAGATCGTGAAGAGGAGGGACGGGCGATCGTGGAGAGGAGGGAGTGTGCGATCGTGGAGAGGAGGGACGGAAGATCGTGAAGAGGAGGGAGTGTGCGTTCGAGTAGAGCAGGGAGTGCGCGATCGTGGAGAGGAGGGAGTGTGAGATCGTGAAGAGGAGGGACGCGCGATCGTGGAGAGGAGTGTGCGATCGTGGAGAGGAGGGAATGCGCGATCGTGGAGAGGAGGGAATGCGCGATCGTGGAGAGGAGAGTGTGCGATCGTGGAGAGCAGGAGTGCGCGATCGTGGAGAGGAGAATGCGCGATCGTGGAGAGCAGAAGTGTGCGATCGTGGAGAGGAGGAATGCGCGATCGTGGAGAGCGAGTGTGCGATCGTGGAGAGGAGGGAATGCGCGATCGTGGAGAGCAGGGAGTGTGCGATCGTGGAGAGGAGGGAATGCGCGATCGTGGAGAGCAGGGAGTGTGCGATCGTGGAGAGGAGGGAATGCGCGATCGTGGAGAGCAGGGAGTGTGCGATCGTGGAGAGGAGGGAGTGTGCGATCGTGGAGAGAGGAGTGTGCGATCGTGGAGAGGAGGGAGTGTGCGATCGTGGAGAGGAGGGAGTGTGCGATCGTGGAGAGGAGTGTGCGATCGTGGAGAGGGAGTGCGCGATCGTGGAGAGCAGGGAGTGTGCGATCGTGGAGAGGAGGAGTGTGCGATCGTGGAGAGCAGGGAGTGTGCGATCGTGGAGAGGAGAGTGTGCGATCGTGGAGAGGAGAAGTGTGCGATCGTGGAGAGCAGGGGAGTGTGCGATCGTGGAGAGGAGGGAGTGTGCGATCGTGGAGAGCAGGGAGTGCGCGATCGTGGAGAGGAGGGAGGTGCGATCGTGGAGAGGAGGGAGTGTGCGATCGGAGAGCAGGGAGTGCGATCGTGGAGAGGAGGGAGTGTGCGATCGTGGAGAGGAGGGAGGCGCGATCGTG